>CAJQUN010000109.1:1200000-1800000 GCA_907163345.1 Haberlea rhodopensis
AAGCTAGTCAAGAAATGTTGAATGGGGGTCTTTAGTATGCTTAGCATACTACCATTCTTTTACATTTAAGGCTCAAAATAGGTACTAGAGAATGATTTTGTTTATATGGTAGGCTTGAAAGGCTCAAACGCATCAAAGATTGCCTATATCATTTTCATGTTCGCAAGTAGTCTAGACATACGCCTCAAAGAGCATGTAGTTAAGTTCTAGCATGTATTAGAGACTTCTTAAGACTATCACAAAGTTCACACAATCTTCACTAAGTTATGCGCACTTCACAAGTCATGACAATAATGTGCTCAAAATATTCAACTTACTAAGTCAAAGTACACTTTGCATTAGAGTTCAAAGTGTTCCAAGGTTAACAATTCACCTATGTTCAAAAGCATTCATGATATCAATCAGGTTTCATCATGGGCTAGTGATTCTAAGCATGTGTTCATTACTAACTATGAGCTCAAAATTTTAAATTTTTCGATATTTTTTTGTATTTTTGCAATAATAAAAACAATAACACACTACTAATCCCTCCCCCATACTTAAATCTTACATTGTCCCCAATGTAAGGCAAAAATACAAGAACAGAGAAAAGTTTAAACTAAAAAGCAATAAAAAAAAATAAAAGGGTAAAAGGGAAACTAACTCCCTTGGGTTGCCTCCCAAGCAGCGCCTCTGTTTAACGTCGGTGGCCCGACGCCAGTCCTCTATCAAGGTGGTTGATGCAGTGTTGCTCTATCCTTCCTTAACCACCTCAATATCTTCTTCACTCCTCGATATTTCGGTTTGTTGGTCTTTGAGTGGTTATGCCCAGTCCTTACTCTTTCATCACTTGATTGACATGGTCGATCCGGAGGGTGCTTCTTTCCAATGGTACGATCCTGCAAGTGAGAAATAAGAGGGTCAGCAGTATCATGAGTAGATAAAGCAGCAATAGTATGAACAGTATGCACAGGAGGGAGATCCATACCTCTCTTCTCGTCAAGGCCATCAGTAGCCTTTCCCATCCACAACTCATCACTATCAAAATCAGAATCATAATCATGTACATCAATAGCGTAACTAGAATGCTCAAGAAGTTTAATGGTTTCATACATGTTGAATTTTTCAAATTCACCATTTGACTCCAATGTGATCATACCGCTATTCATATTGATTACTGATTTTGATGTTTTCAAAAATGGTCTCCCTAAAATAATTAGACCGTAAGGATCATCATTTCTCATGTCTAAAACATAGAAATCGGCTGTGAAGACCAAGTTCTTTACATGCACAACTACGTCCTCTACTATCCCCTTAGGTTTGACCATGGATTTATCAGCTAAGTGAATAACTGCGCTATTTCTTTGTAAAGGTCCCATTTTCAGTTGAGAGTACATTGAGTAAGGCATGACATTTATGGATGATCCTAAATCGAGCATAGCCTTCTCAATCCTAATACCTCTAATCTCACATGGGATAAAGAACATACCTGGGTCCTTGCATTTAATGGGGATGCTTCTTCGGTTGTCCGCCGAAACATTGTCATTGAGCTCGACCTTGGGCTGCCCTTTGTGTTCCTTGCTTTGATCCTCTTTCACGGTCTCATGCAATGGGGCTTGCTCTTTGCAGCGTGGACTCATCTCGTAGAGGCCTTTGAGTCCGGCACCTTTCCTATTGTCCTTCAATGCTTGGGGGAAAGGGGTTGGTTCTGTATATTCAGAAAGTTTGGGGTACTTACCTCGTGGTTCCTCCCCTTGCATTGGCTCTTCAACGTCTGTCTCTTTCCCCGTCATCTCTTCTTTCTGAAGTGGCATCAGTACCACCTTCTCTTCAGTTGCATCTTCATTCACATTCACTGTGATAGCACTCACATTTTCCCGGGGGTTCATCTCTGGTTGTGATGGCAGTCCATTTGAAATCCTTGCTTCGATCTTGCTGATTGAAGTTGCCAATTGTCCCATCTGCGTCGTCAAGCTTTGGATGCTTGCCCTCGTCTCCTGTTGAAATTGTAAGCTATTTTCAGCAATAATTTTAATGCTATGTTCTAACCTGTCAGAAGGAGGGTGCACTGGCGGTGGTGGAGGTCGCTGATATGGCGGTCTGTAGGGTTGAGGTTGGTGCATCTGTGGGTTCCCATAGCCTTGGTTCAGATGGTCCCTCCACCCTTGATTGTAGTTGTTTGGTGGATGGTCATAATTCCTTTGTGGGGGGCCTGGGAATCCTCCTGCAGCATTTACGTTCTCCGTGGTTGTCTCTTGTAGTGAGGGGCATGCGTCTGTGGAATGGTTCGCAGCCAGACAGATTCCACACGACTTTGTCTTTCCTACATTTCCACCTGCCATACCACGCACAAGAAAAGTGAGGTCTATCAGTTGTTGTTCTAAGTTTGATACGTTTACCTCTTTTCTTTGCGGTTGTCCATGGCGCACAGATCCGAATTGTTGGGAGTTGGCCTCCATGTTAGCTATCAACCTTCTAGCTTCCTCCGCTGTTTTATCTATAAATGCTCCTCCGCTTGCCGCATCCACTAAGTTCCTGTCAGAAGAAAGTAAACCTTCATAAAAGTATTGGATGAGAAGGTGTTCACTTATCTGGTGTTGTGGACAACTTGCGCACAACTTCTTGAATCTCTCCCAGTACTCGTGTAGTGATTCCTCGTAGAGCTGCTTTACACCATATATCTCTTTCCTCAAGTTCGTTGCTCTTGAAGCTGGGAAGTACTTTTCTAGGAATACTCTTTGTAAGTCAGTCCACGTAGTGATCGATCCGGATGGTAAGTAGAAGAGCCAGTCTTTTGCAGCGTCCTTTAGAGAAAATGGGAACGCTCTTAGCTTTATTTGATCCTCAGTGATTCCGGTCGGCTTCATGGTAGTGCACACCACGTGGAACTCCATCAGATGCTTATGTGGGTTTTCTCCTGCAAGACCATGAAAAGCTGGCAATAAGTGAATTAAACCAGATTTAAGTTCGAAGTTTACGTTATTGGCCAGAGCAGGGAAACTGATGCAGAGCGGTTGTTGATCCAAGTTAGGATTCGCCAACTGCCTCAAGCTTTGATTTGCAGCCATGTTGTTCCTTTCTTCCTCTTCAAGCAGCCTTGCATCTCTCCTTCTCTGATGTAGCGTCCTCTCAATCTCAGGATCGTAGTGAAAGTTATCTTTGTGATTGAACGACCCACCTGTACTCATTAACAAACCCAAGTAGTAATGCGGGATAAAAATAAAAAAAAATCGACACAAATAATGTTGCCTTCCCCGGCAACGGAGCCAAAATTTGGTGTGCGTTTATCGTGTATGCCCAAATTAACCCTTCTCCAGTTAATAGCAAAAATATGTAGTAGCGGAAGTAGGGATCGATCCCACAGGGAAGGTAAATTTATTTCGTGCCAAAAACGAATAGTAACAAGGGGGTTTTAGGATGAATGATTACTACTAAGCAAATTCTATAATTAAACTGATTAACGAGATTACTAAGATGATTTAAACTTATGAGAGTGAAGCGATTCTTGGTTTCCAGGTAACCGTACTTTTGGAAAATTATCTTTTAGTCATCAAATCCAAACATTCGAATTCTTTCAATTATCTATCGATTGGAAATTCAATTCCTACTCATCTTATTCGTAGTCAAAGAGAAAACAACATTCAATTCAACCCTTACCAAATCTCTAATCACCACTACAGCCGTTAATGATTAAATCAATGATAGTTTCAAAACTAAAGAGTTCGATAAATCTAATCAATGAAAACTACAGCCGTTAAAATTGATTACTCAACCGTTTCTCCTAAGAATTCAACAACACCTACAGCCGGTTAAGTATTGATCTTAGTTGTTTCTTAACAAACTATCGATTATGCAATTGAATATTAGGTGATCGGTCTAATACACAAACACAACAATCATGGAATTCGAAATCTGAGAAACAAATTGAAATCGAAATCTAATTCAACAATCAAACCAAATTCTCATAAAAGATTTAAATCCAAAAGTAGGTATCCCTTCAACGAAGAATCAAAGGGTTTTAGCCTAGCATAATTAAATCTAAAAACAATAAAAATTCGATGGAAAACATTAAATAAATAAAGGAAAAGAAATTACTAATATAAATCACGATTCCGGCTTGTCGATTCCTGTTCCGTTCTTCGTTGTTCTTGAAGAAAACTTGAAAGAAAATTATTCTCAAAAACCTAAAAATATTCTAAAGTCTGGAATAATATGCCTAAGAACTCAATAATTTCGAGTTATGGGGGTTGGTGGCTGATAAAATAGGTTACAATCTTCAAAACATGGTAAAATACCTAATTTCCTAATTTTCGGACTCTTCGGCGATCGATCGCCTTGAATGTGGCGATCGATCGCTGCATTATTTTTTTTTCGGGAAAACCCTTGAGGCTATCGATCGCTATAAAGTGGCGATCCATCGCCGAGCTCCAGTAGACTTTGGCGATCGATCGCCCCTTCTTCGCGATCGATCGCTGGCTCTTCAAATTTGATGCAAATGTTTCTGTCCATAGGCGATCGATTGCCTCTTCCGGGCGATCGATTGCCACCTCCAAAATTACATTTCTGCCCTTTTCTTGATCAACTTTGAGTCCTTGTCATGTCCATGTCCCTTCTTGGTCTTTACACATCGTTTTTAGCTCGTTTTCTTCGATTGTACCTATAATTACACAAATATACGATTAGGTAGCATACGTATCAAATTATCTATCAAAACCTAACAAATCGTAGACAATTAAGCACTCAAGATGTGTCTATTTCTAGTCACATCAAACTCCCCCATACTTACTCTTTACTCTTTTACAGGTACGTGTTGACGTACGGAGTATAGATATGATGTGATGATGATGTTATGGTTTTGATATCATATGATTTATGTTCGCTTGTATCATATGATTGGTAGTATCATATGCATATACATACATGGATTTCATATGATTGGGATGGATGCCTTGATAGATATGTGTATATGCTTTGGTAAGATCAGTGCCTTGATAGATATGCCTGGTGTGGTATATGCTTTGGCTGGGATCGTTGCCACGATAGATATACTACATATGCTTTGGCTTGAGAGATATACGCCTGGTGTGGGTTTATGCTCTGGCTATTATCACAGATGAGTATGGTACTATGATATGTGCTACTAATATGAAGATGTGATGTGGTTCCACTGATATATTGAGCTGAATAGGCATATCATATGGGGCTCGTGATAATAGGGTAATTGTTGAGACATGTCATGACATAGTGCATTTGTGGATGCATGATACAGAACATTCACGGTAGATGATTTATTGTGCTTTATCATTGATATTGATATTGTGTTTTGATATTGCACTGAGATAGTTGTTCTCTATACTCATTGTGTGAATGTTTCTGTAGGGACTCATAGACGTGGGAGACGAGATGTGAGTCATTTTCCGCTGCAAGCTGAACCACTGCTTAGGAGTTATCTTTTAGTAGGTTTTTGTTTGTACATGTGATGTATAGTTGGTTAGGTTTTGGTAACAACTTAACTAGTAAAATACTCTTAATCAGTGCATGTTTGTACTTAATTCAGACTCACGTATGTATGCTTAATTGATACATAATGGATTAAGTAAAGAGGACCCCACATTAGTGGTATCAGAGCAGTGGTTCGAGAACGGGATGAACAAGGGTAGAGGAAGTGAGTTAGGGAGTTACCTAATCACTTAAAGGCATGTGATATCTATGATCTAGTGTCTGGGAACATGCTTTGTATTTGTATCTGTTATTGTTAATCCTTGTTTTGCAGGATGATAGTATGAGTGGGTTTGGTTTGAATCCTTATGCGTGGCATAAGTGATGTTGTGGGTGTACTTGTGATTGGTATACCGGATTTCTGTACTATCATTTGGCAAGGGAAACATGATATGTTTCGCGGGAACTATTTCACTGATTCCGTGGTAATGGTATGTCGGTCAATACTGAATCGGAAGAGTAAGTTGTACAGTGGTTGGAGTGTGAAAAGCAAAGCTTGGTATCAGCTCCATGTGCAAAGTCAGCCTGCATGAGATTGTGTATCCGACCTAATGATGGACTGGCCGCTGACACATGGTGTGTGAATGAAAGTGATGATACAGGTTATTGATCACTGTATCTAGTTCAAGGGGCAATTCTTGATATTGCAATCTGGGGTTGCATTGTCAGTTCGACATGTATGGTCTGAATGGGAATGTAATACTTTGCTCTTGATCTGTGGATAGTATGGCTAACGCAGTGTGTTTACATTGGGAGATGATGCAGACATGGGTTACTTGTGGTACTCAGATGGTACATGTAACGAATGTGAGATTGTGTACAATAATCGTATTCTTTATTATTGTATTCCACAACGGTAATTGGTGAATTGTGAGATCACTGTGGTGATGATTATCTTATCAGGGTATCATCTATGTATGGTTCTCCGGTGTGTATGTGTGTGTTGCACTCTATGTTTGTTGTCATGGAGGTGACAAGGAACATGAAATTGGGAGAGTTTAACGCTGAGGCGTATTGATGGAGCGGTACAACCGCAGTAACTAGGAATTATATTGTTTGACTGTTATCAGCCTATGTTGTTTAAGTCACTCGTGTTTTGGTGACTGGTTAACAGATTGTTTGATCCTTTCTGTGTATTAGCTTCTTGTGTTCGTTCTTGTTGTATCATATGGATTTGAGCATGGAAGTCTTTCAGATTGAAAGAAAATGAGTACTGACGGATGCAATGATCACCGGCAAAGATTGCTGTGATGCCTGCACATGTGATCTTTGTGATGGCTGTACTGGGACATACATTGTGCTATGTGTCCATGTCTTATATCGGGTTAGTGTATAGTACAAATGGGAATGGATATCATTGTTTTGATGTGAATTCCGTTCGAGCTATCAAGTTGTCCGTATGAGACTCTATGTATGTGGTATGTGTGGCAGCCATGGGTGTCTTTGATTGACACGAGATACCTCAAGTGCATACAATTGTGTATGGGATGTTGTATATGAACATCTAGTTCTGTGTTTGTGAACTGTATTTATGAAGTTGACATTGGTTGGTCTTCTTTGAACAGAGTGTAGGTCTCTGTGTTGTTACTGAGAGCATTTGATGCTTGTATGGCTTTTGGATATAGAAAAGGACGTCATGATAGACATCCGTAAACTGATTCTTTAGTGGAACTGTGTTGACATCTTGTCATATTTTGGATTATTGCATGACAGTAGTGCTCTGTACACGTGAGACCAACAGAGAGTGGTTGGTAATGTGAGACCAACAGAGATTGGTTGGCAATGTGAGTATCCAGTAAGCATTGAGTGTGAACTATTGTATGATAGCATAGCTTGGTGGCTATGATGTATGGTTCACAAGTCTGATGTTGAATGTCCAAGTTATCCAGATTGATAAGGAAGTTTGAGTTTCCGTCGATTGCTTGTACACTGCGATTGTAGTGCTGATGCAATCAGAGTTTCCGTTGTGTTGTGATTGGTACTATGCATTTGACATGAAATTCATATATTCTTGAGTTAGGACGGGAGATGTATGACTGATGGGATCGTGATTGTGATTTGCCGATCTCGTTATGCGATTGGTTTGCATAGTTGAGTAGTTTACATTTTGTGCTCGATAGATGTTGGGTTGATATTTATTGATGGACAATCTGCGAATATGTTTCATGAGGAAACAATATGGTTGGTATACTAAACCAGGTAATGTTTAATGAATGGTTGGTACACTACACCATGTGATGGTTATGAGAAGGTTGAAGAAACTCACACGTATGCGATAGTGTGATGGGACTTGTTTTGTCCATGAAATGAATTCTCTTTTAAGTTTGTGTAGGGTATTGAAGTTTGTGTCATGTTATAGTGGTATGACCACTATGAGACTGATTTGACATATACCAGATAGTGAATGGTATTTTTGCTATATGGTTGTACTTGAGTATTCTGATATGCTATCCTTTGATGAGACACGGAAGGTGTACTAGTAGCATAATACGATTACAGTATTGTGAAGGTATCATTGGCACTGCTATATGCTTTTGGGTCTGATTATAGTGTCATAGTGCCAGAATGACCATGAGTGGTATGGTAATTTGATTGTCAGTCATGTCAACAATAGTGTGTGGATTGTGTGATTGCAATTGAGTTGAAATTTGTTACCTTCCATGTATTGTTGGTTTGGCTATTGGGTGATATGATAATCCGTATGGATAGGTTCTTGAAGCAGAACGGAATGGGTTATCAGGTACCTGTGATGTGTGGGACTTGTTGGCGTAATCCATGTAGCAAGTGAATTGCACATGCGTGGAAAAATGTGTCGGTTGGAAAACGTGTTAGTTTCCACCGCTACATGATATTTTGTGTTGATCATTACAGGGAGCAGTGAATAGGAAGTAGAAAGTAATGAATCGTTGTAAACGCTTGTCATACTCAAGATGGTAGGCTTGGGGGGAAAGTTGATACAAAGAATGACATTTCCGGTACAGGGGTCAGGACAGGGAATATTGAACCACGCAAATGGTGTGGATAGATATTATGAGAACATAGTCATTGGGTGAGATAACCATATAATCATATGGACATATGTATTGTACATAGCTTTGGTGTACATTATACATTGATGCAATATGAGTGTGATGTGGATTACTTAAACGAAGGAAGGAAGAAGAAATGATGGAGTGAATGATTTTGATCAATGAATATTCAATTCTTTCATCAAAGGTTTGGACAAGTTGGTGTCCAGTGTTTGTTCTGGACTAGTATCGTGTTCCGTGTTTAATCTAGACTGAGAAGTCTGGCGTGGGAGATTAGTATACAAACGATAGATGGATATGTTGTATCTATCACATTGTGTAATTACATACTATAATACAACTTTGTGAAATGTTAGAGCAGAGATGGCTCTGTGCACATTTGGATGTGTAGAATCTGAATGTGATAAGGACCGAGGTACTTGGTTTAGAGTATCTTGCTGATCTCGACATTCTGCGTAGGCTTACACAGGAGGACAGACGAGTGAAAACATTCTCGACCGTTATACAATACACAACGCGGGTATGTGTGTTGCTGTGTATCTAAAGTGTGGCATAATGTGGGGTCTTCCCACCTTAACAGTGATTACTAGACATAAGAAGGACTAATCATGCATTAATAACATCCTAAGGTTCTGGTTGTTACGTGAGCTATCAGAATTACTGGCCAAAATAAAGGACTTCAAAAATAAATTTGTTACACTTCCAAAAGAATGTTCATGTTTAGATATATACTACTCCTAGAGTAGATACTAATCGAGACTTGATTCCTATACATTCCTGTGTTCTTCGTAGCTCACTGCCTCAACCCAACCCCTTAGTCCTTTAGTCCAAAAGCGTACCTACAGGGACAACACATCATAAGCATATCTCATTCAACATCATAAAACATCATAGTAAATGCATGAAACATTAGTTAAGTAAATATGCTGGTGTGATATCCCCGAAATAATTATATGCAATTGGGCATTAATTTTGGTTATATGATTTTAATGGTGGTAATTAAATTAATTGTTGGAATTAATTATCTTGGTGAAATGCTTAGTCACCTGGTAGGAGTGACCCGAAGAGCATTTCGGGGTACATGTTATTCATGTTGAGTAATTGGGGATTTTTATGGTTTAATTGAACTGAGTTGTGATTAATTGGATGAATCATGTTTTATTTGGGATTTTGGTGCATTATGGTAAAATGCTTTTTAAATATAATGTTGGGGTGTTTTATACATCATGGTAAATTGTGGAAGGCAATTGGTTTAATAAAATCATTTATACCCCATTCCCTTTAATTCCTATTACTTTACAATCTTCCCCAAAAAGCCACCCCCAAACCCCTTTCCTTCCCATTTTCGAAATTGTGCTTAGGGTTGAAGAGAAAACCTTCAAGAAGCTTGCTTTGTGGGATTTGGTGTGAGTTTTGGAGTCCCCTAGAGGTATGGATACCTCCCCATTGCTTTTATTGTGTTTGGTTTGAGTTTGAAATGATTTTGAAAGGGTTTTGAAATGGGTTCGTGTTGGGTTGTTGTGGTTTTGTTTGGGGGTTTGATTTATGGTTGTTTTAAGGTGTATTTTAAGGGTTTATGTTGTTATTTGAGTTGTTGGTTTGATGGTTTAGTGTTGGAATGGGTTGGAATGGTTTTGAGATGCAAAAATGGAGGTTTTTCGGGTAACAGGGGTCGGCGATCGATCGCCCGTTTCAGGCGATCGATCGCGCCCAGGCAGTAGCTTTTTCAAGCGTTTGGCGATCGATCGCCACTCTTGGGCGATCGATCGGTGGGGCTGGCGATCGATTGCGCCAAGTGTGGCGATCGATCGCCGAAGGGAGAAAAATTTGGTTCCCGGGCAGTGTGTTTTGGCGATCGATCGCCGTGATGGGCGATCGATCGCGAAGGTTAAAATATTGGATTTTTGGACTTTTTTGTGGAAATTTTGATATCGGACTATTATTGGCTCCTGATGTTGATTTGTATGAATGTGTAGAACCATCCCAGGTGGACACACAGCATAGGAGATAAAGTCCACGATAATCTCCACTTTTGGAATCAAGGTACGTAGTGAGACGTACGAGCATCGGACGGTAAAACGTATTTATTACGCTTTGAATTGGTTATGCATTAGGGTTGCATACATGGTCTTGTTTATGCATTACGGTTGCATGTATATTGTGAGTCGAGATTATATCGCAGTGATGATAGGATACTTGCCGCTGTTATGTCGAAGCGATGATAGAATACTTGCCGCTGTCATATTTAGCGATGAAGAATATTTGCCGCAATTATGTCGAAGCGAAGAATAATGCCGCTGTCATATTGATGCGAAGGATATTATACCGCTAATATGTCGAAGCGAGGGGTATTAATGCCGCTGTCATTTAAACGCGAGGGGTATTATGCCACTGATATAATAAGACTGGAAATTGGTAATGGGTATACATGGAATGGCTACATGTCATGACATGCATATTGACATTATAATCTTTGATTATTATTGCGATACAGGGACAACCAAGGGAGCATTTTAATGTGTTAAAATACAGGAAGTGAATTGCATTTATGGTTTATGCATTGAATTATGTTCATATTATTGTGGATATGATTTACATACATGCTCATGGTTTGGGGTTGTTCCTGTAGGTACTTGGGCGGAAGGGGGCTAAGGCGGGTGATGCAGTGAGCCAGTGAGGAGTTGCTCTTGGTAGCAGGCCAAATTCTTTTGTATAGTATCTACTCTAGGAGTAGTGTAAAGCTATAGGATTAGTCTTTATTGGTTGGGAATTGTAACTAATCCCTTTTGAAAACTTTATTTGGCACTGTAAATTATTAACTCAGGGCATCAACATGACCTTTAAACGTTGTTTATGCATGGAAAAAAATTAATTACGCCTTTAATCCGCACTTAAGGAACTAGGGTCCTTACATTAGTGGTATCAGAGCAGTGGTTAGAGAACCCGGGATTGAGTGAAGGGTAGCCTTAGCATGGTTAGCTAAGTGTTTACATTTGAGCATGTTTATGCATGTGGCGCATATTGGAGTATGAACTGTTATACTAACATGCCTATTTTCATTCATGTTACCTAACGGCGTAACGTATATATTGTTTTGGAATTGTTGTTAACATTTGTGTTACAGCATGGCTGCTAATGAAGAGGTCGGGGATGTTGGGAGCGTGAATGCTAGTATTGGACAGGCAAATCCCTTACCCCCGCCTGCTGTGGGCGTTGAACCGGTTGCCCAGATACTACTACCAGGGGAACTTAGCCTGACACAGTTCCTGACCTTTCACCCACCGATGTTTGAGGGAACAGAGACTGGAGAAGAGGCCGAAGAGTGGCTGGAAAGATTGGAACAAATATTTGTATCCGCGCCGTGTGCTAGGACGGCTTGGTTAAGACTGGCGGAATTCCAACTGGCCAAGAAGTCTTCCATGTGGTGGAGGACGACTGTTATGGAACTGAGAGCACAAGGCATGGTGATAGACTGGACTCTATTCAGGACTCGGTTTTTGAACCGATACTTTTCAGCTGCGGCAAGGCAATCCAAGGAGGATGAGTTTTCAAATTTGAAACAAGGAAGCATGACGGTTTCGGACTACGCCATGCACTACTCGTCTTTACTGAGGTATGTTCCACACATTGCCACAAATGGACATGCGAAGATGAGGAACTTCTTGAAGGGGTTACGACCGGAATTATTTGATCGGGTGATTTCTAACAACCCGACATCCTTTGATGACGCACTTGTGAGGGCAGAGTTGGCAGAGATTGGGGTGAGTGCTTATCCTGATGTTGCACCCCCACCGGTTTCATCTCAAAGAGCCACACCTGAAAATCTGAGGCCCCGGGGAGGATCTTTTAAATCAAGAGGAACTCCTTCTTCTTCTTCCCGGTTTAGTGGAAGACGACCGGATGGCCGGAAACAAGGTGACCGGAGAGGCGGTGCATCTACTTTTGGAGGACCTAGCAGAGCTGGTGATGTTAAGTGCCACTTTTGTGGAGGGCCGCATTTGATGCGTGACTGTTCTGCTTGTTATATATGTGGCAGGTCGGGCCACATTGCTCGGCGTTGTCCTAATAGGGAAGGACAGACAGACCTCAGGGAAGGCAGAGGAAGGTTTCCTACCGGGGCAGTACAGCAGAGGCCACCGATGGCGCCTCGACATATGGGAGGACAGGCGATGGGACCGCCTCAGGGACAGGTCTATGCATTGACCAGGGAGCAGGCCGATGCAGCTCCAGAGGAGGTTATAGCTGGTACGTGCCTATTATTTACATATTCCGCCTTTATTTTGATAGACACAGGTGCTTCGCACTCCTTTGTGTCTGCGGACTTTGTGGCGAGACATCATATGTGCACGTCTCCGTTACCCACGTCTCTATTGGTCTCGACACCCACCGGAAAATAAGTTATTGCTGATCAGTTTCTGATGGACTGCCTCATTTATTTTGAGGGCAATGAAGTCAAGGCAGATCTGATTGTTCTGGGTATGTCAGATTTCGATTGTATTGTGGGCATCGACATTCTGAACAGATATCGGGCAGTGGTGGATTGCCGGCAGAGGACAGTACGGTTTAGATCTCATTTGGGAGTTCAGTGGATCTTCTATGGTAACGGTTCTCGTGCGAAGATTCCGTTGATTTCGGCAATTAAGATGTCTCAATTGTTGGAACGTGGACATATGGGCTATCTCATTTATGCCGTAGATTTGTTGGGAAAGAGCAAGGAGTTAAGAATCGAGGATATACCAGTGGTAGCGGATTTTACTGACGTGTTCCCAGAGGAGATTCCAGGATTCCCACCGGTTAGGGAAGTCGAATTTGGGATTGAGTTATTACCGGGGACATCCGCTATTTCTCGTGCTCCTTACCGTATGGCACCAGCAGAGTTGAGGGAACTAAAGGAGCAGTTGCAGGAGCTCCTCGATAAAGGATATATACGCCCTAGCGTATCGCCTTGGGGCGCACCAGTTCTCTTTGTGAAGAAAAAGGATGGTTCGATGCGTTTGTGCATCGATTATCGGCAACTGAATAAGGCCACGGTGAAGAACAAATATCCTCTCCCGAGGATTGATGATTTATTTGATCAGTTACAAGGGACTAAGCTGTATAGCAAGATTGATTTGAGATCCGGATACCATCAGATACGGGTCAGGGAGGAGGATGTACAGAAAACAGCATTTCGGACTCGGTATGGACACTACGAATTCTTAGTGATGCCGTTCGGTGTGACGAACGCCCCGGCTGTTTTCATGAGCTTGATGAATCGGGTGTTCCAACCCTATCTGGATCAGTTCGTCATTGTGTTTATTGACGATATACTCATTTATTCCCGGAGCGAGGAAGAGCACGTGAGACATTTGAGGACAGTGCTCCAGATCCTTAGAGATCACCAATTATATGCCAAGCTCAGTAAGTGTGAGTTTTGGTTAAGCAGTGTGGTATTTCTGGGGCATGTCATATCCAGCAGTGGGATTTCGGTAGACCCCAGAAAGATTGAGGCTGTGATGGAGTGGGCTGCACCCACTTCGGTACCCGAGATTCGGAGTTTCCTTGGTTTGGCGGGCTATTATCGACGTTTCGTCGCAGGATTTTCTAAGATTGCTAAGCCACTGACTCAGTTAACTCAGAAGGTAATACCGTTTTATTGGTCTGAGGCCTGCGAGCAGAGCTTCCAGGAACTAAAACACCGGTTGACCACGGCACCTGTTTTGGTAATTCCCTCGGAGAATAAGAGGTTTGTTTTGTATACTGACGCGTCACTTCAGGGCTTGGGGTGTGTATTGATGCAAGATAAGCACGTGGTAGCTTATGCATCAAGGCAGTTGAAGCCGCATGAGGCTAGGTACCCAGTCCACGATTTGGAGTTGGCAGCTATTATATTTGCCCTGAAGATTTGGAGGCATTATCTGTATGGTACCTCCTTCACCATCTATACAGATCATAAGAGCCTGAAATTCTTGTTTACTCAGGCGGAATTGAATATGCGTCAGAGGAGATGGATGGATCTGCTTAAAGACTATGACTGTGAGATAGAATACCATCCGGGGAAAGCCAATTTGACAGCGGACGCCTTGAGTCGGAAGCTGAGGAACACTGCGGAGGATGTCATGCATTTGTCGGCTATGATGACTTCTTGTTGCCATCTGGGCTATGACTTCGATGTGGACGCATCACCGGTTTGGGTATCGACCTTATTGGCCGCTAAGGATGGTTCCTTGAGACTCGGTAACCGTTGGGTAGTCCCATGTACGCCGGAATTGCGTAGAGGAATCTTGGAACGGGCCCATAGTAGTCGATTCAGCATCCACCCAGGAGGGAGGAAGATGTATAAGGACTTATGTGATCAGTTTTGGTGGAAGCGGATGAAGCGTGATGTAGTCTCATTTGTCAGGAAGTGTTTGATCTGTCAGCAGGTGAAGGCAGAGAGACAGCGACCCGGAGGCGAGCTAAGAAGCTTGGAAATACCGGAGTGGAAGTGGGAGCACATATCTATGGACTTTGTGACCCACTTGCCGAGGACTACTTCGGGTTGCGATGCCATTTGGGTGATTATTGACAGGCTGACGAAGGTCGCTCACTTCATTCCCTACTGTATGACGTACACATATTTGAGGATGGCTCAGCTGTATGTCCGGGACATAGTGAGACTGCATGGAATTCCAGTGTCTGTTGTGTCTGACAGAGACCCGCGGTTTACGTCTCATTTCTGGGGAGGTCTTCAGTCAGCTTTGGGTACTGAGGTGAGATTGAGTACGGCATATCATCCCCAGACGGATGGGCAGACAGAGCGTACTATACAGACGCTCGAGGACATGCTGCGAGCTTGTGTATTGGAGTTTGATGCCTCATGGCAAGACTCCTTGCCCTTGGTGGAGTTTTCATACAACAATAGCTACCAGACGAGTATTTAGATGGCACCGTTTGAGGCTTTGTATGATAGGCGTTGTAGGTCGCCATTATACTGGGATGACTTGACCAGTAAAGCTGTGGGAGGACCCGAATTGATTCGGGAAATGGAGGATAAGGTAAAGGTTATCCGTCAGAAAATGAAGGCAGCCCAGGACAGGCAGGCAGCCTATGCGAATAAACGGCGGAGGCCGTTGGAGTTTCAGACGGGAGACAGGGTCTTTTTGAAGATTTCACCTTTCAGGGGTGTAGTCCGGTTTGGTATGCGGGGTAAATTGTCCCCAAGGTATGTGGGACCGTATGAGATCTTGCAGCGCATCGGTACCTTGGCTTACCGTCTGGCACTACCACCGTCGTTGTCTGGTATTCACGACGTGTTTCATGTATCAATGCTACGGAAGTATGAGCCGGATCCGTCTCATGTATTGCAGCCTTCTGAGGTTCAGCTAGATTCTGATGTATCATATGAGGAACGACCAGTCAGGATTTTGGACAGGGCTGATCGCAGACTGCGGAACAAAGTGATACCGATGGTAAAGATTCAGTGGGATCGCAGGGGTGTCGAAGAGGCCACGTGGGAGACGGATCAGCATATGATGCAGCACTACCCGGAGTTATTTTCTGGTATGTGATTATGTTTAGTTTTGTTTGGGTAAGTGCATGTGATTTCGAGGGCGAAATCCTATAAGTAGGGGAGTATTGTGATATCCCCGAAATAATTATATGCAATTGGGCATTAATTTTGGTTATATGATTTTAATGGTGGTAATTAAATTAATTGTTGGAATTAATTATCTTGGTGAAATGCTTAGTCACCTGGTAGGAGTGACCCGGAAGAGCATTTCGGGGTACATGTTATTCATGTTGAGTAATTGGGGATTTTTATGGTTTAATTGAACTGAGTTGTGATTAATTGGATGAATCATGTTTTATTTGGGATTTTGGTGCATTATGGTAAAATGCTTTTTAAATATATGTTGGGGTGTTTTATACACCATGGTAAATTGTGGAAGGCAATTGGTTTAATAAAATCATTTATACCCCATTCCCTTTAATTCCTATTACTTTACAATCTTCCCCAAAAAGCCACCCCCAAACCCCTTTCCTTCCCATTTTCGAAATTGTGCTTAGGGTTGAAGAGAAAACCTTCAAGAAGCTTGCTTTGTGGGATTTGGTGTGAGTTTTGGAGTCCCCTAGAGGTATGGATACCTCCCCATTGCTTTTATTGTGTTTGGTTTGAGTTTGAAATGATTTTTGAAAGGGTTTTGAAATGGGTTCGTGTTGGGTTGTTGTGGTTTTGTTTGGGGGTTTGATTTATGGTTGTTTTAAGGTGTATTTTAAGGGTTTATGTTGTTATTTGAGTTGTTGGTTTGATGGTTTAGTGTTGGAATGGGTTGGAATGGTTTTGAGATGCAAAAATGGAGGTTTTTCGGGTAACAGGGGTCGGCGATCGATCGCCCGTTTCAGGCGATCGATCGCGCCCAGGCAGTAGCTTTTTCAAGCGTTTGGCGATCGATCGCCACTCTTGGGCGATCGATCGGTGGGGCTGGCGATCGATCGCGCCAAGTGTGGCGATAGATCGCCGAAGGGAGAAAAATTTGGTTCCCGGGCAGTGTGTTTTGGCAATCGATCGCCGTGATGGGCGATTGATCGCGAAGGTTAAAATATTGGATTTTTGGACTTTTTTGTGGAAATTTTGATATCGGACTATTATTGGCTCCTGATGTTGATTTGTATGAATGTGTAGAACCATCCCAGGTGGGCACACAGCATAGGAGATAAAGTCCACGATAATCTCCACTTTTGGAATCAAGGTACGTAGTGAGACGTACGAGCATCGGACGGTAAAACGTATTTATTACGCTTTGAATTGGTTATGCATTAGGGTTGCATACATGGTCTTGTTTATGCATTACGGTTGCATGTATATTGTGAGTCGAGATTATATCGCAGTGATGATAGGATACTTGCCGCTGTTATGTCGAAGCGATGATAGAATACTTGCCGCTGTCATATTTAGCGATGAAGAATATTTGCCGCAATTATGTCGAAGCGAAGAATAATGCCGCTGTCATATTGATGCGATGGATATTATACCGCTAATATGTCGAAGCGAGGGGTATTAATGCCGCTGTCATTTAAACGCGAGGGGTATTATGCCACTGATATAATATGATTGGAAATTGGTAATGGGTATACATGGAATGGGTACATGTCATGACATGCATATTGACATTATAATCTTTGATTATTATTGCGATACAGGGACAACCAAGGGAGCATTTTAATGTGTTAAAATACAGGAAGTGAATTGCATTTATGGTTTATGCATTGAATTATGTTCATATTATTGTGGATATGATTTACATACATGCTCATGGTTTGGGGTTGTTCCTGTAGGTACTTGGGCGGAAGGGGGCTAAGGCGGGTGATGCAGTGAGCCAGTGAGGAGTTGCTCTTGGTAGCAGGCCAAATTCTTTTGTATAGTATCTACTCTAGGAGTAGTGTAAAGCTATAGGATTAGTCTTTATTGGTTGGGAATTGTAACTAATCCCTTTTGAAAACTTTATTTGGCACTGTAAATTATTAACTCAGGGCATCAACATGACCTTTAAACGTTGTTTATGCATGGAAAAAATTTAATTACGCCTTTAATCCGCACTTAAGGAACTAGGGTCCTTACAGCTGGTTATTCATTAACTTCTTATCGTTGTCCCTGATTCATAATCATGCATATGGGCATCTTACCCTGTGGCATTTTACCACATTATAAACATCGCATGACCTCTTACCATGTGGGGCATCTTACCCCGTGGCATCTTACCACAAATAGTATCGCATGGCCTCTTACCATGTGGGGCATCTTACCCCGTGGCATCTTACCACAAATAACATCGCATGGCCTCTTACAATGTGGGGCATCTTACCCCGTGGCATCTTACCACATATAACATCATAGACATCTTATAAACACCGTAAACATCTTATAAACATCTTATAAACATCATCATCTCATCATGTATACTCATGCAATAAAAGCATAGTCATAGTGTAAAGATGTGTTTTACCGTCCGATGCCCGTACGTCTCTTACGTACCTTTTCAAAAGGAGGAGGAGTCAACAGACTTATCTCCTTGATTGTGCTTGTGATATCCCCGAAATGATTATGTGGGTAAGCATACAATTAAAGGTTGTTAATTGTGAGCCTATGTGCTAAAGGCGTATTTTATGTGGGAGTGATTTATTTATTTTGAGGATGTGGTTTAGGGAGCATGTTAGGTGTTTTTAATTGTTGTGATGATGTGGTAAAATAATAAAATATCAAGGAAAGATATTTTTATACATCGTATGAAATACCGGGACACAATTAAACACCCCAAAACCACCCTACATGCAACCACCCCACCCCCACTTGACTTAACCCACGCCCCTCCCATGTTTTTCTAGGAAAGTAGATGACTAAGCAAGCAACTTTACTTGAAAGATATTTTCATCTTGCCTCTTCCAAAAAGCTCCCTTCTTTTTCCCTTCATCTCTCTGCAACTTGGTCGAGTTCCAGGAGAAAAGTGATCGGGTTTCATTCTTCTTTTCATATAGAAAATCGAAGGGCAAAAGTGGTGAGGAGTCACATTTTTTCCCAGTTTTCAGTTTCCTGGCATGCTTGTTCTTTGTAGCAGATTTGGCATGCTAGTTTAGGGTATGATGTTATATTGTTATGAGTACCTTTATGAGATGTTTGTGAAGCCCTTAGCATGTTTAGTTAAGAAACTTGCATGCTTTATGTACTAGATTTGTAGTAGAGAAAAGGGTTCCTCGAACATCCGAGCAGGGTAGTACTCTGTTTTTCATGTTAGGAAGGGTTTTACCATGAATATTTGAAGCATGCTAACTTAGGTTTTGGTCGAACCTTCGATGTGATTTCCTGTATGGTAGCTTGTTGAAGGTACCAGTATATTTCCTTGAGCATGTTGCATGTATTATGTGAAGGATTTAATCATGTGAAAGATAGTGTTCGAAAATTCTGGGCAAGGTTCGAGTGCCCTGTTTTCTGGAAATATATGTGTGGGGAGTGTTTTTATGAAGGTATTATCATACACGTCAAGCTTAGGTTTTGGTAAAACTTTGATGTGAAAATATGCATGGTAGTTTTGTGAAGCCCATGGCATGTTTGTTCGAGCTTTCTTTATGCTATATGTGATAAGTTTAATAGCATGAAGTGAGCTGCTCAAGAAGTCTGGAAATGAATATGTTACCCTGTTTCCAGAAAAAGTTGATCCAGTACTTGTTTAAATGATCGACGTTTATGCATATAGGCTTATGCTTAGGGTGTAAATTTGAATTGAATACACTCGGAGTAGTGTATTGTAATTGCTAGCATAATTGTTCAAACATGTGGTGTATGTTTTATGCTAGATCGAAGGGTATGAATATAGGTGTTCGAGAATTCTGGGTTAGTATTTCTCGAACAGGGCATCTCGATCGATCGACATTTCTTCTCGATCGATCGAGCGAGGCAGAATCTTGGTTCTGATTTTAGGCGTCTTCTCGATCGATCGGGAAAAGGGGCCGATCGATCGAGAGACCCAGAATGTTGAAAAATTTAAATTGATATATTTTGTTAAAGTTTTGATATTGGATTGTAATGAGGTGCCTAATATTGTGTTGTGTGGCTATGTAGAACCATCCCAGGTGCCATCACAACCGAGGAGATAAAGTTCATTGACTCCTCTATCTTTTGGAAAGGTACGTAAGCGACGTACGGGCATCCCAACGGTAACATGTGCTTTATGTTTGTCTTTTGACACATGATGAATGCAATGTGGTGCATTAAGGTTATGATACATGTTATTATGCATTGTTTTTGCATATGTATGTTGTGAAATATAAGAGGTGTATTTCACGAGTCAAGGTTATCTTAGTAAGGATTTTAATTGCTTACGCTAAGGTCCATTGGAAGCGAGGAAGAATTCCGCTTACATGGAGTAGTAAGAAGCATTAAAATGTACTAATGATAAGGGCTCAGGATTGAAATAAGGATTTAAGGAGGAAGGATGTCATGACATTTATTTGTGAAACCATACATTCTTATAATGTGTTTTTATTATGAATTATGGTACATGGACAACAAATGGGCGTTATAAATGCGGAAAATACAGGAAGGGCTTGTGTTTAAGATTTGCATTTATGCCTTACTTTCATATTATGTTGAATATGAATTGTGTTATGCTCATGTGTTGGGGGTTGTCTTTGTAGGTGCTTTTTGTCGAGAACCAGGGTCGGGTTGATATGCTGAGCTGTAAGGAGTGCTACAGGATTAGCATGTTAGAGAAAATTTTGTATAGCTTCTACTGAGTAGAGTAAGACTATAATGTAGTACCTTTGTAGGAATTGTGTCTTCCTTTTGAAACATTTTGGTACTGTAATCTCTAAAGCTCAGATAATTCAACACGGCATGTTACTCTGATTTTTTTTCACATGTATGTTTAGTTCTCTAAATTGCACCTTAATGTCTTGATGTGATAACGGGGTCTCACATTTAGTGGTATCAGAGCAGTGGTTAGATAACCAGGAAGAGTGAAGGGTAGCCTTTAGAGACAAGTTGGCTAGGTATTCATTGTTGGGCATGTTATGCATGTGATGCATATTGTTGTATAAGTGTTATACTAACATGCTTTTGAATATTTTACTCTTGTTATCTAACGGCTTATATTATGAACTGCTTTTTGTATTGTTGTTAACTTTTGTGTTACAGCATGGTTGAGATTAACCCGGGGAACCCCAATGAGGAGGTAGGAGATATGGACAGTAGGAATGCCAGTATCGCTCAGCTGAATCCTTTACCACCACCTGCTATGGGCGTGGAGCCCAGCGTACAGATGTTACTGCCAGGGGAGCTCAGTTTGAAGCAGTTTCTGAGTTTCCATCCGCCCATGTTTGAGGGAATTGAGTCTGGTGAAGTAGCTGAGGAGTGGTTGGAACGTATAGATCAGATACTTGTGACTGCGCCCTGTGCACGCACGGCATGGCTCAGGTTAGCCGAGTTTCAGATGGCTAAGAAGCCTGCTATGTGGTGGAAGACCACCGTGATAGAGCTGAGAGCTCTAGGTATGGCAGTTGACTGGACTGTATTCCGGACCCGGTTCCTTAACCGGTATTTCTCTGCAGCTGCCAGACAATTAAAGGAGGATGAGTTCAACAGTTTGAAGCAGGGTAGCATGTCAGTGGCAGACTACGCTATGCAGTATTCCTCACTGCTGAGGTATGTACCACATATTGCTGTCAGCAGCCATGCCAAGATGAGGAACTTCCTGAAGGGTCTGAGGCCAGAGCTGTTTGATCGGGTCATCTCCAACAACCCCAGCTCATTTGATGACGCCCTGACACGGGCAGAGTTGGCGGAGATTGCCGTGGATGCGTACAAGGATGTTGTACCCCCTTCAGTACCACCACAGAGGCCTGTTGCTGATAATCTGAGGCCACGAGGGGATCAGTTCAAGGCTCGTGGGGCCTCATCATCTTCCAAATTTAGTGGGAAGAAGCCTCAGGGACAGAAGCAGAACAACCGGGGACCCACACAGGGGAGCAAGGCAGGGGGGACCAGGTGTACCAACTGTGGAGGATGGCACTTGTTACGTGACTGTCTAGGTTGCTATATTTGTGGCAAGATGGGCCATATGGCTCGAGGTTGCCCAAACCGGGCAGGTCAGACAGACTCAGGGCCGAATAGGCCAAGGTTTGATGCTGGGAGGGCACCACAGAGACAGCAGTTTGCACCACGACCACAGGGAGGTCAGACGGCAGGACCGCCGCAGGGAAAGGTGTACGCACTGACTAGGGAGCAGGCTGAGGCAGCCCCAGAGGAAGTCATTGCTGGTACGTGCCATTTACTTACGTACCCTGCACTTATATTGATAGATACAGGTGCTTCCCATTCCTTTGTATCTACTGCTTTTGTGGAAGGACACCGCTTGTGCTCGTCTCTGTTACCCACGCCTCTCATGGTCTCGACACCCACGGGAAAGCATGTGATTGCGGATCGGCTGTTATCTGATTGCCTCATTTATTTTGAAGGCAATGATCTGAGGGCCGATTTGATTCAGTTAGAGATGGCAGACTTTGACTGCATTATCGGCATTGACGTGTTGAGCAGATACCGAGCTATGGTAGATTGCCAAAAGAGGATGGTTCGTTTTCTGTCTGATCAGGGGTTCCAGTGGACTTTTTATGGGGACGGCTCTCGTCCAAAGATACCAGTAATCTCGGCGGTTAAGATGTCGCGGTTATTGGAACGCGGCCACACTGGGTACCTTATTTATGCCATGGATACTTCAGAGGAGAAGGAAGAGAGAGCCGAGGACATTCCAGTCGTGGCGGAGTTCGTTGATGTGTTTCCAGATGAGATTCCGGGATTTCCGCCTGTCAGGGATGTTGAGTTTGCTATTGAGCTGCTGCCAGGGACATCAGCCATTTCTCGTGCCCCAAACAGGATGGCACCGGCAGAGCTAAGGGAACTGAAGCTACAGTTACAGGAGCTCCTCGACAAGGGATACATCCATCCTAGTGTATCGCCTTGGGGTGCGCCAGTCTTGTTCGTGAAAAAGAAGGATGGATCAATGCGTCTGTGCATTGACTACAGGCAACTGAACAAGGCTACAGTGAAGAACAGATATCCGCTTCCGAGGATTGATGATCTGTTCGACCAGCTTCAGGGTACGAAGGTGTACTCCAAGATAGATTTGAGGTCAGGCTATCACCAGGTACGGGTTAGAGCTGGTGATGTCCAAAAGACGGCTTTTAGAACTCGGTATGGGCACTATGAGTTCTTGGTGATGCCGTTCGGTGTGACAAATGCACCTGCAGTCTTTATGAGCCTGATGAACAGAGTATTTCAGGAGTACCTCGATCAGTTTGTGATCGTGTTCATTGATGACATCCTGGTCTATTCAAGGAATGAGGAGGATCATGCCGATCACCTGAGGATAGTGCTCCAGATCCTCAGAGATCATCAGTTGTACGCCAAACTCAGCAAGTGTGAGTTTTGGCTAAACAGTGTAGCATTCTTGGGCCATATCATATCACGAGAGGTGATATCAGTAGACCCGAGGAAGATAGAGGCAGTTATGGATTGGTCTACCCCTACTTCAGTCAGTGAAATTCGAAGTTTTCTTGGTCTGGCTGGCTATTATCGACGTTTCGTCGAGGGTTTCTCAAAGATCGCCAAGCCACTTACTCAGCTGACTCAGAAGGGAGTCTCTTTTTGTTGGTCAGATGCTTGTGAGCAGAGTTTCAGGGAATTGAAACACAAACTGACTACTGCACCCGTTCTAGTGATACCCAAGGAGAACAAAGGATTTGTTCTCTATACCGATGCATCTCTACAGGGATTAGGGTGCGTACTGATGCAGGACAGGCATGTAGTGGCTTACGCTTCGAGACAGTTGAAGCCACATGAGACGAGGTATCCAGTCCATGATCTGGAGTTGGCAGCTATAGTGTTCGCCTTGAAGATATGGCGACACTACTTATATGGTACTTCATTCACCATCTTCACTGATCACAAGAGCCTGAAGTTCTTGTTTACACAGGCTGAGTTAAACATGAGGCAGAGGAGATGGATGGACCTGCTGAAGGACTACGACTGTGAAATCGAATATCACCCGGGGAAGGCAAATTTGACAGCCGACGCTTTGAGTCGGAAGGTGAGGAGCACAGCAGAGGATGCTATGTCTCTATCAGCTATGTTTGGCTCCTATTGCCATTTGGGTTTTGATTATGATGTATCCTCTTCACCAGTACAGGTTTTGACCTTACTAGCTGAGCCTGTTATCTATGATCACATCAGGAAGGCTCAGGGGACCGATGCAGAGGTTCAGAGATGGATATTAGTGGTTCATTCAGGTCAGCCGTCGAGATTCAGAGTGGCTGAGGACGGTTCTCTGAGACTTGGCGACAGATGGGTGGTTCCAGATGCACCTGAGTTGCGTCAGGGTTTATTACAGCTAGCTCATTGCAGTAGGATGAGTGTCCACCCAGGAGGGAAGAAGATGTATAAGGATTTACGCAGCCAGTTCTGGTGGAGGCGTATGAAACAAGATGTCACCTCATTTGTCAAGCGCTGTTTGATTTGTCAGCAGGTGAAGGCTGAGAGGCAGAGACCTGGAGGTGAACTAAGGAGTTTGGAGATACCCGAGTGGAAGTGGCAGCACGTGTCTATGGATTTCGTGACCCACTTACCGAGGACTGTTTCGGGTTTCGATGCCATCTGGGTGGTCGTGGACAGATTGACTAAGGTGGCTCACTTCATTCCCTATTGTATGACATATACGCACTTGAGGATGGCACAGTTATATGTCAGAGATGTGGTGAGACTGCACGGGATCCCTGTTTCGATAGTGTCCGATCGAGATCCGCGGTTCACATCTCACTTCTGGGGGGGGGTCTGCAGACAGCTCTAGGTACAGAGTTGAGGCTGAGCACAGCCTATCACCCTCAGACGGACGGACAGACCGAGCGTACGATACAGACGCTCGAGGATATGTTGAGAGCTTGTGTGCTAGAGTTCGACATATCATGGCAGGACTCGATAGCCTTAGTGGAGTTCTCTTACAACAACAGCTACCAGGCAAGTATACAGATGGCTCCTTTCGAGGCCCTCTATGGTAGGCGTTGTAGGTCACCCTTGTGTTGGGATGACGTGGACCGTAAGTCGGTTGGAGGACCAGAGTTGGTTCAGGAAATGGAAGAGAAAGTTAAGATTATCAAAGGAAAGATGAAGGCAGCTCAGGACAGGCAGGCAGCATATGCCAATCAGCGGCGTAGGCCGTTGGAGTTTCAGTTAGGCGACAGAGTTTTTCTGAAGATCTCACCTTTCAGAGGCGTAGTACGGTTTGGGATGCGAGGAAAGTTATCCCCGAGGTATGTAGGGCCGTATGAGATCTTACAGCGTGTGGGTACTCTGGCGTACCGTTTGGCTTTACCGCCTTCTCTGTCGGGTATACACGACGTATTTCATGTGTCTATGCTGAGGAAGTATGAGCCGGATCCTTCACATGTGTTACAGCCTTCAGAGGTGCAGATTGAGTCCGATGTTTCTTATGTGGAGCGGCCTATCAGGATTTTAGACAGGGCAGACCGCAGACTTCGGAACAAGGTTATTCCTATGATCAAGGTTCAGTGGGATCGTAGGGGTGTCGAGGAGGCCACGTGGGAGACAGAGCGACACATGGTGCAGCACTATCCAGAGCTGTTTTCTGGTATGCGTTTATATATTGTTTTATATCTTGTTAACAGCATGTTTGATTTCGGGGACGAAATCTTATAAGTAGGGGAGTATTGTGATATCCCCGAAATGATTATGTGGGTAAGCATACAATTAAAGGTTGTTAATTGTGAGCCTATGTGCTAAAGGCGTATTTTATGTGGGAGTGATTTATTTATTTTGAGGATGTGGTTTAGGGAGCATGTTAGGTGTTTTTAATTGTTGTGATGATGTGGTAAAATAATAAAATATCAAGGAAAGATATTTTTATACATCGTATGAAATACCGGGACACAATTAAACACCCCAAAACCACCCTACATGCAACCACCCCACCCCCACTTGACTTAACCCACGCCCCTCCCCTGTTTTTCTGGGAAAGCAGATGACTAAGCAAGCAACTTTACTTGATGATATTTTCATCTTGCCTCTTCCAAAAAGCTCCCTTCTTTTTCCCTTCATCTCTCTGCAACTTGGTCGAGTTCCAGGAGAAAAGTGATTGGGTTTCATTCTTCTTTTCATATAGAAAATCGAAGGGCAAAAGTGGTGAGGAGTCACATTTTTCCCAGTTTTCAGTTTCCTGGCATGCTTGTTCTTTGTAGCAGATTTGGCATGCTAGTTTAGGGTATGATGTTATATTGTTATGAGTACCTTTATGAGATGTTTGTGAAGCCCTTAGCATGTTTAGTTAAGAAACTTGCATGCTTTATGTACTAGATTTGTAGTAGAGAAAAGGGTTCCTCGAACATCCGAGCAGGGTAGTACTCTGTTTTTCATGTTAGGAAGGGTTTTACCATGAATATTTGAAGCATGCTAACTTAGGTTTTGGTCGAACCTTCGATGTGATTTCGTGTATGGTAGCTTGTTGAAGGTACCAGTATATTTCCTTGAGCATGTTGCATGTATTATGTGAAGGATTTAATCATGTGAAAGATAGTGTTCGAAAATACTGGGCAAGGTTCGAGTGCCCTGTTTTCTGGAAATATATGTGTGGGGAGTGTTTTTATGAAGGTATTATCATACACGTCAAGCTTAGGTTTTGGTAAAAACTTTAATGTGAAAATATGCATGGTAGTTTTGTGAAGCCCATGGCATGTTTGTTCGAGCTTTCTTTATGCTATATGTGATAAGTTTAATAGCATGAAGTGAGGTGCTCATGAAGTCTGGAAATGAATATGTTACCCTGTTTCCAGAAAAAGTTGATCCAGTACTTGTTTAAATGATCGACGTTTATGCATATAGGCTTATGCTTAGGGTGTAAATTTGAATTGAATACACTCGGAGTAGTGTATTGTAATTGCTAGCATAATTGTTCAAACATGTGGTGTATGTTTTATGCTAGATCGAAGGGTATGAATATAGGTGTTCGAGAATTCTGGGTTAGTATTTCTCGAACAGGGCATCTCGATCGATCGACATTTCTTCTCGATCGATCGAGCGAGGCAGAATCTTGGTTCTGATTTTAGGCGTCTTCTCGATCGATCGGGAAAAGGGGCCGATCGATCGAGAGACCCAGAATGTTGAAAAATTTAAATTGATATATTTTGTTAAAGTTTTGATATTGGATTGTAATGAGGTGCCTAATATTGTGTTGTGTGGCTATGTAGAACCATCCCAGGTGCCATCACAACCGAGGAGATAAAGTTCATTGACTCCTCTATCTTTTGGAAAGGTACGTAAGCGACGTACGGGCATCCCAACGGTAACATGTGCTTTATGTTTGTCTTTTGACGCATGATGAATGCAATGTGGTGCATTAAGGTTATGATACATGTTATTATGCATTGTTTTTGCATATGTATGTTGTGAAATATAAGAGGTGTATTTCACGAGTCAAGGTTATCTTAGTAAGGATTTTAATTGCTTACGCTAAGGTCCATTGGAAGCGAGGAAGAATTCCGCTTACATGGAGTAGTAAGAAGCATTAAAATGTACTAATGATAAGGGCTCAGGATTGAAATAAGGATTTAAGGAGGAAGGATGTCATGACATTTATTTGTGAAACCATACATTCTTATAATGTGTTTTTATTATGAATTATGGTACAGGGACAACAAATGGGCGTTATAAATGCTGAAAATACAGGAAGGGCTTGTGTTTAAGATTTGCATTTATGCCTTACTTTCATATTATGTTGAATATGAATTGTGTTATGCTCATGTGTTGGGGGTTGTCTTTGTAGGTGCTTTTTGTCGAGAACCAGGGTCGGGTTGATATGCTGAGCTGTAAGGAGTGCTACAGGATTAGCATGTTAGAGAAAATTTTGTATAGCTTCTACTGAGTAGAGTAAGACTATAATGTAGTACCTTTGTAGGAATTGTGTCTTCCTTTTGAAACATTTTGGTACTGTAATCTCTAAAGCTCAGATAATTCAACACGGCATGTTACTCTGATTTTTTTTCACATGTATGTTTAGTTCTCTAAATTGCACCTTAATGTCTTGATGTGATAACGGGGTCTCACAGTGCTGGTACCTGGGATGGCTCTACACAACCACATAATATAATATTAGGCACCGATACGAGAATCGAAATCAAATTTCAAAGAAAAGGAACATAAAATTTTATAACATATGAACAGTAACTACCGATCGATCGGTCTCTCTTACCGATCGATCGCTAACTGTTCATCATTTTCTCTTTTTAGCTACGACATTTGCCGATCGATCGGTGTTCATCACCGATGGATCGGTCGTTCCCATTCATGCGAGATTTTCCAGAAATCTCGAACACCTCAAATCATACCCTTCAAACTACTTCATAACATACATATAATGCCTAAACAAGCATACCAATAGCTTCATCATACTTCCATGCATGTATTAAAATTAAAGGTTCACTCATAACTTAAACCAACATGCAGTAAATTAACTCATCTTTATCAGTGCTCATCCACATTTTCGTAAAAACAGGGCATCACAACTTCTACCCAGATTTTCGAGCACTACTTTTCATAGCAATGATTCTCACATATAAACCATGCAACATGTTCCAACATATATGCTAGGGGCTTCATAAAACTTCTATGTAAGCACGTAAATTCAAGGTTTCATAAAACCTAAGCTAGCATGCATCATAACATCCTCATAAACTTAGAGCTTAACCAAACTTACAGAAAACAGGGCATTATGACATTACCCAGATTTTCGAACACCTAGTTTAAAGGTCAGCAATCTACCATATAAAATGTATAAAGTGTTCGATCTAACATGCTAGTAGTTACATAACACTAACATGTAAGCACCCAAACCAAGGTTTCGACCAACCCTTACACTAGCATGCTGAAAACCACACAACCAAACCCTATCTTAACCAAGCTCCCAGAAAACAGGGTCATGGATTACCTCACCCTTTTTGCTCCCTTTTTGGCAAGGATTTCTCAACACAACCCACAAGCCAAATCTCCACCTTTCTGCAGCTCTTCCTGGACGATTTTGGGGAGAGGAAGGGGAGAGGAAGAAGTGTTTTGGAAGCAATGAATGAAGCATGGGTGAGGGATGTGATGGGGTATGGGCTGCCAAGTTGGGGGGGGCGGGGGGGTGGCCGAGTGGCAGGGGTCGGTGGTGTGGGTTGGGTGGTCATGTGGTGTTTAATTGTGTCCCGGTATATAGTACGATGTATTAAAATATCCTCACTCGATATTTTATAACTTCATTTAACTTAATACATCCTTTAAAAAACCTATCATGCCCCCTAAATCATATCATCATACCGTAATTATATTCCCCCAAATTAATTACACCACAACCCTTAAACTTAACATAAATCATCATCATAGCACATAATCATATAAAATTTCGGGGGTATTACATTACTCCCCTACTTATAAGATTTCGTCCCCGAAATCCACATGCATCATCATAATGGAACTAAACATTAAAACATACCAGAGAATAGTTTCGGATAGTGCTGCACCATATGCCGTTCCGTCTCCCACGTAGCCTCCTCGACACCCCGACGATCCCACTGAACTTTGACCATCGGTATAACTTTGCTTCGTAGTCTGCGATCCTCTCGATCCAGAATTCTGATTGGTCGTTATACATAGGACACATCTGAGTCCAACTGAACTTCTGTAGGCTGTAAGACATGAGACGGGTCTGGCTCATACTTCCGTAACATAGAGACATGGAAAACATCATGTATGCCAGACAAGGATGGCGGTAGAGCCAAACGATATGCCAAAGTACCGATACGCTGTAAAACTTCATATGGCCCAACATACCTCGGAGATAACTTTCCCCGCATCCCAAAACGAACCACATCCCTGTAGGGCGAGATCTTTAAGAAGACCCTGTCTCCTAACTGGAATTCCAGCGGTCGTCGCCGCTTATTTGCATAGGCTGCCTGCCAATCCTGGGCCGCTTTCATCTTCTGGCGTATCAACTTTATCTTACCTTCCATATCCTTGATCATATCCGGTCCTCCGACCGCTTTGCTAGTCAAGTCCTCCCAATACAGCGGTGATCTACATCGTCGTCCATACAGAGCTTCAAAAGGAGCCATTTGAATGCTCGCCTGATAACTGTTATTATAGGAGAACTCCACTAGCGGCACTGAATCCTGCCACGGAGTATCAAACTCCAAAATACATGCCCTCAACATGTCCTCGAGCTTCTGAATGGTACGCTCCATCTGGCCGTCTGTCTGTGGGTGATAGGCCGTACTCAGTCTCACCTCTGTACCCAAAGCTGTCTGGAGACCCTCCCAGAAATGTGAAGTGAACCTCGGGTCTCTGTCAGACACTATCGAGACTGGAATACCATGCAATCTCACCACATCCCGTATATACATCTGGGCCATCTTTAAGTAGGTATAAGACATACTGTAAGGGATGAAATGAGCCGTCTTCGTCAGCCTATCTACGATCACCCAGATCGCGTCAAATCCTGAGGCCGTCCTCGGCAAGTGGGTCACGAAGTCCATAGATATATGCTCCCACTTCCATTCAGGCACCTCTAAGCTCTTCAGCTCACCACCAGGCCTCTGCCTCTCTGCCTTTACTTGTTGGCAGATCAAACATCTTTTCACAAACGTGATCACCTGACGCTTCATGCGTCTCCACCAGAATTGATCGCATAGATCTTTGTACATCTTCTTTCCCCCTGGGTGGATACTGAAACGACTACTGTGAGCCCGCTCCAATATTCCTCTACGCAGTCCTGGTGCATCTGGGACTACCCATCGGTTGCCCAGTCTCAAAGAATCATCCTCAGCCACTATGAACTTGGATGGCTGATCCTGAAGTACTAATAATGCCCATCTCTGAACCTCACTATCCGACTTCTGGGCCTTCCTGATCGCCTCAAATACATCTGGCTCCGCCAATAAGGTCGACACTCGCACGGGCGACGTGTCTACATCGAAATCGTAGCCCAGATGGCAATAAGAAGTCATCAAGGCCGACAAACACATAACATCCTCTGCAGTACTCTTCACCTTCCGACTTAAGGCGTCTGCTATCAAGTTTGCTTTACCTGGATGGTACTCAATTTCACAATCATAGTCTTTGAGCAAATCCATCCACCTTCTTTGCCTCATATTCAACTCTGCCTGAGTGAATAAGAACTTCAGGCTCTTATGGTCCGTATATATAGTGAAGACGTGCCATACAAGTAATGCCTCCAGATCTTCAAGGCAAATATGATGGCCGCCAGTTCCAAATCATGTACTGGGTACCTAGCTTCGTGTGGCTTCAGCTGCCTCGATGCATAAGCCACCACGTGCTTATCTTGCATCAACACACATCCCAAACCCTGCAGTGACACATCTGTATACAAGGCAAACCTCTTATTCTCAGACGGAATTACCAATACAGGCGCTGTAGTCAAGCGACGCTTCAGTTCTTGTAAACTTTCCTCACAAGCCTCAGACCAAAAGAAGGGGACTCCTTTCTGAGTCAGCTGTGTCAGGGGTTTGGCAATCTTCGAGAAACCTTCGACGAAACGTCAGTAATAACCTGCCAAACCGAGGAAAATCCGTATCTCCGGTAAAAGAAGTGGGTGCAGCCCACTCTAACACAGCTTCAATCTTCTTGGGATCCACAGATATCCCATGGCTAGATATGACATGGCCCAAGAATACCATGCTGTCCAACCAGAACTCGCACTTACTAAGCTTTGCGTATAGCTGATGATTCCTAAGGATCTGAAGTACTATTCTCAAGTGCCTTACATGCTCTTCTTCAGTCCGAGAGTAAATAAGAATGTCGTCAATGAAGACTATGACAAACTGATCCAAATATGGCTGAAATACTCTGTTCATCAAACTCATGAAGACAGCTGGGTCATTCGTCACCCCAAAAGGCATGACCAGGAATTCATAGTGCCCATATCTAGTCCTGAATGCCGTCTTCTGAACATCGTCTTCTCTTACTCGAATCTGATGGTACCCCGACCTCAGATCGATCTTACTATAAAGCCTCGTACCCTGCAACTGATCGAACAAGTCATCGATCCTCGGAAGTGGATACTTGTTCTTTACTGTAGCTTTATTCAGTTGTCTGTAGTCAATGCATAGACGCATCGATCCATCTTTCTTCATAACAAATAAGACAGGCGCACCACAGGGCGATACGCTAGGGCGTATGTAGCCCTTGTCAAGGAGTTCTTGCAACTGAATCTTTAACTCCCTTAACTCTGCTGGTGCCATCCTATACGGGGCACGAGAAATTGCAGACGTCCCTGGTAGCAGCTCAATCCCAAACTCGACCTCTCTCGTCGGTGGGAATCCGGGAATTTCCTCCGGAAAGACATCAGCAAACTCTGCCACTACGGGCACATCCTCAACCTTTAACTCCTTCCTTTCTTCCGTCATATCAACAGCACAGATCAGATATCCTGTATGACCGCGTTCCAATAACTGTGCCATCTTGACAGCAGATATCAACGGAATCTTTGGGCGAGAACCATCCCCAAAGAATGTCCACTGGACTCCCATATCAAATCTGAATCGGACAATCCTTTGTCTGCAGTCTACCACTGCCTGATACTTGTTCAGAACATCAATGCCTACAATACAATCAAAGTCTGACATCCCCAGAACAATCAAATCCGACCTTAGTTCATTGTCCTCAAAATAAATGAGGCCATCATAGACAATCTGATCTGTAGTCAAACTTCTTCTAGCGGGGGTCGAGACCATAAGAGGCATGGGCGACGGAGAAGTGCATATGTGGTGCCTTTCAACAAAACTCGTCGACACAAAAGAGTGTGACGCACCTGTGTCTATCAATATAAGAGCAGGGTGCGTAAATAAAAGACACGTCCCCGCTATAACCTCCTCCGAAGCTGCTGTAGCCTGCTCCCTCGTCAAAGCATACACCTGTCCCTGAGGTGGCCCCGTGGGCTGACCTCCATACTGCCTCGGTGCGAAAGGTGGTCGGTGATGTGCCGGTCTGTCCGCAGGCCTCCCCGTAGAGTTCTGCTGTCTTCCCTTGTTGGGACACTGTCGAGCAAAGGCCTCTATCGCCATAGACATAGCATCCTACGCAATCCTTTGCCAAATGTGGTTGTCCACAAAGAGTACACTGAACTCTTCCAGATCTGTCTCCCTGAGGCTGTCCTCTCCCTGGTGGAGCATCATTCCTACGGTTCCCTTTCCATCGATTCTCGGGCCTCTTGCCACTGAATCTCGACGCTGAAGTGTTTCCCCTAGGCTTAAACTGATCACCCCTGGGCTTCAAATTGTCAGAGGTGGATTTCTGAGGGGGTGCTGGAGGTGGCACTGCATCAGGATATGCGCCAACTCCCAGTTCGTCTAGTTCAGCTCGTGAAAGCGCATCGTCAAAACAAGCAGGGCCATAGGTAATTACCCTGTCATATAGTTCCGGCCTCAAGCCCTTCATGAAATTCCTCATCTTCGCTTGAGGGTTTGCAGCAATATGGGGCACGTAACGCAGTAAGGAACAGTAATGTAGAGCATAATCAGATACAGGCATGGTACCTTGCCTTAAACTGGTTAACTCATCCTCCTTGGCTTGTCTTGCAGCGGCTGAGAAGTAGCGGGTCAGAAACCGCGTTCGGAACATCTTCCAATTTATTTCCTGCCCCAGAGCCTCTTGCTCAATCACGGTGGTCTTCCACCACATCAGTGCCTTCTTGGCCAGCTGAAATTCTGCTAATCTGATCCAGGCTGTCTTTGCACAAGGCGCTGCCACAAATATCTGTTCAATCCTCTCTAACCATTCCTCAGCTTTTTCCCCGGATTCAGTTCCTTCGAACATCGGGGGTCGGTACATCATAAATTGAGCCAAGCTCAACTCCCCGGGTAGCAACTGTTGTTCATAAGGTTCTTCGCCCAAGGCTGGTGGTGGCAATGGATTCGTACGCCCAGCACTTGCATTTACACTAACGGCGTCACCCACTTCTATATTTGCTGCCATGCTGCAACACAAGGGTTAAAAACAACACCAAAGGCAGTTCATAAAGCACATCGTTAGATAATTAAACATGTTAGCATAACATAGGAACTTCATATGCAACATACATATAAAACATGTTCAAAAGTAAGCACCTAGCCAACTTTGCTAAGACTACCCTTCACTCATTCCCGAGTTATCTAACCACTGCTCTGATACGACTAATGTGGGGTCTTCCCACCTTAACAGTGATTACTAGACATAAGAAGGACTAATCATGCATTAATAACATCCTAAGGTTCTGGTTGTTACATGAGCTATCAGAATTACAGGCCAAAATAAAGGACTTCAAAAATAAATTCGTTACACTTCCAAAAGAATGTTCATGTTTAGATTTATACTACTCCTAGAGTAGATACTAATCGAGACTTGATTCCTATACATTCCTGTGTTCTTCGTAGCTCACTGCCTCAACCCGACCCCTTAGTCCTTTAGTCCAAAAGCGTACCTACAGGGACAACACATCATAAGCATATACAATCTCATTCAACATCATAAAACATCATAGTAAATGCATGAAACATTAGTTAAGTAAATATGCTGGTTATTCATTAACTTCTTATCGTTGTCCCTGATTCATAATCATGCATATGGGCATCTTACCCTGTGGCATCTTACCACATTATAAACATCGCATGGCCTCTTACCATGTGGGGCATCTTACCCCGTGGCATCTTACCACAAATAGTATCGCATGGCCTCTTACCATGTGGGGCATCTTACCCCGTGGCATCTTACCACAAATAACATCGCATGGCCTCTTACCATGTGGGGCATCTTACCCCGTGGCATCTTACCACATATAACATCATAGACATCTTATAAACACCATAAACATCTTATAAACATCTTATAAACATCATCATCTCATCATTTATACTCATGCAATAAAAGAATAGTCATAGTGTAAAGATGTATATTACCGTCCGATGCCCGTACATCTCTTACGTACCTTTTCAAAAGGAGGAGGAGTCAACAGACTTATCTCCTTGATTGTGCTGGTACCTGGGATGGCTCTACACAACCACATAATATAATATTAGGCACCGATCGATCGGTCGTTCGCATTCATGCGAGATTTTCCAGAAATCTCGAACACCTCAATTCATACCCTTCAAACTACTTCATAACATACATATAATGCCTAAACAAGCATACCAATAGCTTCATCATACTTCCATGCATATATTAAAATTAAGGTTCACTCATAACTTAAACCGACATGCATTAAAATAACTCATCTTTATCGTAAAAACAGGGCATCACAACTTCTACCCAGATTTTCGAGCACTACTTTTCATAGCAATGATTCTCACATATAAACCATGCAACATGTTCCAACATATATGCTAGGGGTTTAATAAACTTCTATGTAAGCACGTAAATTCAAGGTTTCATAAAACCTAAGCTAGCATGCATCATAACATCCTCATAAACTTAGAGCTTAACCAAACTTACAGAAAACAGGGCATTATGACATTACCCAGATTTTCGAACACCTAGTTTCAAGGTCAGCAATCTACCATATAAAACGTATAAAGTGTTCGATCTAACATGCTAGTAGTTACATTACACTAACATGTAAGCACCCAAACCAAGGTTTCGACCAACCCTTACACTAGCATGCTGAAAACCACACAACCAAACCCTATCTTAACCAAGCTCCCAGAAAACAGGGTCATGGATTACCTCACCCTTTTTGCTCCCTTTTTGGCAAGGATTTCTCAACACAACCCACAAGCCAAATCTCCACCTTTCTGCAGCTCTTCCTGGACGATTTTGGGGAGAGGAAGGGGAGAGGAAGAAGTGTTTTGGAAGCAATGAAAGAAGCATGGGTGAGGGATGTGATGGGGTATGGGCTGCCAAGTGGGGGGGGGTGGCCGAGTGGCAGGGGTGGGTGGTGTGGGTTGGGTGGTCATGTGGTGTTTAATTGTGTCCCGGTATATAGTACGATGTATTAAAATATCCTCACTCAATATTTTATAACTTCATTTAAATTAATACATCCTTTAAAACACCTATCATGCCCCCTAAATCATATCATCATACCGTAATTATATTCCCCCAAATTAATTACACCACAACCCTTAAACTTAACATAAATCATCATCATAGCACATAATCATATAACATTTCGGGGGTATTACACATAATGTGTATGGAAAAGGTGTAATACCAGGATTTGAACCATTGACTGTATTATTATATGGTGACTAGTTGTCCAAGGAGGGACGGTTGTATTAGACATTAGACGAACAGATGCTCCATTGGGGATCAATTGGATGCATCCAGCAGGAATGTGAGTGGGCAGTGACTTGGGTATGGGTATTCACCGTACAATGAGTTGTATGAGCTCAAGTCAATTTGATGGCTACTGTTGTGTATAACAGGATCTGTATATGTGCCAATATTCAACATGATTTCTGGAGTATTCATTGATACTAGTGAAATGTTTGTCTGTTGATGGTTTTACAACAAGACATACATACTATCTATGCCTGACTGGTGTAGAGTGTTGTGAGCATATGGCTACATGGACAAAAAGCAAATAGTAACAAGCTGGTATACGTGGTATGCGAGAACATGAGTATGCAGTAGAATCCAAAGTGCAATGTCTAGTATGTTTGCATTTGATTTCTTATACTGCTAATTTGGTAAGTATCTGCTAGTTGAGCATGTTGAGTATGTAGCAGATTTACTTTTGATTATTTGTTCCAGCAGGCAAATAATGTTGCATTTATAAGGCATGTTTGTGCAAAGCTTATTTGCCACTATGTTACTATTCCTTGTAGTATTGCTAATATGGTTGAAGCTTATGGCTTTCTGTATGTGATTCATATGATATATGAGATTCATATGTTGTATATGCAATTTCGAGGACGAAATTCAATGAGTGGGGGAGAATTGTAATGCCTCGATTTGTTATGGCGTAATTTTGAATAATGACGGTACGATGTGGACTCGGGTTCGGGTTGAACCGAGGATTAATACTCACATACATGCAATGAATAGTAGATATATGACAAGGAAAGAAACATGATGCACAAGATGTAGTGCATAGAAATGACTTGAATGAAATCAAGTGTAGTGGCATATCAAGCAACATGGACTAGTATGCATTTGAATTGAATTTCATATGCCTTTGCCTTTCATTTAAAGTTGCATTAACATGTGAATTTGAGTTTGGATTTACATGTTTATGGTAATTGGCATGGTATTATAACAAGTGGCTATATTAAGGGGATTAATGCACTTAAACTCACAATACACCATTTTACACCTACAAATCTCTACCAAGCTCCTCTCCATCTCTTTCAAGTTCCTTGTGGTTTGAGCTTGGGATTTACTTGTAAATTGAGCTAGGAAGGTGTGTGAAGTGCCTTTTTAATATCTTGCTAAGGAATTCATGGTTTTACACTTGAATTATGTACTTGAAGTTGATGTATGAGAAGTGGAATATAAAATGTTCATGTGAAGAATTATAACATGTTTATATGCCAAGAATTGGATTCTAAGATGGTGGAAACATGTTGTTATGGTATTAGAGAATGCATGAAACTTGTTTATATGTTAAATTTCGAGTTGTAGGAGAAGAGCTACGAAGATAAGCTCAAAATCGCCATGTTCTGAACTTTCTGGACATCGGCGATCGATCGCAAGCTTTGTGGCGATCGATCGCCGAGACAGGGCAAAATATAAGGCGGTTTATACATGTAGCGATCGATCGGTGAAAATGTGGCGATTGATCGCGAGCAACAGAACATTTTGGTGATCGATCGCGAGGTTGTGGCGATCGATCGCGATGGAACAAAATAGTATAGCGATCGATCGGTGAGATGTGGCGATCGATCGCCAAGGGCAGAAACTTGAAAAATGTTATATTTTGTAGCTTTTGATATTTAAAGCCTCTTATAACATGGTATATTGTTCATATGCTTATAGCATCATCACAGGGGACAGGGCCAAGAGGCAATTAACCATTGACGACCGAGTTATCTGGTTTGTGTCGCTTTACAGGTACGTGTTGACGTACGGAGTATAGATATGATGTGATGATGATGTTATGGTTTTGATATCATATGATTTATGTTCGCTTGTATCATATGATTGGTAGTATCATATGCATATACATACATGGATTTCATATGATTGGGATGGATGCCTTGATAGATATGTGTATATGCTTTGGTAAGATCAGTGCGTTGATAGATATGTCTGGTGTGGTATATGTTTTGGCTGGGATCGTTGCCACGATAGATATACTACATATGCTTTGGCTTGAGAGATATACGCATGGTGTGGGTATATGCTCTGGCTATTATCACAGATGAGTATGGTACTATGATATGTGCTGCTAATATGAAGATGTGATGTGGTTCCACTGACATATTGAGCTGAATAGGCATATCATATGGGGCTCGTGATAATAGGGTAATTGTTGAGACATGTCATGACATAGTGCATTTGTGGATGCATGATACAGAACATTCACGTTAGATGATTTATTGTGCTTTATCATTGATATTGATATTGTGTTTTGATATTGCACTGAGATAGTTGTTCTCTATACTCATTGTGTGAATGTTTCTGTAGGGACTCATAGACGTGGGAGACAGGATGTGAGTCATTTTCCGCTGCGAGCTGAACCACTGCTTAGGAGTTATCTTGTAGTAGGTTTTTGTTTGTACGTGTGATGTATAGTTGGTTAGGTTTTGGTAACAACTTAACTAGTAAAATACTCTTAATCAGTGCATGTTTGTACTTAATTCAGACTCACGTATGTATGCTTAATTGATACATAATGGATTAAGTAAAGAGGACCCCACAACCAAACCCTCGGGTTGTGTCATGTACACATCCTCAAGTAAATTTCCATTAAGGAAAGCTGTTTTGACATCCATCTGCAAGATTTCATAATCATGAAATGCAGCTATTGCAAGTAAGATCCGAATGGGTTTAATCATGGCAACTGGTGAAAAGGTTTCATCATAGTCAATACCATGAATTTGTTTGAAACCTTTAGCAACCATTCGTTCTTTAAAGGTTTGTACATTACCATCCATGTCGGTCTTTTTCTTGAAATCCATTTGCCCCATATGGGTCTTACCCCTTCAGGTGGGTCAACCAAAGTCCATAATTGGTTTACATACATGGATTCCATCTCAGATTTCATGGCCTCTTGCCATTTCTCAGAATCAGGGCCCATTATTGCTTCTTGATAGGATGACGGCTCGTCCTCATCAATGAGTAGTAAGTCACCTTGTTGAGTCACAAGAAATCCATATCTCTGTGGCTCCCGGTACACTCTTACAGACCTACGCTGGGCTTGTGTCTCTTGAGCAGACATTTCATGCACAACAACTTGTAGTGACTGCTCTGTTTCCATCTCAATATCATGTTCAATGTTTTCTTGTGGTTGTACTTCACTAAGTTCTATTTGTCTTCCACTGGTTCTTCTAGAAATAAATCATCTTTCAAGAAAGACACCTGTCCGAGCAACAACCACTTCGTTCTCGGTGGGATAATAGAGATAGTATCCTTTTGTTTCCTTAGGATACCCCACAAATAAACACTATCAGATTGGGGTCCAAGTTTATTGGAGGCGCGACGTCTTACATAAGCATCACAACCCCAAATCTTCATAAAAGACATACTAGGACGTTTCCTAGTCCATATCTCATATGGTGTCTCTTCAACTGATTTAGATGGAACACGGTTCGGTATAAATATTGTTGTTTCTAAAGCATGTCCCCAAAAGGAAATCGGAAGATCTGCATGACTCATCATAGATCGAACCATGTCCAACAAAGTTCGATTCCTCCTTTCAGATACGCCATTCCATTGCAGAGTATACGGAGGTGTGAGTTGTGGGACTATCCCACACTCCTTTAGATAGTCATGAAACTCTTGGTTTAAGTACTCACCTCCTCGATCTGATCGAAGGATTTTGATACTTTTGCCAAGATGGTTTTGTACTTCATTCTTGAAATCCTTGAACTTTTCAAAGGTTTCATGTTTATGTTTCATTAGGTACACATACCCATATTTACTGAAGTCATCAGTAAATGTAACGAAGTATTGAAAACCACCTCTTGCTTGTGTGCTTATTGTGCCACATACATCACTATGTATGTTACTCAATAAATCACTTGCCCTTTCAACATGTCCCTTGAAAGGGGCTTTAGTCGTCTTGCCCATTAAACAAGATTCACATGTTTCAGATGATTCAAAATCAAATGAATCTAAAGCTCCATCCTTATGAAGTTTTGATATGCGATTCTCGTTTATATGGCCCACGCGACAATGCCAGAGATAAGTTGGATTAGAATCATTATTCTTAATCATTTTAGTAATTATGTTATTGACAAGCATATCATGATTTAAAACATAAAGACCATTAATCAATTGTGCACTAGAATAAAACATCTCATTCAAATAAATGGAGCAACATTTGTCCTTTATAATAAATGAAAACCAATCTTTGTCCAAACAAGAAATTGAAATAATGTTTCTAGTAATCGACGGCACAAAATAACAGTCTTGTAAATTAAACCAGAAGGCAAAGTTAATGAATAGTCTCCTATAGCTAATGCAGCAACTCTCGCTCCATTTCCCACTCGGAGGTCAATTTCGCCTTAGCCAACACTCTACTCCTTTTGAGATCCTGCACATTAACACAAATGTGAGAACCACATCCAGTATCTAATACCCAAGATAAATGTGAGAACCACAAATTGAGTTCTATAACAAAATACCTGAAGTATAAGTCAAACTTCCCTTCGTCTTCTTAAGATCTTCCAGGTATAACTTGCAGTTTCTCTTCCAATGTCCGGTCTCACCGCAATTGTGATGACCAGGGATTATAGATGGTAATCCCGGAGTGTTAATAACCCCTAAAGTTGTTTTACGTGGCGATTTGGAGTTTAATCGCGGTGCTGGGCCTTCTGGGCTCGTTTATTTGGGTAGTGGGATCGTTTGATCCCGAGGTTGAGATTGTATTCTCATTACGGTGTAAAATCTAAGAGTTGGGTTTTTAGTGTGACTCGGGATCTGGGGTGCTTTGTGTGGGCACCGGTAGGGGGTTTTGGAGTTAGAGAGAGAATTTTTGAAAAGAGATGATTTTTAATGAATCATGATGTATTTGTGGGGCTATTAGTATTTCGGGGTATTTTTGCTATAAATACCAGTTGAACCCAAGATTTTAATAAAAGAAATCATTTCAGCTCCACCTTGCCCGTTTCTCTCTCCCCGCGTTCAGCCATTCCCGATTTCCCTCGACCCCGCCGCTTCCACCCGTGCGCCCGCCGCCGTCCGGCCGCCATCCGGCGCGTGCGACCCGCCATCGGCTTCGTCTCGTCCAAGCGCAGCTTCCCACACCAGCAATTCAAGGTTTAGTCGCGATTTGAGTTCGGATTTTACAGGAAAGCGCCGATCCCCAATTTCTAGGGTTCTTCGATTTTCGTCCGATTTCCTTCCGATCTTCGTATGGGTAACCTTCCTTACCCCTTTTTCGTCCCTCTCATGTAATTCCCTGCTAAATTTGGTGGTATTGTTTTCGAATTTAAGGATTTGTGTTGAATTTAAGGATTTGGGTTCGAATTTAGGGCTTTGAGTTCGAATTTTGGGGGTTTTGGCAGGGGGGCGATGATTCTTGTTGTTAATCGATTATTACTTGTTTTCTATGTATTATGGTGCTTGGTTGGGTTCGAATTGTGATGATAGGGTTCGAATTATTGAAGGTGTTCTTGAGCAATTTTTCGATATGTCGCATTCATTTTCCCTCCCTGCATGTGCCCTGCCCCAGGTCTTTTAAATGATTTATTATCGTGTGTTGACAATATTTTGAGGGTTATGGATGTGCTTGAGCATGGGTTACATGTTCGTAAATAATTATGAATTATTTATCGTGTTAGCACATCATTCCTCGGGGCATGGAACTCGAGCAAGGTTTGGCTCGGACTTCGAGGATTTAAGGTACGTTTAGCGTACGAGCATGTCTTTAATTTATATCTTTGCAAGTGTGATGCATGATATATATATATAGGTGACAACCTATAGGATAAGGGAAATGAAACTTTATTGTTATTTGTTTAACGTGAGGAAATACATGTTGCCGCTATGAAGCGAGCAAAGGATGAAATGTGGCATTTGACTAGATATCCAAGATATCTATATTCCATTCCCTATCATTATGAATAGGAACAGAGACGTAAGTTAATCAAGGAGTTGATTAATTGGTAATGGAAGTTAAGGAAATCTGTAAGGACCCTAATCCTTAAGTGCGGAAAGAAGGCATAATAGAGCTATTAACAATGATCAGAGTATAATAAACAAGTGGAGTCTATGAGCTTAAGTATTTACATGCCAAAATAAAGGACTACCAAAAGGATTAATTACATTCCAATCAATGAATGTGTTTAGCTATAGTTCATACTACTCCTAGAGTAGGCACTATACGAAATAATCCTGTCCTTTCATCCTCAAAAGAATGCTTCACAAAGCTCACGACCTCACCCCGTTCAAGCCCTTCTATCATGCCAAAAAGGTACCTACAAGGACAACCCCCAAACATGAGCAATAATAATCATTCATATTCAACACAATATGAAGATAAAGCGTAAATGCATAATCAATATAAAAACACTTCCTGTTTTCCCCATGCATTTCAAACGCTTCCCGTTTGGTTGTCCCTGTGCCATAACTCATGAGTATAATCAACAGATTATTTTTAATGGTCTAAACATGTCATGACATATACCAACTGATCAATAACCAATACTGATCCCCAATCCCTAGTCTGTCCATCACAATGTATTTTAATGCCCCTCGCTTATTTACATATGAGCGGCATAGGATAACCTCGCTTCAACGGACTGCGGGACTCCCACCCCTCGCCTCTCGTTGAGCGGCAAATACCCTTTCATTTTCTGCCTTATTGTCTTTATCTTTTCTTCCATTTCCCGAATCAACCCCGGTCCTCCGACCGATTTGCGGTCCAAATCATCCCAACATAAGGGTGATCTACACCGTCTGCCATAAAGAGCTTCAAACGGAGCCATCTGAATACTCGCCTGGTAGCTATTGTTATACGAAAACTCTACCAAAGGCACTGAATCTTGCCAAGAGGCATCGAACTCCAAAACACAAGCTCTTAACATGTCCTCGAGCGTCTGAATAGTGCGCTCGGTCTGGCCATCCGTCTGAGGATGATAAGCAGTGCTCAATCTGACCTCAGTTCCCAAAGCTGACTGAAGGCCTTCCCAGAAATGAGATGTAATCGCGGATCTCGATCTGAAACTATGGAAACGGGGATCCCATGCAATCTCACCACATCTCTAATATACAACTGCGCCATCCTCAAAAATGTGAAAGTCATGCTATAGGGGATAAAATGAGCCACCTTGGTCAATCGATCCACAATCACCCAAATAGCATCGAAGCCTGAAGCACTCCTCGGCAAATGAGTCACGAAGTCCATGGAAATGTGCTCCCACTTCCACTTCTGTATCTCCAAGCTTCTCAGCTCGCCGCCAGGTCTCTGTCTCTCTGCCTTAACCTGCTGGCAGATCAAACACCTCTTCACAAAAGCGACGACATCTGATTTCATCCTTTTCCACCAAAAATGACCACGCAAATCTCTGTACATCTTCTTCCCGCCTGGGTGGATGCTAAGTCTGCTACTGTGAGCTCGCTCCAAGATCCCTTTACGCAACTCCGGCGTACTCGGAACCACCCATCGGTCACCCAATCTCGAAGACCCGTCATCGGCCACTCTGAACTTCGTTGGCTGACCAAGATGTACTAAAGATAACCACCTCTGGACCTCGTCATCTGACCTCTGAGCTCTCCGGATACTCTCATAAATATCTGGCTCAGCTAACAAAGTTGATACATACACAGGCGATGCATCAATGTCAAAATCATAGCCCAGATGGCAATAAGAGGTCATCATAGCTGACAAATGAATGACGTCCTCAGCAGAACTCCTCACTTTCCGACTCAAAGCGTCTGCTGTCAAATTGGCTTTCCCCGGATGGTACTCTATCTCGCAGTCATAGTCCTTGAGTAGGTCCATCCACCTCCTCTGCCTCATGTTCAGCTCTGCCTGAGTGAATAAAAACTTGAGGTTCTTGTGATCCGTGTAGATGGTAAACGAAGTACCATACAAATAATGCCTCCAGATCTTCAGGTGCGAAGATGATAGCCGCCAATTCCAAGTCATGAACTGGATATCTGGTCTCATGCGGCTTCAACTGCCTCGATGCATAAGCTACCACATGCTTATCTTGCATCAGAACACACCCAAGGCCCTGCAGTGATGCATCAGTATACAGAACAAATCTGGAGTTCTCCGTCGGAATCACTAACACTGGCGCCGTCGTCAACCGGTGCTTCAACTCCTGGAAGCTCTCCTCACAAGCTTCTGACCAAAAGAAAGGCACTCCTTTCTGGGTCAACTGAGTCAGCGGCTTGGCAATCTTCGAAAAGCCCTCGACGAAGCGCCGATAATACCCGGCCAAACCCAGAAAACTCCGGATCTCTGGCACAGAAGTGGGGGCAGCCCACTCCATCACAGCCTCAATCTTCTTGGGATCTACTGATATCCCGCTGCTCGATATGACATGCCCCAGAAACACTACACTACTCAGCCAAAATTCACACTTACTGAGCTTAGCATATAACTGATGCTCCCTGAGAATCTGAAGCACTGTCCTCAAGTGTTTCACATGCTCCTCCTCGCTCCGGGAGTAGATAAGAATGTCGTCTATGAACACGATGACGAACTGATCAAGATACTGCTGAAACACTCTGTTCATCAGACTCATGAAGACTGCTGGAGCATTCGTCACGCCGAACGGCATCACTAGGAATTCATAATGTCCATATCGGGTCTGGAACGCTGTCTTCTGCACATCTTCCTTTCTGACCCGAATCTGATGATACCTGGATCTCAAATCAATCTTACTATACACCCTGGTACCTTGCAACTGATCAAACAGATTATCGATCCTTGGAAGAGGATACTTGTTCTTCACTGTAGCCTTGTTCAGTTGCCGATAATCGATACACAACCGCATCGAACCGTCCTTCTTCTTCACAAAGAGAACTGGTGCGCCCCATGGCGACACGCTCGGGCGTATATATCCCTTGTCCAAGAGATCCTGCAACTGTTCTTTCAACTCTCTCAGCTCAGCCGGTGCCATCCTATAAGGTGCACGAGAGATAGCGGATGTCCCTGGCAACAGCTCGATCCCAAACTCGACTTCCCTAGCCGGTGGGAATCCTGGGATCTCTTCTGGAAATACATCGGCGAACTCTGCCACTACTGGTACATCCTCAACTCTGAGTTCTTTACTCTTCCCAGACGTGTCCACGGCATAAATGAGATAGCCCGTGTGTCCACGTTCCAATAACTGAGTCATCTTGATCGCTGAAATCAACGGAATCTTCGCACGAGACCCGTTGCCAAAGAATGTCCACTGACTGCCCAACTCAGGTCTGAACTTCACTGTCCTCTGTCGGCAATCTACCACTGCCTGATATTTGTTCAGAACATCAATACCCAAGATGCAGTCGAAGTCTGACATACCCAGCACAATCAAGTCTGATCTCAATTCGTTGCCCTCAAAATAAATGAGGCAGTCTGCCATAAACTGATCAGCAACAACATTTCTTCCAGTGGGTGTCGAGACAAGGAGAGGCGTGGGTAAAGAAGACGTGCGCATATGGTGTCTTTCCACAAAACCCACCGATACAAAAGAATGGGAGGCACCTGTATCGATCAAAATAAAAGCAGGGTACGTAAATAAATGACACGTACCGGCAATCACCTCCTCTGGGGCTGCCTGGGCCTGCTCCCTGGTCAGTGCATATACCTGCCCCTGGGGTGGTCCTCCTGTCTGACCCCCCGATGGTCGAGGCCCAAACTGCTGCCTCTGCTGCACTGTCCGGTCATCAAATCTCGGCCTGTTGCCCTGATACTCTGACTGTCCTCCCCGAGTGGGCAATACCGAGCAATGTGGCCCATCTTGCCACAGATATAGCATGCAGGACACTTGTTTGACGAATGTGGCCCTCCACAATTGTTACACCTCGGCTCTCCTGGCCTATCCCCTTGTGAAGATCCTCTATTGGCCGACCAATTACCCTTCTTGTTATCCTGCTTCTGTCCAAAGTGTTTCTTTCCACCATATCGCGAAGATGAAGAGGCACCACGGGGCTTAAATGGCTCACCCCGAGGCCTCAAACTGTCACTAGTCTGCCTCTGTTGCGGTACCGGTGGTGGCATGGCGTAAGCTCCCACTCCTAGCTCAGCAAGCTCCGCTCTTGTAAGAGCGTCATCAAAAGAGGTTGGCTTATTAGTGATAACCCGGTCATAGAGCTCCGGTCGCAATCCCTTCATAAAGTTCCTCATCTTAGCGTGCCCACTGGTGGCAATGTGGGGGACGTACCTCAACAACGAAGAGTACCGTGTGGCATAGTCCGCCACTGTCATGTTCCCCTGCCTCAAACTGGTAAATTCATCCTCCTTTGTCTGTCTTGCTGCCGCGGAGAAGTATCGGTTCAAGAACCTGGTCCTGAAGAGCGTCCAATCAATCACAGCACCTAGTGCTCTCATCTCCATCACTGTGCTCCTCCACCACATCAATGGTTTCTTAGCCAACTGGAACTCCGCCAGCCTCAGCCAAGCAGTAATAGCACAAGGAGCCGATACAAAGATCTGCTCAAGTCTCTCCAGCCACTCTTCAGCTTCTTCTCCGGACTCTGTCCCCTCAAACCGGGGCGGATGATAAGACAGAAACTGAGTCAAGCTAATCTCACCCGGTAGCAATAACTGGACCACTGGTTCCATTCCTACAGCCGGTGGAGGTAGAGGATTTGCCTGTCCGATACTTGCATTAACACTCCCAACATCTCCGACTTCCTCATTAGCAGCCATGCTGTAACACAAATGTTAACAACAATCCAAAGCAATATATATGTCATGTCGTTAGATAACAGGAGTGATATAAGCATGTTAGTATATCAAAATATACATCAATATGCACCACATGCATAAACATGCTTCAAATGTAAGCACCTAGCCAACCATGCTAAGGCTACCCTTCACTCGTTCCCGGGTTCTCTAACCACTGCTCTGATACCACTAATGTAACGACCCTAATCCTTAAGTGCGGAAAGAAGGCATAATAGAGCTATTAACAATGATCAGAGTATAATAAACAAGTGGAGTCTATGAGCTTAAGTATTTACATGCCAAAATAAAGGACTACCAAAAGGATTAATTACATTCCAATCAATGAATGTGTTTAGCTATAGTTCATACTACTCCTAGAGTAGGCACTATACGAAATAATCCTGTCCTTTCATCCTCAAAAGAATGCTTCACAAAGCTCACGACCTCACCCCGTTCAAGCCCTTCTATCATGCCAAAAAGGTACCTACAAGGACAACCCCCAAACATGAGCAATAATAATCATTCATATTCAACACAATATGAAGATAAAGCGTAAATGCATAATCAATATAAAAACACTTCCTGTTTTCCCCATGCATTTCAAACGCTTCCCGTTTGGTTGTCCCTGTGCCATAACTCATGAGTATAATCAACAGATTATTTTTAATGGTCTAAACATGTCATGACATATACCAACTGATCAATAACCAATACTGATCCCCAATCCCTAGTCTGTCCATCACAATGTATTTTAATGCCCCTCGCTTATTTACATATGAGCGGCATAGGATAACCTCGCTTCAACGGACTGCGGGACTCCCACCCCTCGCCTCTCGTTGAGCGGCAAATACCCTTTCCTCGCCCCATATGATAACCACACTCAAATGTGACATGCGGCGCTCCCACCCCTCGCTTCACATTTAGTGGAACCAATACAAAAAGCGGCAAGCATTAAAATCATCAAAGGATGACCACGACTCATGGGATGTGCACCAATAATCATATGCATCTATAAACATCATGCATAACATGTATTTGCATCCACTATGCAATACCACATATATACTTGCATCCACAATGCATAAACAATAAGTATATAAGATACATGTACCGTTGGGGTGCCCGTACGTCCACTACGTACCTTTCCAAAAGTGGAATTGATCTGGCTTCAGTTCCTCGGTTGCGTTGCTACCTGGGATGGTTCTACACAATCACACAACCCCATATTAGAAGCCAAATAATAGCCAAATACCAAAAATTTGACAAAGGAAACCATTTTCCAAAATTCCAGAGGCGGCGATCGATCGCTTCCCATAGGCGATCGATCTCCTCAAAATTTACACAGCGGCGATCGGTCGCCCCCAAACATGGCGATCGATCGCCATTCCTTTGAAAAACCTACTGCCTCTCGGCGATCGGTCGCCTCATAACAGGCGATCGATCGCCTAACCCGAAAATTTGGTACTGCCTTGCGGCGATCGATCGCCCCATTTCAGGCGGTCGATCGCCTCGCACAGACTCGCGATTTTTCACCATTTTTGCTTCCAAAAACCTTCCAACCCATACCAACACTTAACCCAACAAACCAACATCAACAAATAACATCATAACTACCAAAATAAACTTCAAAACAAGTATAAATCCAACATATAACCAAATCCACAACAACCCAACACAAACCCATTTCAAAATCATTAAAAACCCTTCCAAAACTAACCCAAACACAATAAAAATGATAATGAGGCATCCATACCTCTTGGGGACCTCAAATCACCCAATAATCTTCACAAATCAAGACTTTTGGAAGGTTTTCTCTTCAACCCTAAGCTCAAGCTCGAAAATGGAAGAAGGGAAAGGGTTTGTGGGTTTTGATTTGGTAAAGTGATAGTGATTTGGTAAAGTGGGGTTGGGGATAAAAGGGTTGGGTTTAATTAAAAAGCATACCAACAATTCCATGCTGTATAAAACACCCCAACATGATATTTTTCAAAGCATTTACTCAAAATGCACCAAATATCAATTAAACACATGATTTCTAATCAATTGTTACCAAAGGCAAATAAATCATGCTCCCAATAATATTTACCCAACATGCACCACATGCACCCTGAAATGCAACCCCGGGTCATCCTATCCACATGACCATGCATTTCCATAAGGTAAATAAATTCCAACACATAATTAATTACTACCATAATTAATCATAATAATCATAATTAATGCACAAATGCAATTAACCATTTCGGGGATATCACAAAATCTCTACATGATATCTAGAATTACGATAATTCTTTGATAAAGAAAATGTAATGAGATATTGTTAATTTGAAACTGGCTAGGGTTAACCAGTGTGATGATTAACTGCATAATCAGGATTTGATGATTTATCTGTTTTGAGAACAGGGATATTACAGGGGTACGCTAGGATGAGGATGATACCATCCAGGAAGTGTCACATATGTTCCACAATATTTACATTTTTGTAAATTATGTATTATGTCATTATGATTATGAATTTGTGGAATTGGTATGCTCACCCCGTTGGGGGCTGTCTCTGTTGGGGCAGGTGAACAGGTACAACGATGGCTTTGGAGATGAGCTCGAGCTGTTGATTGGATGTACTCCCTGGATCGTGGTACCAGGGCTTGATGGAGTACGGTATCGTATAGAGTACTTATATACACCTGAGGGTTATATACATATTCATGATGCTCGCATGTGAGCACGATTATACTTGTATATGGATTGTATATAAAGGCATGAGCCTTTCTCTCTTTCATTCTATGTTGCATGCAATTAAGGGTAGAATTGCTAATGATATGAGAGTCATTGGTGTATTATGTGGGTGTTGAAACCCACTTTTGTTGTCATATGTGTGGTGTCTTCCCTGGCTGGGAATTTACTTGATATTGCTGTATTCTGATGAGTATTATGTTTTCCCTGGCCGGGAATTATGTTATGTGTTGTGTTTTTATTTCGGGATAGCTCTATTTATGGGAAGACTCTGCCCAAATTTTTATAAAAGTCCACAATGTAAAAAGTGGCACAAAGGGGATCGTAATGGGCGAACTTTATGAATCCATTTGTTGTTAGGCTGATGATCTTATAACTTTGGGTATTAAAGAAAATTTTGTAATTGTCATTCAATGGTAAAGTATCAACTGAGCTTCCCGATTGACTTTTTATTGAAAGCATGTGCCACACATAATGATTAATACACTAATCAAGGGTTAAGTATACGGGGTCCTTACATTAGTGGTATCAGAGCAGTGGTTGCTCATTGGGGCTGTTAAGGGCCTAGGAAGTTATTGATAGCACATATTTATGCATGATGGCATTAATGTTATACGACATAACTAATTGTTTATGTGCTTTTATGATATGAAAAGTGGTATTGCTAACCATTGTGGTTGCAGGAATCGTATAGGACACGATAGGATGGCATTAACAGTGATGTCTAACACTCTATATGTTACGTGCCAAGGAATCTGATTTTGGTAAGAAAATCAAGGAAAAGAAAGATATGATGTATTGTCTGAGGACAGACTGGGTAGACAACCGACAGTGGAATACTTTGGTATGGTCTCAATTATTATTGAATATACTAATGCGTTTGTTCATGTAATGTTCAAGCAAGAAAGGTACGTAAGAAACGTACGGGCATCGGACGGTAAACCATACTCCTACGTATGATGTTTATGATGATGATGTTTATGATGATGATGTTTATGATGATGATTTTGATAAGTAAGTTATGATGATGATGTTTATAATGATGATGTTTATATGATGTTTATATGATGATACGATGTTATTTGTGGTAAGATGCCACGGGGTAAGATGCCCCACATGGTAAGAGGCCATGCGATGTTATTTGAGGTAAGATGCCACGGGGTAAGATGCCCCACATGGTAAGAGGCCATGCGATGTTATTTGTGGTAAGATGCCACGTCTTGCCCCACATGGTAAGAGGCCATGCGATGTTATTTGTGGTAAGATGCCACGGGGTACGATGCCCCACATGGTAAGAGGCCATGCGATGTTATTTGTGGTAAGATGCCACGGGGTAAGATGCCCATATGGTAAGAGGCCATACGATATTATTATGTGGCAAGATGCCATAAGATGTTATGACACTATGATGTTAATCAATTACGTTAAGATCTAATGATTATGATGATTAGCGATGATTCATTCCGCTGTGTCGATGATGATGATTCATCTCCTTGTAATTATTGGCGATGGTTTATGCCGCCGGATATGTTGATAGGGATGCCTCATTCCGCTATTATGTGGATTTACGATGACTCATTCTTTTATGAGGATTGGCGATGATTTGTGCCGCCGGATATGTTGATAGCGATGCCTCATTCCGCTATTATGTGGATTTACGATGACTCATTCTTTTATGAGGATTGGCAATGATTTGTGCCGCCGGATATGTGATAGCGATGCCTCATCCCGCTATTATGTGGATTTACGATGACTCATTCTTTTATGAGGATTGTCGATGATTCGTGCCGCCGGATACGTTGATAGCGATGCCTCTTTCCGCTATTATGTAGACGATGATTCATGCTCAGGTGTATAGCGAGGTTTCATGCCACTTATTATATGACGAGGTATCATGCCGTCGATTCTATAGCGATGGATTGTGCCGCTATGTACTCAGCACAGGATTTTGCCGCCTTCGAGCGATGGGTGCTGATCTCGCACTATTATTGAGTGACGGAGGCAGGTATGCCGCTATCTTGTTAGCGATGAGGTATTAGATGTTGCTATTCTATTGGTATTATTATAGCTAGCATGGATTGATATGCATGTTTTATTATGACTATTATACTAGCATGATGATGGATGAAATACGTTGATGTACATGGACCCTCACGAGTTGACTGGGTTGTTTAGATGTCATTGTTGACATGTATCGTCACTAGTTGGCGATGCCTTAGATGCCATGAGTGGGCATGTATCATCACGGGATGACGATGACGATGGTGTGGGGGATGTCTTATTAGACATGCATCATCGTTACGATGAACAATGCGTTGAGTATACGTATTCAGTTGTATGATGATTTGGGTGCCAGTGCCGAGCACAAGGTGGTGTCTACGTCACCGGTCGACGTGACCCTTATACCGAGCGGGCTGCTCGAGAAATGGATGGACGCGCTGTACATGTGATTGTACCGCAGCATATGATTGAGGTGATCATATTACGAGTGGTGGTACCCTTGGGGTATGCTCGTTGGAATGGTTTTTGGCCATGTAATTTGACGACACGAGTAATCATGGAGGAAATTACTCGCTTTCTTTCGATATGACATGTGGTAGACATGGTCACACCACCCTTGAGGGTGTAGAATGGGTCCTAAAGGAGTAGGATCAGGTTATGTTAAGTATATAGGGACAATGGAGTGTCCAGGGTGTATCGGCATTAGAGGAACGTTGGGTACAGACCCACTACTCTATTGATGTTCTTCCCATGGTATGGTATGCCATGTAGAAACATCCGTCTTGTTGGTAGGTTTGAGGTAAACCTAAAGAGGCAGAGACTAGTTTGTCTGCCGCGTGTGTGCAGTACCATGAGAGGCTTGCTAGAGCCGTTATACTGCTCGTTGGAACCAAGTTTGGCAAATCGTAAGGTGATACGATGTGGATTGTGGTGGACTCTAGCAGTCACCACGTCATTTGAGGTTGAGGTTGTGCATGCCTCACTGAAACATATATACGTTTACGTTTAATCTTGCTGAGACTTGTCTGGGACAGCTCATGATGTTGGAGTACCAACAAGAGAGTCATCAAGTCGTTGTTGACTCGATCTGAGGGAATCCGTGTATTTGGGATGCAATGGGTGTTATTGTATCCCGTTTTTCCGAACAGTGGTTCGAGACTAGTGGATCTCGAGTTTGATGGCACTTCCCTTGTGAGGAAGGAGGTAGTATTATACCGATAGGGAATCTTTGAAAGATTCGGTAACTTAATGCATGTACTGTTGATTTTGGGAATCACACCGCGTGTTGTTAATCGTCGATTATCATCATCCACTGGGTAGGGAATGACTCAGAATTGACGGTTGTGTTTGGGGCTTAGGGGTAGGTTGTAGATACCCGAGCCGAGTGCATTGAGTATGCATGTGATGTCAGTGCTTAGGCAGGTATACCGGTGAGTATACGGATGCCAGTTATTGATTTCCTTTTTGTCAAGCATAGAGTTATGCTATTTTTGGATGGTTAAATCTCTGATGAGAGATATGAAACACCTTGAGATTGGGAATCTCCATGGCACGATAATTATGAGGAATAATCGTGAAGTTAGTTGACTCCCTTTGAGGAGGGATTATCTTGTGTGGGGTTAAGGTATTTCCTTATTGGTTTTTTCCTCCGAGTTATGCGATAGCCTTCCCAAGTTTGGATTGTTAAATCCTAGGATTATCAAGGGATGGCAGGAATTCGGATTGGTTGGGTGTCGCTGTCGACACAAGCGTTGAGGATGCATTGAGTTTATTGCATGTCCTTCCAGAATTTTAAACTCTGTGGAGTCTCGGTTTTTATTTATGATCAGGATGTGATTCTTGGAACATCCGGAGGTGGACATCTTGTGAGATGTCTTTTGCGGGAATCTGTGGCCGTGAGTTGCCCAAATTGAGTTGCAATGACGCGACTGCTCCTTCGATGGAAAAGGTTTTGAAGTGGAAACCAGGTTTGGTATGTGTACACTGTGGCATACTAATGTTTCCCTCGTAACGATGTATGTTAGACATCGTGAGTCATGATAGAGACGTCATTGAATGATATTTACGATGGAATCGGGAGCGATTCGAATCCTTGCAGTTTTAGTTGACTAACTGCTTTTGGATTATTAGCATTGAGGTGTGCTGACGCTCTTTGACGTTATGATGGATTTGGAAGTCTATTCCACTCCAGAGTTTGACACGAGGTCAACGTTCTCACGGTTGAGGTGTCATTCAGGATGCGTTCATACTAGTTGTATTAGAACTAAGGATGACTGTCCGATCTACAGTCGTAAGTATTGGTTGTTTTGCAGTCATGAGAGACTGACTTTTGGGGTGACCCGCATCGAGGTACGTTATGCCTCTTGGGTGATATGTTGGTTTTGGTAAGTCGCTCTGTTTCAGAGTTTGATGTGAGGTAAGTATCCCCGCGTTTTTTTTAAGACGACTCTGATATGGTCAGGAATCGAGGTTGTGGCTTCATGTTGTTGTGTAGCCTGAGTGTTATGTATTACACCGGTGCTAATTTCGAGGATGAAATTCTTTTAGTGGGGGATATTGTGATGACCAGGGATTATAGATGGTAATCCCGGAGTGTTAATAACCCCTAAAGTTGTTTTACGTGGCGATTTGGAGTTTAATCGCGGTGTTGGGCCTTCTGGGCTCGTTTATTTGGGTAGTGGGATCGTTGGATCCCGAGGTTGAGATTGTATTCTCATTACGGTGTAAAATCTAAGAGTTGGGTTTTTAGTGTGGCTCAGGATCTGGGGTGCTTTGTGTGGGCGCCGGTAGGGGGTTTTGGAGTTAGAGAGAGAATTTTTGAAAACAGATGATTTTTAATGAATCATGATGTATTTGTGGGGCTATTAGTATTTCGGGGTATTTTAGCTATAAATACCAGTTGAACCCGAGATTTTAATAAAAGAAATCATTTCAGCTCCACCTTGCCCGTTTCTCTCTCCCCGCGTTCAGCCATTCCAGATTTCCCTCGACCACGCCGCTTCCAGCCGTGCGCCCGCCGCCGTCCGGCCGCCATCCGGCGCGTGCGACCCGCCATCGGCTTCGTCTCGTCCAGGCGCAGCTTCCCACACCAGCAATTCGAGGTTTAGTCGCGATTTGAGTTCGGATTTTACAGGAAAGCGCCGATCCCCAATTTCTAGGGTTCTTCAATTTTCGTCCGATTTCCTTCCGATCTTCATATGGGTAACCTTCCTTACCCCTTTTTCGTCCCTCTCATGTAATTCCCTGCTAAATTTGGTGGTATTGTGTTCGAATTTAAGGATTTGTGTTCGAATTTAAGGATTTGGGTTCGAATTTAGGGCTTTGAGTTCGAATTTTGGGGGTTTTGGCAGGGGGCGATGATTCTTGTTATTAATCGATTATTACTTGTTTTTGATGTATTATGGTGCTTGGTTGGGTTCGAATTGTGATGATAGGGTTCCAATTATTGAAGGTGTTCTTGAGCAATTTTTCGATATGTCGCATTCGTTTTCCCTCCCTGCATGTGTCCTGCCCCGGGTCTTTTAAATGATTTATTGTCGTGTGTTGACAATATTTTGAGGGTCATGGATGTGCTTGAGCATGGGTTACATGTTCGTAAATAATTATGAATTATTTATCGTGTTAGCACATCGTTCCTCGGGGCATGGAACTCGAACAAGGTTTGGCTCGGACTTCGAGGATTTAAGGTACGTTTAGCGTACGAGCATGTCTTTAATTTATATCTTTGCAAGTGTGATGCATGATATATATATATAGGTGACAACCGATAAGGGAAATGAAACTTTATTGTTATTTGTTTAACGTGAGGAAATACATGTTGCCGCTATGAAGCGAGCAAAGGATGAAATGTGGCATTTGACTAGATATCCAAGATATCTATATTCCATTCCCTATCATTATGAATAGGAACAGAGACGTAAGTTAATCAAGGAGTTGATTAATTGGTAATGGAAGTTAAAGAAATCTCTACATGATATCTAGAATTAAGATAATTCTTTGATAAAGAAAATGTAATGAGATATTGTTAATTTGAAACTGGCTAGGGTTAACCAATGTGATGATTAACTGCATAATCAGGATTCGATGATTTATCTGTTTTGAGAACAGGGATATTACAGGGGTACGCTAGGATGAGGATGATACCATCCAGGAAGTGTCACATATGTTCCACAATATTTACATTTTTGTAAATTATGCATTATGTCATTATGATTATGAAATTGTGGAATTGGTATGCTCACCCCGTTGGGGGCTGTCTCTGTTGGGGAAGGTGAACAGGTACAGCGATGGCTTTGGAGATGAGCTCGAGCTGTTGATTGGATGTACTCCCAGGATCGTGGTACCAGGGCTTGATGGAGCACGGTGTCGTATAGAGTACTTATATACACCTGAGGGTTATATACATATTCATGATGCTCGCATGTGAGCACGATTATACTTGTATATGGATTGTATATAAAGGCATGAGCCTTTCTCTCTTTCATTCTATGTTGCATGCAATTAAGGGTAGAATTGCTAATGATATGAGAGTCATTGGTGTATTATGTGGGTTTTGAAACCCACTTTTGTTGTCATATGTGTGGTGTCTTCCCTGGCTGGGAATTTACTTGATATTGCTGTATTCTGATGAGTATTATGTTTTCCCTGGCCGGGAATTATGTTATGTGTTGTGTTTTTATTTCGGGATAGCTCTATTTATGGGGAGACTCTGCCCAAATTTTTATAAAAGTCCACAATGTAAAAAGTGGCACAAAGGGGATGGTAATGGGCGAACTTTATGAATCCATTTGTTGTTAGGCTGATGATCTTATAACTTTGGGTATTAAAGAAAATTTTGTAATTGTCATTCAATGGTAAAGTATCAACTGAGCTTCCCGATTGACTTTTTATTGAAAGCATGTGCCACACATAATGATTAATACACTAATCAAGGGTTAAGTATACGGGGTCCTTACAGCAATGGAAGCAATTTCCTTCCTTAGTACTCATCCCTTAGGCTTAAGTGCAGTAGCATGAGGCTTACGTTTTACAAAGACTTTCTTGTTCCTTTTAATGCCTTTTGCTTTAGCCTTTTACTTGCCCTTATTCACAATAAGAACATTTGTGGGCTTAGACTTCTTTGAGTTTGCTTTGTAAGTTCTCAACATACCAAGCAACTGTGGTAGAGTCTTCTCAATTTCAATCATATTGTAATTCAGAACAAATTGACTGTAGCTATCAGGAAACGATTGCAAGATCATGTAAGTGGCCAACTCTTGGTCCAACAGAAAACCTAGTTTCTCAAGATTCTCTATGTATCCAATCATTTTGAGTGCATGAGTTCCAACAAGGGTTCCTTCTACCATTCTGCACTGAAATAACGATTTAGAGACGTCATACCTCTCTTGTCTAGCTTGTTGTTGGTAAAGTTGCTTTAGATGTTCAATCATATTGAACGCATCCATTTCCTCATGTTGCTTCTGAAGCTCAGAGTTCATGGTTCTAGCATTAAACAATCAACATCAAGTGCGTCATTTTGATGCTTCTTGTAAGCATCCTTATCGGCCCTCGTGGCCGTAACGGGAGGTTCCTCAGCAGGTAAGGGTTCCTTGACATATTGTTTTTTCTCTTGTTTGAGTACAATCCTCAGATTCCTATACCAGTCTAGGAAATTTGTCCCATTTAATTTGACCTTCTCAAGGACCGATCACAAAGATAGTGTGCTAGTAACGTTGTTTGATGCCATGGAAATATGCAAAATAAGTTTATGATTTTAATCATTTAATAAGGTCTTATATTAAATGATATTCCCACTATTTAGTTAAAACCATCAACCTTCAAAAAATATTAGTAGGCCAAGATCCATATTTCACCTAACCTTGAGTTAGCTTTGGCTAATCACTCAAGACTCGGTTATTCAGGTAGACAACACTTAGTCAATTACATCACATGTAACTCTTGGATGGTTGGCGAACAACACTTTGTTCTAATTCAAATAATGAATTATTACTCAACCCCATGCCTCTAGGTTCCCAATCCTATTGAAATAACGCTTAGTCAACCTTTTATTCTATCGCGCCCGGTACTTTGCTTTGGCAAACCCACACATGTTCAATCGAAGTCTTGACGAGTACTTTTAATTGGAAGGCATCTTGATTGACTTAATATTATTAGAGGGATTTAAAGATCTCATGGTTTTATTAATATTGAAAATATGTCTGGTAAATATACATATATACATATATGTATATCAATCATCAATATTAAATAAAAATGATAAACATGAATCACATACATCAACATAAAATAAACGTGACATGGTTATAGCCCAAACTACTGATTTTCTCAAGCCAATGAGAAAATAAGGATAACTTCTCCAAGCACCTCTTTGGCCTTTTTGTGAATTGCCTCCTCGTCCCGGCACCATGGTCCAACGGCATTGATCTCCATCAACAAACTTTAACTATACCATATAACAATTACATGATATAAGAAGTCCTCGAGTTACATTCGAGGGGAGCATAGGGGAGGGAATACATTCAGAAAAAAAATAGAGAAGGCACGACAGGCAGGCCGTATTAAAATTACAATCATTCACAAAATTCCTATCTAATAGGTCATAGGGCTATAACCATGCACCATGCTCAAAAAACACATAAAACATGCTTGGACATAAATGAGTTAAATTCTAAATATTTTAAAATTGAATTCTAAGTTAATAAAACTGTAAAATAAAATAACAGAAATTATCGCACGAACATCAAGTATCTCGAACCTCGCGCACGAGAGGGGTGCGCCTGCCCACCCTTGTGGGTGGTCGCCCGCCCACCATGGGCGGTCGCCTGCCCACATAAGGGTGGTCGCCCGCCTTGCGAACCCTGTTCACTCGACTTTCGAGATACGGTCGCCTGCCTTGCGTGCTACATTGGCCGGACTATCCAGCTACGTTTGCCCGCGTTGCTAGATTAATCGCGCACACATGTATCTAATACATAAACTTCATCATTATATCACATATATATATTTTACGATGATTTCCACAAGCTTATTATAACATATCATATATGTTCTTACAGTTTATAATTAGCATGAAAGCAATAACTCATAATCTGATAAAACAATTTATCATGCAACCCCGATATGAGATTTGTACACGACTCTGATACCACTGTAAGGAATCCAACATGCATTATACGCAGCGGAATAAAAAAAAAGTGGATTCCCCACCGAGGACCTATACGGAATGTTCATATCGGGTGTATCGAGTTATACCTTTGACGCGTGTTTGAGCAGAATCCACGAAGCAGCAAGTCCTCGAGTCAGGAGCAAAGCTTTGCAACTTTGCCTCTACGATATCCACACGATCAAATCGATGATGGGATGTTGAATATATCAAGTTGCTAGACTTGATATTCAACAGATAAAGGACGAGCCACCAAGCGAAGTGACAGCGGCTTCTTTTGCTAGGTTTATCTTATAAGTTAATCTGAATAACATCTGATCAAAGCATTAATCTAATGCTCATATATATATAGACGGCTATCATAATCAGGCTAAGTTTTTCTTAAAAACTTAAGCCGATTACCATGCATTACCCGTATGTTTATATATATGTAGCAAACTTATATATGCATATATATATCTAATATATATATATATGTTCGGCCCATTCAATAATATCATATATTATTATATGATTAGGACCTTTCCTAATCAACTTAATTCATCTAATGAATTATATCTCCCTATATCGATTTAATCTATTGTGCGACCCGTTAGGATCTTGCAACGTTGGCAGTGATATAAAATCCCATTTTATGTCACAAGCAAAGAGCGGTATCTAGCAACACATCAAGGCTACCCAAGTTACAAGAATGTCATTGACTCGACATAACCTATGGTCTGTGATAATATTAACCACGTAACTTAATCCCTTTGTCCTATGTGTTTAAATTAAACACGAGTCATGCAATAGTCATACTCGTATAGTTCAATATTTTATTTCTTGATCCCGAAGTGACTAGAATAAACGAATAAGCTTGATATCACATATCGACGCCTTCAAGCATGGCCATACATTTTAGTCTCAGTTCCAAACACTTCTTTTTGTTACATAAGAGGGAAAAATCCTATCTTGATCACTGAACATCCCTCTACATAATTCGCGGTGTATCCAATGATTGTCTTTATAGTTTACCCTGTTACAGGTAACGTTTGACAATATCAAGATACACAACTTATGTTGGGATCTCTGGTGATCTCAAGTTGTAAGGATTACATACATTATTATCACTATGAGAATATCTTATGACATTCATATAACTATCCATGTAGCATTCTCATGGTGGGTCTGTCCAGTACATTGTTCTCTAACATGTACCCATGTGTTGATTTGATAACTCATATCCATGAACAATTCATCAATCAATACATACTAGTCTCAATGCATTATCATTATCCTAATTCATGATAATACTTGACCAGGACAATCTTTAAGAATAATACAATTTTATTCTAAGGACATTAACACATATATAAATATTCATATTACACATACATTTGAACAATATATAATAATGAAATGCCTTTAATAAAATCATATTACATTGTATGCCAAAATCAATCATCTAATGAGTTGCCTTAGAACATATCCCAACAAACTCTACCATGGCCACTGATTCCTGCCATGAAGTATCAAACTCCAATACACATGCCCGCAACATGTCCTCGAGCATCTGTATAGTACGCTCGGTCTGACCATCCGTTTGGGGATGATATGTCGTGCTCAATCTAACCTCAGTTCCCAAAGCTGCCTGAAGACCCTCACAAAAGTGAGATGTAAACCGTGGATCTCGATCATACACAATAGACCCCGGGATCCCGTGTAATCTTAGGATCCGTGTAATCTTACCACATCTCACATGTATAACCGAGCCATCCTCAAATACGTGAAGGTCATGCTGTATGGAATAAAGTGAGCCACTTTGGTCAGCCTATTCACAATCACCCAAATGGCATCAAAACCCGAAGTAGTCCTCAGCAAGTGGGTCACAAAGTCCATGGATATGCGTTCTCACTTCCATTCCGGTATCACTAAACTCTTCAGCTCACTGCCAGGCCTCTGCCTCTCAGCCTTTACTTGCTAACAGATCAAGCATCTCTAACGAAGGTGATAACATCCCACTTCATTTGTTTCCACCAAAACTAGTTACATAGATCCTTATTCATCTTCCTCCCGCCTGGGTGGATGCTAAGCCTGCTGCTATGAGCCCGTTGTAAGATCCCTTGACGCAACTCCGCCGTACTCGAAACTACCCATCTGTTACCAAGTCTCAAAGAACAGTCTTCAGCCACCCTGAACTTTGATGACTGTCCAAGAAGTACCAATGATAACCATCTATGTATCTCCTCGTCTGACTTCTGAGCTCTCTTGATATTCTCATAAATATCTAGCTCAGGTAATAAGGTCGATACACTACCGGTGATGTATCCACATCAAAGTCATAGCCCATATGACAGTAGGAAGTCATCATGGCTGATAATTGCATGACATCCTCAGCAGTACACCTCACTTTTCGGCTCAAGGCGTCTGCTGTCAAGTTAGATTTCCCAGGATGGTACTCTATTTCACAATCATAGTCCTTGAGTAAGTCCATCCATCTCCTCTGTCTCATATTCAGCTCCGCCAGAGTGAAGAGAAACTTCAGGCTCTTGTGGTCTGTATAATGGTAACAAAGTACCATACAAGTAGTGCCGCCAAATCTTTAAGGCAAAAATGATAGCCGCCAGTTCTAAGTCATGAACTGGATATCTAGACCGGGTTGAGGCGGTGAGCTTGTGAAGAACGCTTTTGATAAGAAAGGACATGATTATTTTGTATAGTATCTACTCTAGGAGTAGTGAAAAGATCTAGTGAATAACATTCATTTGTTTGAGAATGAATCCATTTGATAGTCCTTAACTTGGCATGTAATTCTTAAGGCTCAAAGTCTCAACACGAACTTTTATACTCTGATAATGTATGTTAGCTCTAATTATGCCTTTAATCCGCACTTAAGGAACTAGGGTCCTAACATGCTTATTATCATTCATGTTATCTAACGGCATAACATATGTATTGTTTTGGAATTGTTGTTAACCCTAGTGTTACAGCAAGGCTGCTATGAACTTGGGGAACCTCAATGAAGAGGTAGGTGATGTTGGAAGTGTGAGACCCCGTTATCAAATCAAAATACTAAGGTGCAATTAAGAGAACTAATCATTCATGTGTATATATCAAAGTAATTATGTGGGGTCTTCCCACCTTAACAGTGATTAATAGACATAAGAAGGACTAATCATGCATTAATAACGTCTTAAGGTTCTGGTTGTTACATGAGCTAACAGGATTACAGGCCAAAAGTAAAAGACTTCAAAAAATAATTCATTACATTCCCAAAAGAATGTTAATATTTAGATTTATACTACTCCTAGAGTAGATACTAATCGTGACTTGAATCCTAAACATTCCTGTGTTCCTCGTAGCTCACTGCCTCAACCCGACCCTTAGTCCTTTAGCCCAAAAGCGTACCTACAGGGACAACACATCATAAGATATACAATCTTACATAACATCATAAAAACATCATAGTAAATGCATGAAATATTGGTTAAGTAAATATGCTGGTTATTCATTAACTTCTTATTGTTATCCCTGATTCATAATCATGCATATGGGCATCTTACCCTGTGGCATCTTACCACATAACATCGCATGGCCTCTTACCATGTGGGGCATCTTACCCCGTGGCATCTTACCACAAATAACATCGCATGGCCTCTTACCATGTGGGGCATCTTACCCCGTGGCATCTTCCCGCAAATAACATCGCATGGCCTCTTACCATGTGGGGCATCTTACCCCGTGGCATCTTACCACAAACAACATCGTATGAATATATGTAAACATCTTATCAATCTCGTAAACATCTTATAAACATCGTAAACATTTTATAAACATCATCATTTCATCATCAATACTCATGCAATAAAAGCATAGTCGTAGTGTAAAGATGCGTTTTACCGTCCGATGCCCGTACGTCTCTTACGTACCTTTTCAAAAGGAGGAGGAGTCAACAGACTTATCTCCTTGATTGTGCTGGTACCTGGGATGGCTCTACATAACCACATAATACAATATTAGGCACCGATACGAGAATCAAAATCAAATTACAAAAAAAAACATAAAATTTTATCACACATGAACAGTGACTACCGATCGATCGGTCTCCCCCGCCGATCGATCGCTAACTGTTCATCATTTTCATTATTTTGCTACGGCATTTGCCGATCGATCGGTATTCATCACCGATCGATCGGTCGTTCACATTCATGCGAGATTTTCCAGAAATCTCGAACACCTCAATTCATACCCTTCTAAAAACTTCATAACATACATACAATGCCTCAACAAGCATATCAATAGCTTCATCATACTTCCATGCATGTACTAAATTTAAAGGTTCACTCATAACCTAAACCGACATGCATTAAAGCTACCCCTTTTTATCAGTACTCGATCAACTTTTCTGAAAAACAGGGCATAATTATACAGCCCAGAATTTTTGAACATACATCTTTATAGCAACAAAACTACCACATAGCCCATAGTTCATGCTTAAACAAATATGCTGGCATTTTCACCAAACTACCATGTATGTAATCATGTCAAAGGTTTACTCATAACCTAAGCTAGCATGCTTCAAATCTTCATAATAAAAGCCCTACCCAACATACAAACAGGGCACTTCCTTGCCAAGATTTTTGAGGAGCCCTTTTTACAACCGAAAATCTAACACATAAAGCATGTAAGTTACTTACTAAAACATGCTAGGGGCTTCATAAACATTACCTACAAGTGTTAATAACAAGGTTTCAACAACCCTAACACTAACATGCCAAAACTGCTACGATGAACATACATGCATAAAATGAAAAAGCTGGTGAACCAGCGTGATTCCTCACCACTCTTGCTCTTCGATTTTTGCCAAGAAAAGACAAGGAATTTCCGACCACTTTCCTCCTAGTAGCAGTCCAGATTACAGACGAGAAGAAGGGAGGAAGAAGGAAGTTTTTGGAAGAGACAAGAGTGAAAATATCTTAATGCCAACATGCCTACTTGGTCAATTATTTTCCAGAAAACAGGGGAGCGGCGTGGGTTGCTGCAAGTGGGGGGTAGGGTGGTTGAATGTAGGGTGGTGTTGTGGTGTTTAATTGTGTCCCGGTATTTCATACGATGTATAAAAATATCTCCCCTTGATATTTTAAAATCTTACTACATCAATACAACAATTAAAACACCTAACATGCCCTCTAAATCATATCATCATATCATAATAATAACCCCCAATTAAAGTACCACAACCCTCTTAAACACATCGTAAATCATCATCGTAGCATATAATCATATAACATTTCCGGGGTATTACATTACTCCCCTACTTATAAGATTTCGTCCTCGAAATCTACATGCATCATCATAATGGAACTAAACATTAAAAACATACCAGAGAATAGTTCCGGATAGTGCTGCACCATATGCCGTTCCGTCTCCCACGTAGCCTCCTCGACACCCCGACGATCCCACTGAACTTTGACCATCGGTATAACTTTGCTCCGTAGTCTGCGATCCTCTCGATCCAGAATTCTGATTGGTCGTTCTACATAGGACACATCTGAGTCTAACTGAACTTCTGTAGGCTGTAAGACATGAGACAGGCCTGGCTCATACTTCCGTAACATAGAGACATGAAAAACATCGTGTATGCCAGACAAGGATGGCGATAGAGCCAAACGATATGCCAATGTACCGATACGCTGTAAAACTTCATATGGCCCAACATACCTCGGAGATAACTTTCCCCGCATCCCAAAACGAACCACACCCCTGAAGGGCGATATCTTTAAGAAGACACTTCCAGCGGTCGTCGCCGCTTATTGGCATAGGCCGCTTGCCTATCCTGGGCCGCTTTCATCTTCTGGCGTATCAACTTTATCTTACCTTCCATGTCCTTGATCATATCCGGTTCTCCGACCGCTTTGCTAGTCAAGTCCTCCCAATACAGCGGTGATCTACATCGTCGTCCATACAGAGCTTCAAAAGGAGCCATTTGAATGCTCGCCTGATAACTGTTATTATAGGAGAACTCCACCTGCGACACTGAATCCTGCCACGGAGTATCAAACTCCAAAATGCATGCCCTCAACATGTCCTCGAGCGTCTGAATGGTACGCTCCGTCTGGCCGTCTGTCTGAGGGTGATAGGCCGTGCTCAGTCTCACCTCTGTGCCCAAAGCTGTCTGGAGACCCTCCCAGAAATGTGAAGTGAACCTCGGGTCTCTGTCAGACACTATCGAGACTGGAATACCATGCAATCTCACCACATCCCATATATACATCTGGGCCATCTTCAAGTATGTATATGACATACTGTAAGGGATGAAATGAGCCGTCTTCGTCAGCCTATCCACGATCACCCAGATCGCATCAAATCCTGAGGCCGTCCTCGGCATATCAACCCCGACCCTGGTTCTCATCATCAAAAGCACCTACAAAGACAACCCCCAACACATGAGCATTTCGTGATTCATATTCAACATAATATGAATGTAAAGCGTAAATGCACAAATCATAAATATAAAGCACTTCCTGTATTTCCAAGCATTTACAACGCCCATTGGTTGTCCCTGTACCATAACTCATAATAAACACATTATATGAAATTATGGATCCTTTAATAATGTCATGACATATCACCTCTTTCTTTATACAGCTTTTGAGTCATATATCAACAGTTATTTTAATGCTTCTTGCTTCAACATCTCATAATGAGCGGTACTATCTTCCCCGCTTCATTACTACACAATCTCATAATGAGCGGTACCATCCTCCCCGCTTCATTACTACACAATCTCATAATGAGCGGTACCATCCTACCCGCTTCATTACTACACAATCTCATAATGAGCGGTACCATCCTCCCCGCTTCATTACTACATAACAAGCATAAGCATTAAAATCTACACTGTGACCTCTCTTGACTCGTGGAATACACCTCTTTATTCCACATCACAATATGCAACAACAATGCATAATATGCAACAACAATGCATAATAACATGTATCATACTCATAATGCGTCACTTGCATTATCATGTGTGAAAAGACAAACATAAAGTACATGTTATCGTAGGGTGCCCGTACGTCGCTTACGTACCTTTCAAAATGTGGAGGAGTCAACAGACTTTATCTCATCGACTGTGCTGGTACCTGAGATGGTTCTACATAACCACACAACACAATATTAGGCACCTCATAATAATCCAAAACCAAATTTAAACAAATTCCACATTTTAAAAAATCAGGCACTACCGATCGATCGGCCTTCATCACTGATCGATCGGTGAACACTTCGAATTTAATAAAAAAGCTACGGCTTTTGCCGATCGATCGGTGTTCTTTACCGATCGATCGGTCACTCTGTTTCACTGCGATTTTTTCCAGAATTCTCTAACACTGATTTTCATACCCTTCGATCTAGCATGTAAGACTTACAACATGCCTAACCCAACATGCTAGCAGCTACAAGACACTACCCCGAGTGTATTCATATCACATTTATACCCCAAACTCAAACCCACATGCGTTACAATTACCCATTTACATCAGTACTCGACCAACCTTTCCGGAAACAGGGCAACATATTTCATTTCCAGATTTCTTGAGCACCTCATTTCAGGCTATTAAAGCTACAACATATATCATAAAACATGCTCGAACAAAAATGCCATGGGCTTTACAAAACTACCATGCATGTACTCAAATCGAAGGTTTACCAAAAACCCATCTAACATGCATGATAACACCTTCACAATATCACTCCCATCCCATATTTTCCAGAAAAACAGGGCATACATCTACCCAGATTTTCGAACACCATATTTCACATGCTTAAATCCTTCACATAAAACAAGTAACATTGTCAAGGAAAAATACTGAGAGCTTGATAATAACACCATGTAAGCATTTAAATCGAAGGTTGTAAGAAACCTAAGCTAACATGCCATTTTCACACAACTTAAACACAAGAACTTAATCAATCTTAAATCAAAAACAGAGCATGGTTTCTCACCCTACTTTGCTCCGATTTTTGAGAGCCTTCCAAGCAATGAAAATGGAAGGGCTCCACAAGATTTTGCTTAGCAGATGCTGGAGGTTATTTGGGAGAGAAAGATCAAGATTTGGAATGGAGGAGAAGGGTGAAATGATTGTGCCAAGTGGGGTGGATAGTCAGCTACTTGCACAGTTGATTGGTATGGGTTGGGGGGGGGGGGTGTGGTTGGGTGTTGGGTGGTATGATGTGTTATGTTTTGGTCCCGGTATTTAGCACGATGTATTAAAATATCCTCACATGATATTTATAGTATTTTTTCAATAAAATACTTCAATTCCCATTTAAACATGCTTCCCAAAACAAATAACACACACCCCAAATAAACATGCCACAACCCCAAAATCCCAACATATATCACATGCACCCTGAAATGTATCTCCTCAATAATATTAATTCAATCCCATGAATTAACACCCAAAATCATCATAATTTAAATAAATGATTAAAATCAAATAATCATTTCGGGGATATCACAATACTCACCTACTTATAAGATTTCGCCCTCGAAATCAGCATGCACTTACCCAATGTAAAACAAAACATAAATCACATACCAGAAAATAGTTCTGGATAGTGCTGCACCATGTGTCGCTCTGTCTCCCACGTGGCCTCCTCGACACCCCTACGATCCCACTGAACCTTGACCATATGAATAACTTTGTTCCGAAGCTTGCGGTCTGCCCTATCCAAAATCCTGATAGGCCGCTCTACATAGGAAACATCGGACTCAAACTGCACCTCTGAAGGATGCAACAGATGTGAAGGATCCGGCTCATAATTCCTCAGCATAGACACATGGAATACGTCGTGTATACCAGACAGAGAGGGCGGTAAAGCCAAACGGTACGCCAGAGTACCAACATGCTGTAAGATCTCATACGGCCCCACAATCTCGGGGACAACTTCCCCCGCATACCAAACCGTACTACACCTCTGAAAGGCGAGATCTTCAGAAAGACTCTGTCGCCTAACTGAAACTCCAACGGCCTATGCCGCTGATTGGCATACGCTGCCTGTCTGTCCTGAGCTACCTTCATCTTTCTCTTGATAACCTTTACCTTTTCTTCCATATCCTGGACCAACTCGGGTCCTCGACCGATTTACGGTCCACATCATCCCAACACAAAGGCGACCTACAACGCCTGCCATATAGTGTAATACCCCCGAAATGTGATATGATTAAGTGCTACGATGATGATTTGTGATGTGTTTAAGGGTTGTGGTGTATTTAAATTGGGGGATTATATTTATGATGTGATGATGTGTTTTAGGGGGCATGTGGAGTGTTTGAAAGGATGTATTAATTAAATGAAGTTAGAAAATATCGAGTGAGGATATTTTAATACATCGTACTAAATACCGGAACACAATTAAACACCACATGACCACCCCAACAAACACCACCCCCCTACTCGGCCACCACCCCACTTGGCCACTTGCCCAACCCATGCTCCCTTCTCCCTTTCTCACTCCACCTCCCAATCAATCCTCCTCCTTCTCTCCCCCTCCATTTTCGTCCAGAAAAGCTGCAATTAGGCAAGGAGAAGGCTGGTAAGAAGGTGTTCAAATCCTTAGAAAAAGAGGAGCAAAAAGAGAGGGGTAAGTGGGTACCCTGTTTTTCTAGGTTTGTGTTGAGTTTGGGTTTGGTGGATTGTTTTCAACGCATGTTAAGTGTAGGTTTGGGTGAAACCTTGGTATGAGTACTTACATGGTAGTTTTATGTAACAACTAGCATGTTTGTCTGAGCATGTTACATGATTATGTGATAGATTTCTTGTTGTGAAACTATATGCTCGAAAATCTGGGCAAGGAAGAAGATACTCTTTTTCTGTATAGGTTGGTTGAGGACGAAGATTATGATGATGTTATGATGCATGTTAGCTTAGGTTTTGTTAAACCTTTGATTTGAATACATGCAAGGTAGCTTTATGAAGCTTATAGCATTTTTGTTCAAGCATGTTTTATGCCTTATGAAGTAGAAATGATGGTATGAAATGAGGTGCTCAAAAATCTGGGGAAGTCCCGATTTTTCAGAGCTCTCGATCGATCGAGATTTTGGTCCCGATCGATCGAGCGAGGCAGAAAGCTTTTAAGCATGGTTTGAAATTCAGGCGTCGATCGATCGAGGGATTTTCCGATCGATCGGTGAAGCTCCTCGATCGATCGGTAACATATTTCGATCGATCGATCGAGGCAGAGTGCTTGGGCACTGTTTGTGCACAGTTTCTCGATCGATCGAGACCTTGGGGCCGATTGATCGAGCGAGGCAGAATGTTGAAAATAAAATGATGATTTATTTTGTTAAGTTTATGGTATGAGATGATATTGAGGCATCTAATATGGTATTATGTTGTCTTGTAGAACCATCCCATGTACCGGCACCATCAAGGAGATAAAGTCTGTTGACTCCTCCTCCTTTTAAAAAGGTACGTAAGAGACGTACGGGCATCGGACGGTAAAACACATCTTTACACTACAACTATGCTTTTATTGCATGAGTATCCATGATGAAATCATGACGAATATAAGATGTTTATATATCCTTACGATGTTATTGTGGTAAGATGCCATGGGGTAAGATGCCCCATATGGTAAGAGGCCATACGATATTATTTGTGGTAAGATGCCACGGGGTAAGATGCCCCATATGGTAAGAGGACATACGATATTATTTGTGGTAAGATGCCATGGGGTAAGACGCCCCATATGGTAAGAGGCCATACGATGTTATTTGTGGTAAGATGCCACGGGGTAAGATGCCCCATATGGTAAGAGGCCATACGATGTTATTTGTGGTAAGATGCCACGGGGTAAGATGCCCCATATGCATGAATATGAATCAGGGACAACAAAAAAAAGTTAAGATCAATCAGCATATTTACTGTGATGACCAGGGATTATAGATGTTAATCCCGGAGTGTTAATAACCCCTAAAGTTGTTCTTACGTGGCGATTTGGAGTTTAATCGCGGTGTTGGGCCTTCCGGGCTCGTCTATTTGGGTAGTTGGGATCGTTGAATCCCGAGGTTGAGATTGTATTCTCATTACGGTGTAAAACCTAAGAGTTGGGTTTTTGATGTGTCTCGGGATCTGGGGGGCTTTGTGTGGGCACCGGTAGGGGGTTTTGGAGTTAGAGAGAGAATTTTGGAAAATAGATGATTTTTAATGAATCATGATGTATTTGTGGGGCTATTAGTATTTCGGGGTATTTTTGCTATAAATACCAATTGAACCCGAGATTTTAATTATTGGAACTCGTTTCTTCCTCCAGCCCGTCACTCTCTCTCCCCGCGCCCAATTCCCGTCGCCCCCAACCCCCGCGCATAAAAGCTCCGCGCCTACCGTCGTCCGGCCACCGTTCGGCGCGTCCGACCCGCCGTTGGCTTCGTCTCGTCCAGGCGCAGCTTCCCACACCAACAATTCGAAGTTTCGTCGTGAATCACGTTCGGATTTGCCAGAAAAGCGCAGGGGTTTGAAAGTTCGATTCTGTCCGATTTGGGGCTCGATTTTTGGTACGTTTTTGGGGCTTTTCTTCAGGCGTTTTGGGGCGTTTTGTACTGTTAATTGGGTAGAAAATTTCAGACTTTAAAGTTCAAAAAATTTGTTGCTTAATGGTTCGAATTTCAACGATGGTTGCGTGAAGTTAGGGTTCGAATTTTGGGGGTTTTGGCAAGGGGGTGATGATTCATGTTGTTGATAGATTAATTCATGTTTTAGATGAATTATGGTGCTTGGTTGGGTTCGAAATTGAGATGTTAGGGTTCGAATTTTAGAGGTGGTTCTTGAGCAATTTTCGTTGATGTCTCATTCGATTTCCCTCCCTGCATATGCCCTGCCCCGGGTCTTTTAAATGGTTAATTGTCGTGTGTTGACAATATTCTTTGTATAAGGGTTATGGGTGTGCTTGAGCATGGGTTGCATGTTCGTAAATAATTGTGAATTATTTATCGTGTTAGCACATCATTCCTCGGGGCATGGAACTCGAGCAAGGTTTGGCTCGGACTTCGGAGATTTAAGGTACGTGCGACGTACGAGCATTACTTTATATGAGAGCATTGTGAAATGCATAGTGTATTTTGATTGCATTAGATGGTTGTGCGTATGGTTATGTATATGCGTGTTGATATAGCTATGGAACGATCTAATCTTGATATCGCCGCCACAAGCGTGCGTGATTTTAGAGTTGCATAACCTCATAAGATATATGAGGTACTGGATGTATATGACCATGGTAGGGCATTGAGATGCCTGAGAATGATCGTGGAAGCATGTATTCATTATAAGACATGTGAGGTGTCTAAGTATAATGGAGAATTGGTAAAATAAATGCTAGGCATTTGAGCTATCTGTGATTGGTAGCAAAGTTGAAAATCAGTATTAGATCTTGAGATATCTATATTGTATGTAATGAATTTGGAATCATTAATTATTGATATTTGAGAATCAGGCATGCGATGAGTTAAATCAATGTGTTGATTTACTGATTTTTGAGATTTGATGAGTTTGATGATTGTGAGAACATGGACAGTACACGGAATTCCGGATGAGGACGTTGCCATCCAGGGAGTATCATTTAAAGTTCATTAGTATTTACTTTTGTTGTAAATTGTGAATTTCATTATTGTGATTATGGGATTTTGTGTATTGGTATGCTCACCCCGTTGGGGGCTGTCTCTGTTGGGGCAGGTGAACAGGTACATCGATGGCTGTGGAGCGGAGCTTGAGCTGTTGATTGGATGTACTCCCAGGATCGTGGTACCAGGGCTTGATGGAGCACGGTATCGTATAGAGTACTTATATGCACCCGAGGGTTATATACACATTTATGATGCTCGCATGTGAGCACGATTATACTTGTATATGGGTTGTATATAAAGGCATGAGCCTTCCTCTCTTTCATTCTATGTTGCATGCAATTAAGGGTAGAATTGCTAATGATATGAGAGTCATTGGTGTATTTTGTGGGTGTTGAAACCCACTTATGTTGTCTTATGTGTGGTGCCTTCCCTGGCTGGGAATTTACTTAGTGTTGCTGTATTCTGATGAGTATGTGTTTTCCCTGGCCGGGAACTATATTATGTGATGTGCTTTTATTTCGGGATGGCTCTGTTTATGGGGAGACTCTGCCCAAATTTTTATAAAAGTCCACAATGTACAAAGTGGTGTAATGGGGATGGAAATGGGCGGAATCTATGAGTCTATTTGTTGGTAGAGATGATCTTAATGTTGAATATTAAAGAAATTTTGTAATTGCCATTCAATGGTAAAGTATCATCTGAGTTTCCCGATTGATTTTATTGAAAGCATGTGCCACACATAACGATTAATACACTAATCAAGGGTTAAGGGCTTGGGGTCCTTACATTTACTTAACCAAGATTTCATGCATTTACTATGATGTTTTTATGATGTTAAGTGCGATTGTATATGCTCATGATGTGTTGTCCCTGTAGGTACACTTTTGGACTAAAGGACTAATGGTCGGGTTGAGGCAGTGAGCTACGAGGAACACAGGAATGTGTAGATACAAGTCATGATTAGTATCTACTCTAGGAGTAGTGTAAATCTATATGTTAACATTCTTTTGGGAATGTAATTAATAATTTTTGAAGTTTTGAATTTGGCCTGTAATTCCTGTTAGCTCATATAACAACCGGAACCTTATGACTGTTATTCAATGCATGTTTAGTCCTTCTTTTGTCACTATAACACTGTTAGGGTAGTAAGGCCCTACATTAGTTGTATCAGAGCAGTGGTTAGAGAACCCGGGAATGAGTGAAGGGTAGCCTTAACAATAAGTTAGCTAGGTGCTTACTTATAAACATGTTTTATATGCATGTTGCATATGAGGTATATGATGTTATACTAACATGTTTTATTTCTCTAACGATGTATTATATGAACTGCTTTTGGGTATTGTTGTTAACCTTTGTGTTGCAGCATGGCAGCAAATATAGAAGTGGGTGACGCTATTAGTGTAAATTCAAGTGCTGGGCGTACGAATCCACTGCCACCGCCAGCCTTGGGGGAAGAGCCCTCGGAACAGCAATTGCTACCGGGAGAGTTGAGCTTTGCTCAATTTATGATGTACCGACCCCCGATGTTTGAAGGAACTGAATCAGGGGAAAAGGCCGAGGAGTGGCTAGAGAGGATAGAGCAGATATTTGTGGCAGCACCTTGTGCAAAGACGGCATGGATCAGGTTAGCAGAATTTCAGCTGGCTAAGAAGGCATTGATGTGGTGGAAGACCACAGTGATTGAGCAAGAGGCTCTGGGGCAGGAAGTGAATTGGAAGATGTTCCGAACGCGGTTTCTGACCCGCTACTTCTCAGCTGCTGCAAGACAGGCCAAAGAGGATGAGTTTACCAATTTAAGGCAAGGTACCATGCCTGTATCTGATTATGCTCTACATTACTGTTCCTTACTGCAATATGTACCCCACATTGCTGCAAACACCCAGGCCAAGATGAGAAATTTTATGAAAGGATTGAGGCAAGAGCTGTATGACAGAGTAATCATTTATGGTCCTGCCTGTTTCGATGATGCACTTGCAAGGGCTGAGCTAGCCGAACTAGGAGTTGGGGCATATTCTGATGCCGTACCACCTCCAGCACCCCCTCAGAAATCTACTTCTGACAATTTGAAGCCCAGGGGTGATCAGTTAAAACCTAGGGGGAACGTTTCAGCGTCGAGATTTGGTGGCAAGAGGCCCGAGAATCGGTGGAAAGGGAACCGTAGGAATGATGCTCCATCTGGGAGAGGGCAGTCTCAAGGAGATAGACCTGGAAGGGTTCAGTGCACTATTTGTGGGCAACCACATTTGGCAAAAGACTGTGTAGGATGCTATGTTTGTGGCGACAGAGGCCACTATGCTCGGCCGTGTACCAATAGAGCAAGACAACAGAACTCTGCTGGGAGGCCCACGGACAGAGCAGTACAGCACATACCACCTTTTGCACCGAGACAGTATGGAGGTCAGCCGGTGGGGCAGCCTCAGGGGCAGGTCTATGCTTTGACGAGGGAGCAGGCTACGGCGGCTCCGGAGGAGGTGATAGCGGGTACGTGTCTTTTATTTACGCACCCTGCTTTTATATTGATAGACACAGGTGCGTCACACTCTTTTGTGTCTAGGAGTTTTGTGGAAAAGCACCACATATGCACTTCTCCGTCGCCCATGCCTCTTATAGTCTCGACCCCCGCTGGAAGAAGTATGACTACTGATCAGGTTGTCTATGATGGCCTCATTTATTTTGAGGATAATGAGTTAAGATCAGATTTGATTGTGCTGGGAATGTCAGACTTCGATTGCATTGTGGGCATTGATGTTCTAAACAAGTATCAGGCAGTGGTGGACTGCAGACAAAGGACTGTCCGGTTTAGATCTGATTTAGGAGTCCAGTGGACATTCTATGGTGATGGTTCCCGTCCAAAGATTCCGTTGATATCCGCTGCCAAGATGGCACAATTATTGGAACGAGGCCATACAGGATATCTTGTCTATGCTGTGGATACTGCGGAAAAGAGGAAAGAATTGAAGGTTGAGGATGTGCCGGGAGTGGCGGAGTTTCCTGACGTTTTTCCGGAGGAGATTCCCGGATTTCCACCGACGAGAGAGGTCGAGTTTGGAATTGAGTTACTACCAGGGACGTCTGCAATTTCTCGTGCCCCGTATAGGATGGCACCAGCGGAGCTAAGAGAGTTAAAGATTCAGTTACAAGAACTCCTTGACAAGGGCTACATACGCCCTAGCGTATCGGCCTGGGGTGCGCCTGTCTTATTTGTTAAGAAGAAAGATGGATCGATGCGTCTATGCATTGACTACAGGCAACTGAACAAGGCCACAGTAAAGAACAAGTATCCACTTCCGAGGATTTATGACTTGTTTGATCAGTTGCAGGGTACGAGGCTCTACAGTAAGATCGATCTGAGATCGGGGTATCATCAGATTCGAGTAAGGGAGGATGATGTTCAGAAGACGGCTTTTCAGGACGAGGTATGGGCACTATGAATTCTTGGTCATGCCTTTTGTGGTGACAAATGCCCCAGCTGTCTTCATGAGTTTGATGAACAGGGTGTTCCAGCCATATTTGGATCAGTTCGTCATAGTCTTCATTGACGACATACTTATTTACTCTCGGACTGAAGAAGAGCATATAAGGCACTTGAGGACAGTACTTCAGACCCTTAGGGATCATCAGCTATATGCGAAGCTTAGCAAGTGCGAGTTCTGGTCGGACAGTATGGTATTCTTGGGCCATGTGATATCTAGCCATGTGATATCTGTTGATCCCAGGAAGATTGAAGCTGTGATGGAGTGGGCTGCACCCACTTTTGTACCGGAGATTCGGAGATTCCTTGGTTTGGAGGGTTATTACCCACGTTTCGTCGAAGGTTTTTCAAAGATCGCCAAACCCCTGACGCAGCTGACTCAGAAAGGAGTCCCCTTCTTTTGGTCTGACGCTTGTGAGGAAAGCTTCCAAGAGCTGAAGCGTCGTTTGACTACAGCGCCTGTGTTGGTGATTCAGACTGAGAATAAGAGGTTCGCCTTGTATACGGATGTGTCACTGCAGGGCTTGGGCTGTGTGTTGATGCAATATAAGCACGTGGTGGCTTATGCATCGAGGCAACTGAAGCCACACGAGGCCAGGTATCCAGTGCACGATTTGGAACTGGCGGCCATCATTTTTGCCTTGAAGATTTGGAGGCATTACTTGTATGGCACGTCTTTCACTATATTTACGGACCATAAGAGCCTGAAGTTCTTATTTACTCAGGCAGAGTTGAATATGAGGCAAAGAAGGTGGATGGATTTACTCAAGGACTATGACTGTGAGATTGAGTACCATCCCGGTAAAGCGAACTTGATAGCAGACGCCTTAAGCCGTAAGGTGAAGAGTACTGCTGAGGATGCCATGAGTCTATCAGCTATGATGACTTCTTATTGCAATCTGGGCTATGATTTTGATGTAGACACGTCGCCTGTGCGAGTGTCGACCTTATTGGCGGAGCCAGACATATTTGAGGCAATTATGAAAGCCCAGAGATTGGATGATGAGGTTCCGAGTTGGACATCATTGGTACTTCAGGGTCAGCCATCCAGATACACCAGAGTTGCGTAGAGGAATATTGGAGCGAGCTCACAGTAGTCGGTTCAGTATCCACCCAGGAGGAAAGAAGATGTACAAGGACCTATGCGGTCAATTCTGGTGGAGACGCATGAAGCGTGAGGTAATTACTTTTGTTAAAAGATGTTTGATCTGTCAGCGGGTAAAGGCAGAGAGACAGAGGCCTGGTGGCAAGCTGAAGAGCTTAGAGGTGCCTGAATGGAAGTGAGAGCATATATCTATGGGCTTTGTGACCCACTTGCCAAGGACGGCCTCAGGATTTGATGCGATCTGGGTGATCGTAGATAGGCTGACAAAGGTGGCTCACTTCATCCCTTACAGTATGTCATTTACATACTTGAAGATGGCCCTGATGTATATACGGGATGTAGTAAGATTGCATGGTATTCCAGTCTCAATAGTGTCTGACAGAGATCCGAGGTTCACTTCACATTTCTGGGAGGGTCTCTAGACAGCTTTGGGCACAGAGATGAGACTGAGTATGGCCTATCACCCTCAGACAGATGGCCAAACAGAGCGTACCATTCAGACGCTCGAGGACATGTTGAGGGCATGTATTTTGGAGTTTGATACTCCGTGGCAGGATTCAGTGCCGCTGGTGGAGTTCTCCTATAATAACAGTTATCAGGCGAGCATTCAGATGGCTCCTTTTGAAGCTCTATATGGACGACGATGTAGGTCACCGCTGTATTGGGAGGTCTTGACTAGCAAAACGGTCGGAGGACCGGATATGATCAGGAATATGGAAGACAAGATAAAGTTGATACGCCAAAAGATGAAAGCTGCCCAGGATAGGCAAGCAGTCTATGCCAATAAGCGGCGACGACCGCTGGAATTCCAGTTAGGAGACAGGGTCTTCTTAAAGATCTCGCACTTCAGGGGTGTGGTTCGGTTTGGTATGCGGGGAAAGTTATCTCCGAGGTATGTTGGGCCATATGAAGTTTTGCAGCGTATCGGCACTTTGGCTTATCGTTTGGCTCTACCGCCGTCTTTGTCTGGCATACACGATGTTTTCCATGTCTCTATGTTAAGGAAGTATGAGCCAGATCCGTCTCATGTCTTACAGCCTACTGAAGTACAGTTAGACTCAGATGTGTCCTACGTTGAACGACCAATCAGGATTCTGGATCGAGAGGATCGCAGGCTACGAAGCAAAGTCATACCGATGGTCAAAGTTCAGTGGGATCGTCGGGGTGTCGAGGAGGCTACGTGGGAGACGGAACGGCATATGGTGCAGCACTATCCGAAACTATTCTCTGGTATGTTTTTTTTTATGTTTAGTTTCGATATAGTGATGCATGAGGATTTCGAGGACAAAATCTTATAAGTAGGGGAGTAATGTAATACCCCCGAATTGTGATATGATTAAGTGCTACGATGATGATTTATGATATGTTTAAGGGTTGTGGTTTATTTAAATTGGGGGATTATATTTATGATGTGATGATGTGTTTTAGGGGGCATGTGGAGTGTTTGAAAGGATGTATTAATTAAATGAAGTTAGAAAATATCGAGTGAGGATATTTTAATACATCGTACTAAATACCGGGACACAATTAAACACCACATGACCACCCCAACCCACACCACCCCCCCTACTCGGCCACCACCCCACTTGGCCACTTGCCCAACCCATGCTCCCTTCTCCCTTTCTCACTCCACCTCCCAATCAATCCTCCTCCTTCTCTCCCCCTCCATTTTCATCCAGACAATCTGCAATTAGGCAAGGAGAAGACTGGTAAGAAGGTGTTCAAATCCTTACAAAAAGAGGAGCAAAAAGAGAGGGGTAAGTGGGTACCCTGTTTTTCTAGGTTTGTGTTGAGTTTGGGTTTGGTGGATTGTTTTTAACGCATGCTAAGTGTAGGTTTGGGTGAAACCTTGGTATGAGTACTTACATGGTAGTTTTATGTAACTACTAGCATGTCTGTTTGAGCATGTTACATGATTATGTGATAGATTTCTTGTTGTGAAACTATATGCTCGAAAATCTGGGCAAGGAAGAAGATACTCTGTTTTCTGTATAGGTTGGTTGAGGACGAAGATTATGATGATGTTATGATGCATGTTAGCTTAGGTTTTGTTAAACCTTTGATTTGAATACATGCAAGGTAGCTTTATGAAGCTTATAGCATTTTTGTTCAAGCATGTTTTATGCCTTATGAAGTAGAAATGATGGTATGAAATGAGGTGCTCAAAAATCTGGGGAAGTCCCGATTTTTCAGAGCTCTCGATCGATCGAGATTTTGGTCCCGATCGATCGAGCGAGGCAGAAAGCTTTTAAGCATGGTTTGAAATTCAGGCGTCGATCGATCGAGGGATTTTCCAATCGATCGGTGAAGCTCCTCGATCGATCGGTAAAATATTTCGATCGATCGATCGAGGCAGAGTGCTTGGGCACTGTTTGTGCACAGGGGCCGATCGATCGAGAGAGGCAGAATGTTGAAAATAAAATGATGATTTATTTTGTTAAGTTTATGGTATGAGATGATATTGAGGCATCTAATATGGTATTATGTGGTCTTGTAGAACCATCCCAGGTACCGGCACCATCAAGGAGATAAAGTCTGTTGACTCCTCCTCCTTTTAAAAAGGTACGTAAGAGACGTACGGGCATCGGACGGTAAAACACATCTTTACACTACAACTATGCTTTTATTGCATGAGTATCCATGATGAAATGATGATGAATATAAGATGTTTATATATCCTTACGATGTTATTGTGGTAAGATGCCACGGGGTAAGATGCCCCATATGGTAAGAGGCCATACGATATTATTTGTGGTAAGATGCCACGGGGTAAGACGCCCCATATGGTAAGAGGCCATACGATATTATTTGTGGTAAGATGCCACGGGGTAAGACGCCCCATATGGTAAGAGGCCATACGATGTTATTTGTGGTAAGATGCCACGGGGTAAGATGTACCATATGGTAAGAGGCCATACGATGTTATTTGTGGTAAGATGCCACGGGGTAAGATGCCCCATATGCATGAATATGAATCAGGGACAACAGAAAGAAGTTAATGATCAATCAGCATATTTACTTAACCAAGATTTCATGCATTTACTATGATGTTTTTATGATGTTAAGTGCGATTGTATATGCTCATGATGTGTTGTTCCTGTAGGTACACTTTTGGACTAAAGGACTAAGGGTCGGGTTGAGGCAGTGAGGTACGAGGAACACAGGAATGTGTAGATACAAGTCATGATTATTATCTACTCTAGGAGTAGTGTAAATCTATATGTTAACATTCTTTTGGGAATGTAATTAATAATTTTTGAAGTTTTGAATTTGGCCTGTAATTCATGTTAGCTCATATAACAACCGGAACCTTATGACTGTTATTCAATGCATGTTTAGTCCTTCTTTTGTCACTATAACACTGTTAGGGTAGTAAGGCCCTACATATAGGGCTTCAAATGGAGCCATCTGTATGCTAGCCTGGTAACTGTTATTATAAGAAAATTCCACCAAGGCTACTGAGTCCTGCCAAGAAGTGTCGAACTCCAGCACACAAGCCCTCAACATATCTTCGAGCGTCTGTATCGTACGCTCGGTCTGTCCGTCCGTCTGGGGATGATAGGTTGTGCTCAACCTCAACTCTGTACCTAGAGCTGACTGAAGACCCTCCTAGAAGTGAGATGTAAACCGCGGATCTCGATAAGACACAATAGAAACAGGGATCCCGTGCAGTCTCACCACATCTCTGATATATAACTGAGCCATCCTTAGGTACGTGAAGGTCATACAGTAGGGAATGAAATGAGCACTCTTAGTCAATCTGTCGACGACTACCCATATAGCATCAAAACCCGAAACAATCATTGGTAAGTGGGTCACGAAATCCATAGACACGTGCTGCCACTTCCACTCGGGTATCTCCAAACTCCTTAGCTCACCTCCAGGCCTCTGCCTCTCAGCCTTCACCTGCTGACATATCAAACATCTCTTGACGAATGAGGTGACATCTTGTTTCATACGCCTCCACCAGAACTGGCTGCGTAGATCCTTATACATCTTCTTCCCGCCCGGATGGACACTCATCCTGCTGCAATGAGCTCGCTGTAATATACCCCGACGCAATTCAGGTACATCCGGGACTACCCATCGGTCGCCAATCCTCAAAGAACCATCCTCAGCCATCCTGAACTTCGATGACTGACCTGAACGAATTACTGACAACCATCTCTGAACCTCTGCGTCGGTCCCCTGAGCCTTCCTGATGTGATCATAAATAACTGGCTCAGCTAACAAGGTCAAAACCTGTACCGGTGAAGAAGATACCTCGAAATCCAAACCAAACTGACAGTAGGAGGCAAACATAGCTGATAAACTCATAACATCCTCCGCTGTACTCCTCACCTTCCGACTCAAAGCATCGGCTGTGAGTTTTGCTTTCCCGGGATGGTATTGGATTTCACAATCGTAATCCTTCAGCAGATCCATCCATCTCCTCTGCCTCATGTTCAGCTCAGCCTGTGTAAACAAGAACTTCAGGCTCTTGTGATCAGTGAAGATGGTGAATGAGGTACCGTATAAGTAGTGTCGCCATATCTTCAAGGCGAACATTATAGCTGCTAATTCCAGATCATGGACTGGATACCTCGTCTCATGTGGCTTCAACTGCCTAGAAGCATAAGCCACCACATGCCTGTCCTGCATCAGTACGCATCCTAGGCCCTGTAGTGATGCGTCAGTATAAAGGATAAACCCATTGTTCTCCCTGGGAATCACTAGAGCTGGCGCCGTAGTCAGTCTATGCTTTAATTCCCTGAAACTCTGCTCACAAGCCTCTGACCAACAAAATGGGACTCCCTTCTGAGTCAGCTGTGTAAGTGGCTTGGCGATCTTTGAGAAACCCTCGACGAAACGTAGGTAATAGCCGGCCAGACCAAGAAAACTTCGAATCTCACTGACTGAAGTAGGGGCAGACCAATCCATAACTGCCTCTATCTTCCTCGGGTCTACTGATATCCCCTCTCGTGATATGATATGGCCCAAGAATGCCACACTGCTCAGCCAGAACTCACACTTGCTGAGTTTGGCGTACAACTGATGATCTCTGAGGATCTGGAGCACTATCCTCAGATGATCGGCATGATCCTCCTCACTCCTTGAATAGACAAGGATGTCATCAATGAATACGATCACAAACTGATCGAGGTACTCCTGAAATACTCTGTTCATCAGGCTCATAAATACAGCAGGGGCATTCGTCACCCCGAATGGCATCACTAAGAACTCGTAGTGCCCATACCGAGTTCTAAAAGCCATATTTTGGACATCGTCAGCTCTAATCCGCACCTGGTGATAGCCTGACCTCAAGTCTATCTTTGAGTACACCTCTGTACCCTGAAGCTGATCAAAAAGATCATCAATCCTCGGAAGTGGATACCTGTTCTTCACATGGCCTTGTTCAGTTGCCTGTAGTCAATGCACAGACGCATTGAACCATCCTTCTTTTTCACGAACAAGACTGGTACACCCCAAGGCAATACACTAGGACGAATGTATCCCTTGTCGAGGAGCTCTTGTAACTGTACCTTCAGCTCCCTCAGCTCTGCCGGTGCCATCCTGTATGGGGCACGAGAAATGGCTGATGTCCCCGACAGTAGCTCAATGGCAAACTCCACATCTCTGATCGGCGGAAATCCTGGAATCTCATCCGGGAATACATCAATGAACTCCGCCACGACCGGAATGTCCACGGCTCTCACTTCCTTCTCTTCTGATGCATCCACGGCATAAATAAGGTAGCCTGTGTGGCCACGTTCCAATAACCGAGACATCTTAACCTCTGAGATCACTGGAATCTTTGGACGAGAGCCGTCCCCATAAAAGGTCCACTGGAACCCCTGATCAGAAAGAAAACGTACAATCCTCGGCCGTCAATCTACTACAGCTCGGTATCTGCTCAAAACATCAATGCCGACAATGCAGTCAAAATCTGCCATCTCGAACTGAATCAGATCGGCCCTCAGATCATTGCCCTCAAAATAAATGAGGCAATCAGATAACAGTCGGTTAGCAATCACATGCTTCCCCGTGGGTGTCGAGACCATGAGAGACGTGGGTAACAGAGACGAGCACAAGCGGTGTCTCTCCACAAAAGCAGCAGACACAAAAGAATGGGAAGCACATGTATCTATCAATATAAATGCAGGGTACGTAAGTAAATGGCACGTACCAGCACTGACCTACTCCGGGGCTGCCTCAGCCTGCTCCCTAGTCAGTGCATACACCTGACCCTACGGCGGTCCTGCCGTCTGACCTCCCTGTGGTCGAGGTGCAAACTGATGTCTCTGTGGTGCCCTCCTAGCATCAAACCTTGGCCTATTCGGCCCAGAGTCTGCCTATCTCTGTGGTGCTCTCCGATTGGGGCAACCTCGAGCCAAGTGGCCCACCTTGCCACAATTATAGCAACCCTGACAGTCACGTGACAAGTGCCATCCTCCACAATGGTCACACCTACTTCCTCCTGCCTTGCTCCCCTATGTGGGTCCCCGATTGTTTTGCTTCTGACCCTGAGACTTCTTCTCATCAAATCTGGAACATGATGAGGCCCCACGAGCCTTGAACTGAACCCCTCGTGGCCTCAGACTATCAGCAACCGGCCTCTGTGGTGGTACAAAAGGGGGCACGACGTCCTTGTACGCTCCCACTGCAATCTCTGCCAACTCTGCCCGTGTCAGGGCGTCATCAAAAGAGCTGGGGTTGTTGGAGACAACCCGATCAAACAGTTCTGGCCTCAGTCCCTTCAGGAAGTTTCACATCTTGTGTAAGGACCCCATATACTTAACCCTTGATTAGTGTATTAATCATTAGGTGTGGCACATGCTTTCAATAAAAAGCCAATCGGGAAGCTCAGATGATACTTTACCATTGAATGGCAACTCTAAAATTTCTCTAATGATCAACGTTATAGAATCATCTCTACTAACATATAGACTCATAGAGTTGCCCATTACCATCCCATTTTGCCACTTTTCACATTGTGGACTTTTATAAAAATTTGGGCAGAGTCTCCCCATAAAATTGAGCTATCCCAAAACACAAGCACATCACATAATATAATTCCCGGCCAGGGAATACACAATACTCATCAGAAAGCAGTAATACAAGTAAATTCCCAGCCAGGGAAGACACCACACATATGACAACCAAAGTGGGTTTCAACCCCCACATAACACACTAACGACTCTCATATCATTAGCAATTCTACCACAATTGCATGCAACATATAATGAAAGAGAGGAAGGCTCATGCCTTTATATACAACGCATATACAAGTAATCTTGCTCACATGCGAGCATCATGAATATGTATATAACCCTCATGGGTATATAAGTACTCTATACGATACCGTGCTCCATCAAGCCCTGGTACCACGATCCTGGGAGTACATCCAATCAACAGCTCGAGCTCATCTCCAAAGCCATCGATGTATCTGTTAACCTGCCCCAACAGAGACAGCCCCCAACGGGGTGAGCATACCAATTCCACAATTTCATAATCATAATGACATAATACATAATTTACGAAAATGTAAATATTGTGGAACATATGTGATACTTCCTGGATGGTATCATCCTCATCATGGCGTACCCCTGTATAACCCTGTTCTCAAAACAGATAAATCATCAAATCTTGAATATGCAGTTAATCATCATATTGGTTAACCCTAGCCAGTCTCAAATCAGTAACCTTTCATAACATCTTATTTTATTTGGCAATGATTAGTAACATTTCATAACATCATTTCATAACATCGTTTCATAACATCGTTTCATAACATCGCTTCATAACATCTTTTCATAACATCTTACTTAATCTAGCAATGATCATAATTCTAGATATCGTATTGAGATTTCCTTAACTTCCGATACTGGTTAATCACTTCTCTGATTAACTACGTCTCTGTTCCTATTTATTACCAATAGGGAATAAAATACAGATATCCTAGATATCTAATCAAATACCACCTTTTCATTTCTTACTTCAAGGTAACGTCATACTTTCGGTGTTTGCTCCGTAGCAACCACACCTCATCATTTGCTCGCTTCATAGCGGCACTAAGCATTACACCATGTGAATCAACATAACGTAACCAAGTCCCGATACCATCATAGTAAAACATATCGTATATCTTAAATCATGCATCATACTTGTAAAACATCATTTAAACTATGCTCGTACGCTAAACGTACCTTAAATCCTCGAAGTCCGAGTCAAACCTTGCTCGAGTTCCATGCCCTGAGGAACGATGTGCTAACACGGTAAATAATTCACAATTATTTACGAACATGCAACCCATGCTCAAGCACATCCATAACCCTCAAAATATTGTCGACACACGACAATTAAACATCTAAAAGACCCGGGGCAGGGTACATGCAGGGAGGGAAAACGAATGCGGCATATCGAAAAATTGCCTAAGAACACCTTCAATAATTCGAACCCAACCAACACAAATCAAACCCGAATAATCACCATAATTCATCTAACACATGAATTAATCATTTAACAACAACAATAATCGCCCCACATGCCAAAACCCCCAAAATTCGAATTCAAGCCCTAACTTCAAATCCGATTCCTCAATTTCGAACACAATCAAGCATCATAATGCATTTAAACATGAAATAATCGAATAACAACATGAATCATCATCCTCATACCAAAAACCCAAATTTTCGAAACCCTAAGTCACGAAATCAGTGTTCAAATTCGAAACCATAAGCAACAAATTTTCGACCCATGAAAGTATGAAATCATCGTCTCAAAAGCAGCATAAAAACGCCCCAAAAACATCAGAAAAATCGTACCAAAATCATACCAAAATCGCGCCCCAAAATCGGATGAAATCCAGTTTTTGAACCCTACGCTTTTCTGGCAAATCCGAGCTCGATTCTTGACCAAACTTCAAATTGTTGGTACGTATAGAAGCGCCTGGAAGAGACGATCACGGCGGCGGGTCGGACGCGCCGAACGGCGGCCGGACGGCGGCTGGCCGACGACTTTTACGCGCGGGGGTCAAAGGGGATCGGGAATGGCGCGGCTACGGGGAGAGAGAAGGAGGGGAAGAAAATGGTTCCGATAATAAAAATCTCGGGTTCAACTGGTATTTATAGCAAAAATACCCCGAAATACTAATATCCCCACAAATACATCATGATTCATTAAAAATCATCTGTTTTCAATAATTCTCTCTCTAACTCAAAAACTCCCTACCGGTGCCCACACACAGCACCCGAGATTCTGAGTCCTACTAAAAACCCAACTCACAGGTTTTCACCGAAACGAGAATACGATCTCAACCTCGGGATCCAACGATCCCAACTACTCAAATAGACGAGCCCAGAAGGCCCGACACCTCGATTAAACTCCAATTCGCCACGTAAAACAACTTTACGGGTTATTAACACTCCGGGATTAACACCTATAATCCCTGGTCATCACATTATCCCCCACTAAAAAAATTTCGTCCTCGAAATTAGCACCGGTGTATCACGTAACACCCAGGCTACACAACAACCTGAAGCCATAACCTCGATTCCTGACCATATCAGAATCGTCTTAAAAACCTTGAGAATACCTCACATCAAACTCTGAAACAGAGCGACATAACAAAACCAACACCAACTCATCACCCAAGAGGCAAAACGTACCTCGATGCGGTTCATCCCGAAAGTCAGTCCCTCATGACTGTAAAACAACCAATACTTATGACCGTAGATCGGACAGTCATCCTTCGTTCTAATACCACTAGTAAGAACGCATCATGAATGATACCTCAACCGTGAGAATGTTGACCTCGTGTCAACTCTGAAGTGGAATAGACTTCCAAATCCATCATAACGTCAAAAAGCGTCAGCGCAACCCAACGCTAACAATCCAAAAGCAGTTAGTCAACTGAAACTGCGAGGATCTGAATCGCTCCCGATTCCATCGTAGATATCATTCAATGACATCTCTTATCATGACTCACGATGTCTAACATACATCGTTACGAGGGAAACATTGGCATACCACGGTGTACACATACCAAGCCTGGTTCCACTTCCAAACCTCCTCCATCAAATGATCAGTCGCATCATTGCAACTCAACTTGGGCAACTCACGGCCACAGATTCACATAAAAGACATCTCACAAGATGTCCACCTCCGGATATCCTAAGAATCACATCCTGATCATAAATAAACAATCGAGACTCCTCAGAGTTTCAAATTTGAAAGGACATGCAATAAACCCAATGCATCCCAAATACATGGATTCCCAGGCCAAAACAACGACGACTTGATGACTCTCTTGTTGGTACTTCAACATCATGAGCTGTCCCAGACAAGTCTCACCAAGATTTAAACATAAACATCTATACGTTCAGTGAGGCATACTCAACTTCAACTTCAAATGATGTGGTGACTACCAGAGTCCACCACAATCCACCTCGTATAACCTTACGATTTACCAAACTTGGTTCCAACGAGCAGTATAACGGCTCTAGCAAGCCCATCATGGTGCTACATACACGCGGCAGACAAACTAGTCGCTGCCTCACTAGGTTTCACCTCAAACCTACCAATCAGATGGACGTTTCCGCACGGCATACCATACCATGGGAAGAAAATCAATAGAGTAGTGGGTCTTTACCCAACATTCCTCCAATGCTGAAATACCCTGGACACTCCAATGTCCCCATGCACTTAACATAACCTGATCCTACTTCCTTAGGACCCATCTTACATTCTCATGGTTGGTGTGACCATGTCTACCATATGTCCTATCAATAGCAAGCGAGTAATTCCTCCACGATTACTCCTGTCGTCAAAAACATGGCCAAAAGCCATTCCAACGAGCCTACCTCAAGGGTATCACCACTCGAAATACGATTACTTCAAACAATTTCTGCGGTACAATCACATGTACAGTGCGTCCATCCATTCCTCGAGCAACCCGCTCGGTATAAGGGCCACGTTAATCGGTGACGCACACACCACCTTGTGCCCGACATTGGCACCCAAGGCACACAACTGAAAACGTATACTCAACGCATTGTTCATCGTAATGATGATGCATGTCTAATAAGACATCTCCTACACTATCGTCATCGTCATCCTGTGACGACACAGGCCAACTCATGGTATCTAAGGCATTGCCAACTAGTGACAATACATGTCAACAATGACATCTAAACAACCCAGTCAACTCGTGACGGTCCATGCACATCAGCGTATGTCATCCACCATCATGCTAGTAAAATAGGCATAATAAAACATGTATATCAACGCAATACAGCTACAATAAAGCTAATAGAATAGCAATATCTCGTACCTCATCGCTAACAAGATAGCGGCATACCTGTCTCCGTCGCTAGATAATAGTGCGAAATCAGCACTCATCGCTCGAAGGCGGCATAATCCTGTGCTGAGTACATAGCGGCACTATCCATCGCTATAGAATCGACGGCATGATACCTCGTCATATAATAAGTGGCATGAAACCTCGCTATACACCTGAGCCTGAATCATCGTCTACATAACAGCGGAAAGAGGCATCGCTATCAACATATCTGGTGGCACCAATCATCGTCAATCCTCATAGAAGAATGAGTCATCGTAAATCCACATAATAGCGGAATGGGACATCGCTATTAACATATCCGGCGGCATAAACCATCGCCAATCCTCGTAAAAGAGTGTGTCATAGTAACATAGCGGAATGAGGCATCGCTATCATCATATCCGGCGGCATAAATCATCGCCAATCCTCGTAAAAGAGTGTGTCATCGTAACATAGCGGAATGAGGCATCGCTATCATCATAAACATCATCATAATCATCATATCACATATATACTCACAACAAACTATGTTAATTAGAAATGGGACTGTCCCGGTTCCATTATGACAGCGGCACAATTGGCCCCCTCGCTCGACATAGCACATCGTATGATACCCATCGCTACGCCTTGATAGCGGATGTATCTCTTATACAGCGGATGATACCCGTCGCTACACCTTGATAGCGGATGTACCCCATCGCTCAGCGGATGATACCCATCGCTACACCTTGATAGCGGATGTACCCCATCGCTCATCAGCGGATGATACCCATCGCTACACCTTGATAGCGGATGTACCCCATCGCTCATCAGCTATGTGAGCGGCAAGACCTTCCTCGCTTGCCCATAATAACCACCGGACATTCAACCATTCTAAGTAACATAGTGAAACATACATTATCATCTTGTAACATCATCATCATATAAGCATCATCATCTTATAGCATCATTATCTTAGAGATAAAACAGTAAATGTACGAAATCATAGTTGAGTAAGCTTGCTGGTTATTCATTAACTTCTTTTCATTTTCCCTAGTTCATATTCATGCATATGGGCATCTTACCCTGTGGCATCTTACCACCTTATAAACATCATATCATTCTATAAACATCATATTAACATCATCATTACTTATCATAGTCGTCATCGTAAACGTCATATCATCTTCATTTATCATAACATCATCGTAAGTATCTTGTCATCTTTATTCATTATAAAATCATCTTCACCGTGAACTTACTTATCATAACATCATCTTAAACATCTTATCACTTTTTCATTCATTAAACACATCATCATGGCATCGTAAATTCTCATGCAGTCATAGTATGATCATAATATAGGAGTATGGCCTCTTACCATATGGGCATCTTACCACATCATAACATCGTAACACATCATCATAAACTTGTCATAAACATCGTCATCATAGCATATTCGTCATAAACCTACTTATCAAAATCATTATCATCATAACATTATCATCATAATCATCATCATCATAAACATCATAAATACTTATGCATCCAATGCATAGTCAAAGTTAGGAGTGTGTTACCGTCCGATGCCGTACGCTTCTTACGTACTTTCCTTGCTTGAACATTATATGAACAAACACATTAGTATATTCAATAATAATTGAGACCATACCGAAGTAATCCACTGTCGGTTGTCTACCCAGTCTGTCCTCAGACAATACGTCATATCTTTCTTTTCCCTGATTTTCTTCCAAAAACAGGTTCCTCGGCACGTAGCATATAGAGTGTTAGACATCACTATGAATGTCATCCTATCGTGTTCCACACGATTCCTGCAACCACAATGGTTAGCAATACCACTTTTCATAACATAAAAGCACATAAACAATTAGTCATGTCGTATAACATTAATGCCATCATGCATAAAGATGTGCTATCAATAACTTCCTAGGCCCTCAACAGCCCCAACGAGCAACCACTGCTCTGATACCACTAATGTAAGGACCCCATATACTTAACCCTTGATTAGTGTATTAATCATTAGGTGTGGCACATGCTTTCAATAAAAAGCCAATCGGGAAGCTCAGATGATACTTTACCATTGAATGGCAACTCTAAAATTTCTCTAATGATCAACGTTATAGAATCATCTCTACTAACATATAGACTCATAGAGTTGCCCATTACCATCCCATTTTGCCACTTTTCACATTGTGGACTTTTATAAAAATTTGGGCAGAGTCTCCCCATAAAATTGAGCTATCCCAAAACACAAGCACATCACATAATATAATTCCCGGCCAGGGAATACACAATACTCATCAGAAAGCAGTAATACAAGTAAATTCCCAGCCAGGGAAGACACCACACATATGACAACCAAAGTGGGTTTCAACCCCCACATAACACACTAACGACTCTCATATCATTAGCAATTCTACCACAATTGCATGCAACATATAATGAAAGAGAGGAAGGCTCATGCCTTTATATACAACGCATATACAAGTAATCTTGCTCACATGCGAGCATCATGAATATGTATATAACCCTCATGGGTATATAAGTACTCTATACGATACCGTGCTCCATCAAGCCCTGGTACCACGATCCTGGGAGTACATCCAATCAACAGCTCGAGCTCATCTCCAAAGCCATCGATGTATCTGTTAACCTGCCCCAACAGAGACAGCCCCCAACGGGGTGAGCATACCAATTCCACAATTTCATAATCATAATGACATAATACATAATTTACGAAAATGTAAATATTGTGGAACATATGTGATACTTCCTGGATGGTATCATCCTCATCATGGCGTACCCCTGTATAACCCTGTTCTCAAAACAGATAAATCATCAAATCTTGAATATGCAGTTAATCATCATATTGGTTAACCCTAGCCAGTCTCAAATCAGTAACCTTTCATAACATCTTATTTTATTTGGCAATGATTAGTAACATTTCATAACATCATTTCATAACATCGTTTCATAACATCGTTTCATAACATCGCTTCATAACATCTTTTCATAACATCTTACTTAATCTAGCAATGATCATAATTCTAGATATCGTATTGAGATTTCCTTAACTTCCGATACTGGTTAATCACTTCTCTGATTAACTACGTCTCTGTTCCTATTTATTACCAATAGGGAATAAAATACAGATATCCTAGATATCTAATCAAATACCACCTTTTCATTTCTTACTTCAAGGTAACGTCATACTTTCGGTGTTTGCTCCGTAGCAACCACACCTCATCATTTGCTCGCTTCATAGCGGCACTAAGCATTACACCATGTGAATCAACATAACGTAACCAAGTCCCGATACCATCATAGTAAAACATATCGTATATCTTAAATCATGCATCATACTTGTAAAACATCATTTAAACTATGCTCGTACGCTAAACGTACCTTAAATCCTCGAAGTCCGAGTCAAACCTTGCTCGAGTTCCATGCCCTGAGGAACGATGTGCTAACACGGTAAATAATTCACAATTATTTACGAACATGCAACCCATGCTCAAGCACATCCATAACCCTCAAAATATTGTCGACACACGACAATTAAACATCTAAAAGACCCGGGGCAGGGTACATGCAGGGAGGGAAAACGAATGCGGCATATCGAAAAATTGCCTAAGAACACCTTCAATAATTCGAACCCAACCAACACAAATCAAACCCGAATAATCACCATAATTCATCTAACACATGAATTAATCATTTAACAACAACAATAATCGCCCCACATGCCAAAACCCCCAAAATTCGAATTCAAGCCCTAACTTCAAATCCGATTCCTCAATTTCGAACACAATCAAGCATCATAATGCATTTAAACATGAAATAATCGAATAACAACATGAATCATCATCCTCATACCAAAAACCCAAATTTTCGAAACCCTAAGTCACGAAATCAGTGTTCAAATTCGAAACCATAAGCAACAAATTTTCGACCCATGAAAGTATGAAATCATCGTCTCAAAAGCAGCATAAAAACGCCCCAAAAACATCAGAAAAATCGTACCAAAATCATACCAAAATCGCGCCCCAAAATCGGATGAAATCCAGTTTTTGAACCCTACGCTTTTCTGGCAAATCCGAGCTCGATTCTTGACCAAACTTCAAATTGTTGGTACGTATAGAAGCGCCTGGAAGAGACGATCACGGCGGCGGGTCGGACGCGCCGAACGGCGGCCGGACGGCGGCTGGCCGACGACTTTTACGCGCGGGGGTCAAAGGGGATCGGGAATGGCGCGGCTACGGGGAGAGAGAAGGAGGGGAAGAAAATGGTTCCGATAATAAAAATCTCGGGTTCAACTGGTATTTATAGCAAAAGTACCCCGAAATACTAATATCCCCACAAATACATCATGATTCATTAAAAATCATCTGTTTTCAATAATTCTCTCTCTAACTCAAAAACTCCCTACCGGTGCCCACACACAGCACCCGAGATTCTGAGTCCTACTAAAAACCCAACTCACAGGTTTTCACCGAAACGAGAATACGATCTCAACCTCGGGATCCAACGATCCCAACTACTCAAATAGACGAGCCCAGAAGGCCCGACACCTCGATTAAACTCCAATTCGCCACGTAAAACAACTTTACGGGTTATTAACACTCCGGGATTAACACCTATAATCCCTGGTCATCACATCTTGGCATGACTGCTCACAGCGACATGAGGTACATACCTCAGCAGTGAGGAATACTGCATAGCGTAGTCTGACACTGATAGGCTGCCTTGCTTTAAAGTATTGAACTCATCTTCCTTCAATTGTCTGGCAGCTGCAGAAAAATACCGGTTAAGGAACCGGGTCCTGAATACAGTCCAGTCAACTGCCACACCTTGAGCTCTCAGCTCCATCACCGTGGTATTCCACCACATAGAAGGCTTCTTAGCCATCTGAAACTCGGCAAACCTCAGCCATGCGGTCCGTGCACAAGGTGTAGTCACAAGTATCTGCTCTATCCGCTCCAGCCACTCTTCGGCTGCTTCACCAGACTCAATCCCCTCAAAAATAGGTGGATGGAAGTTCAGAAACTGTGTCAAACTGAGCTCCCCTGGTAATAACATCTGTGCACTAGGCTCCACGCCCACAGCAGGTGGCGGTAAAAGATTCAGCTGAGCAATACTGGCATTCATACTGCCCATATCCCCTACCTCCTCATTGAGGTTCTCCGGGTTAATATCCGCCATGCTGTAACACAAGAGTTAACAACAATACCAAAAACAGTTCATAATATAAGCTGTTAGATAACAAGAGTATCATATTCAAAAGCATGTTAGTATAACACTTATACAACAATATGCATCACATGCATAACATGCCCAACAATGAATACCTAGCCAACTTGTCTCTAAAGGCTACCCTTCACTCTTCCCTGGTTATCTAACCACTGCTCTGATACCACTAAATGTGAGACCCCGTTATCAAATCAAATACTAAGGTGCAATTAAGAGAACTAATCATTGATGTGTATATATCAGAGTAATTAGTCGTGTTGATTAACCTGAGCTTAAGAGATTACAGTACCAAAAGTTTCAAAAGGAATTTCACATATTCTTACAAAAGGTACTACATTATAGTCTTACTCTACTTCTTGTAGAAGCTATACAAAAAAATTCTCTAACATGCTAATCCTGTCGCACTCCTTACAGCTCAGCATATCAACCCCGACCCTGGTTCTCATCATCAAAAGCACCTACAAAGACAACCCCCAACACATGAGCATACCGTGACTCATATTCAACATAATATGAATGTAAAGCGTAAATGCACAAATCATAAATACAAAGCACTTCCTGTATTTCCAAGCATTTACAACGCCCATTGGTTGTCCCTGTACCATAACTCATAATAAACACATTATATGAAATTATGGATCCTTTAATAATGTCATGACATATCACCTCTTTCTTTACACAGCTTTTGAGTCATCTATCAACAGTTATTTTAATGCTTCTTGCTTCAACATCTCATAATGAGCGGTACTATCTTCCCCGCTTCATTACTACACAATCTCATAATGAGCGGTACCATCCTCCCCGCTTCATTACTACATAATCTCGTAATGAGCGGTACCATCCTCCCCGCTTCATTACTACACAATCTCATAATGAGCGGTACCATCCTCCCCGCTTCATTACTACATAACAAGCATAAGCATTAAAATCTACACTGTGACCTCTCTTGACTCGTGGAATACACCTCTTTATTCCACATCACAATATGCAGCAACAATGCATAATATGCAACAACAATGCATATTAACATGTATCATACTCATAATGCGTCACTTGCATTATCATGTGTCAAAAGACAAACATAAAGTACATGTTACCGTCGGGTGCCCGTACGTCGCTTACGTACCTTTCAAAATGTGGAGGAGTCAACAGACTTTATCTCCTCGACTGTGCTGGTACCTGAGATGGTTCTACATAACCACACAACACAATATTAGGCACCTCATAATAATCCAAAACCAAATTTAAACAAATTCCACATTTTAAAACATCAGGCACTACCGATCGATCGGCCCTCATCACCGATCGATCGGTGAACACTTCGAATTTAATAAAAAAACTACGGCTTTTGCCGATCGATCGGTGTTACCGATCGATCGGTGTTCTTTACCGATCGATCGGTCGCTCTGTTTCAGTGCGATTTTTTTCCAAAATTCTCTAACACTGATTTTCATACCCTTCGATCTAGCATGTAAGACATACAACATGCCTAACCCAACATGCTAGCAGCTACAAGACAATACTCCGAGTGTATTCATATCACATTTATACCCCAAACTCAAACCCACATGCGTTACAATTACCCATTTACATCAGTACTCGACCAACCTTTCCGGAACAGGGCAACCTATTTCATTTCCAGATTTCTTGAGCACCTCATTTCATGCTATTAAAGCTACAACATATATCATAAAACATGCTCGAACAAAAACGCCATGGGCTTTACAAAACTACCATGCATGTACTCAAATCGAAGGTTTACCAATAACCCATCTAACATGCATGATAACACCTTCACAATATCACTCCCATCCCATATTTTCCAGAAAAATAGGGCATACATCTACCCAGATTTTTGAACACCATATTTCACATGCTTAAATCCTTCACATAAAACATGTAACATGCTCAAGGGAAAATACTGAGAGCTTCATAATAACACCATGTAAGCATTTAAATCGAAGGTTTTAAAAAACCTAAGCTAACATGCCATTTTCACACAACTTAAACATAAGAACTTAATCAATCTTAAATCAAAAACAGAGCATGGTTTCTCACCCTACTTTGCTCCGATTTTTGAGAGGCTTCCAAGAAATGAAAATGGAAGGGCTCCACACGATTTTGCTTAGCAGATGCTGGAGGTTATTTGGGAGAGAAAGATCGAGATTTGGAATGGAGGAGAAGGGTGAAATGATTGTGCCATGTGGGGTGGATAGTCAGCTACTTGCACAGTTGATTGGTATGGGTTGGGGGGGGGGTGGTTGGGTGTTGGGTGGTATGATGTGCACATGTGCCACTAGAAGAAGAGGAGATTGCACATCATGCATCTTCACAAGGTATGTCTCCAACAACCCCCTATGTTGAATATGATCATGAACTCTTTGAAGAGAAAAAGGAACCGAAGGTCGAATACTTTGATGAAATGGACATGTTTGACGATTTTTTCTCTGGCAATGAGGAGAAGGAAACCCCTACAAAATGCACGGATCCTGGTATGTTCACTGTCCCATGCATGATTGGAAATAATAGAATTGATATGGCCATGCTAGACTTAGGAGCAGCAATAAATGTTATGCCTTATTAAATCTACACCTCTTTAGACCTAGGACCTCTTAAAAAGTCTGAAATTGCTATTCAATTAGCAAATAGGTCTACTGTGCATCCTAGGGGAATACTTGAGGACGTTCTAGTGAAAGTCGATAAATTGGTCTTTCCTGCTGATTTCTACGTACTTGACATGGAAAATGATAATAAAGCAGCCCTATTCTGTTAGGGAGACCATTTTTGAAAACTTCCAAGTGCATAATAGATGTAAGTGGTGGTGCTTTTACTATGGAGTTTAATGGTGAGGTAGCTAAGTTCAATATTCATGATCCCGTTCATCCTACTACTGATTATACTATTGGCATCACACATCATGTATCACTAGAAAAATCACATACTGTCACTGAGCATGAACATGGGGTAACTACTGATCGGCCTGTTGACGAAGGAGGTATGGGAGAAATTTTGACTGACACTTCATGTATTACTACTGCTTTACCAAATTCTCCTTTTAAAAATCTCAATTTTGAATTGCAGGTACCTGATGTTGAGCTGAAACTTCCTCGTGAACCTCACGATACATCAATAGAAAACGAGGGGATGCGAAAAGGGTTGAGGACCTCCAAGAAGTATAAGGCGAATAGGCATCGCCTTCGAGCTGTCAGAAGGATACTGAGGTGGGAAAAGGTGGCATTGGACACCAAACATGACCCACCATGAGCACGAGCATTGGCGTCGGGCCACCGACGTAAAACAAAGGCGCTGCTTGGGAGGCAACCCAAGGGGAGTTAGTTTCTTTTCTCCCTTTTATTTTTTTAATTTTTGCTTTAGTAGTTAGACTATTCTCGTTACTTGTATTTTTGCCTTACATTGGGGACAATGTAAGATTTAAGTATGGGGGAGAGATTAGTGGTGTGTTATTGTTTTTCTTATTTCAAAAATACAAAAAAATCGAAAAATTTGAAAATTTTGAGCTCATAGCTAGTAATGAACACATGCTTAGAATCACTAGCCCATGATGAAACCTAATTGATATCATGCATGCTTTTGAACATAGGTGAATTGTTAACTTTGGAACACTTTGAACTCTAATGCAAAGTTTACTTTAACTTAGTAGTGAATATTTTGAGCACATTATTGTCATGGCTTGAGAAATGTGCATAACTTAGTGAAGATTGTGTGAATTTTGTGATAGTCTTAAGAAGTCTCTAATACATGCTAGAACTTAACTACATGCTCTTTGAGGCGTATGTCTAGACTACTTGCAAACATAAAAGTGATATAGGCAATCTTTGATGCGTTTGAGCCTTTCAAGCCTACCATGTAAACAAAATCAATCACTAGTACCCTTTTTGAGCCTTAATGCAAAAGAATGGTTGTATGCTAAGCATACAAACAACCCCCATTAGACATTCTTTGATTAGCTTATCATCCTTCCCTAATAAGCCTAAATATAATTTTAATCCATACCTTTGGGAGTATGATGTGTTTCATTCACATGCACTTATGTTATCAATGATTCAATGTTCTGTGAGCTTTATTGTCAAAAGAATGAAATGCATGAAAGAAAAGGGGATGCCTTGAAAAGAATTAATAAAAATATGACTCCAAGGGGAGCCAAGGCACAAAAGAGAAAAAAAAAATAATTAAAGTTTACATTGCAAACAAATCATGCAAGAAGAGAAGCTAATTATTGTGCATATCACCATACTCTCTTGTTTTGATGCATCTTTTCCCTTTCTTTCATAAGCCAATACCTAGGCCAAGCTACAAGCTAATAAAGACATACTTGATTGGTGTTTGCAAGTGGCTAAGATAGTGGAGAAGATGGTGCAAGTGAGCTTATACTTGTGTTGGTGTACAACGTGAACTATTGTAGGTTTACATTTGTTGGATCTATAATTTGCATATGACATTTGTTTATGACCACACAGGCACGTTCACTGCTTTGATGGGTATGAAATGTTTAGGGATTGAACTTGTTCCACTGTTAACTTTTCGCCGCCTTTCATTACTATACATGTTTAAAATTATTGAGGCATTAAAGTGAGAACAAGTTAGTTTGTTATGAACCTATGAGCGAAAGTAAAAAAATTGTAGTTTTGTCTGATTTACTCGAGGTCGAGTAAAGATTAAGTATGGGGGTGTTTGATATGGCTAGAAATAGACACATCTATTGCGCTTAATTGTCTACGATTTGGTATATTTTGATGAATAAATTGATACATATGCTACCTAATCGTATATTTGTGTAAATGTAGGAAAATGTGAAGAAATCAAGCTAAAATGATGAAAGAATGAGTAAAGTTGAAGAAAAGAGGAAAAAACCGGAATCAAAGACACATGTTGCTCCTTTCTCCTCAAATTTATATATGTTCAAGCCAAGTTTTGGAAATGTGGTCCATAGAAAAGTTGTAGATCTTTGAGTTATCTTCGCGTGGACAGCTCATTCGTCAAATTCGGAGTTTGTATGAGAACGTTATGGCCAAAATACGAAACTCGCAAGAAAACGTTAAAAATCCGCGATCGATCGGCAAAATCCGCGATCGATCGTCGATACATTCTGCCTGAAAAATAAAGGCTGGCGATCGATCGCCAGCAGAGTGTTGGAAAGCTTGAATTCTTGATTTCTTTCCTTCCTATATGTATTCTAACCTACCTCCTAGCCTCCCTACATATAGAACTCGAATTTCAGACTTGAAATCATCTAGATAGTTAGGGTAGAATAATTTTAGACTAGTTTTATATTTTCTTTTCAATTTTGTTGAAGAACGGCTACGAAGATCGAAGCGAAGGCGGGATTGACACCTCGACGAGCGGAGATCGGATTAGTTTTCTTTCCCTTGTTTTTATTTATAGTTTTGTTTTAATTATGTGTAGCTAGTCTTAATTCTTGGTTGAGGAAGACAAAACCTTGGATTTATTTATCTTGGGGAGATTCATACGCTTTTGTTTATCGATTTTATTGAATTCATTGTTTTTCTGATTTTGTTGATATGATTGATGTTTGTTTATTGGATTGACAACCTAGTAACTTGCATATAATCTATTGCTAATTGGATATCAAATAAGAGATTGTTTGAGTAATCTAATTGAAGAAGCAACTAAGATCGATAATTGCCTGGTGTTGGTGTTATTAAATTCTTAGAGAAAACCATTGACTAAATTATATAAACCGCTTGTGTTTATGTTGTTTAGATTCATCGCTCACTAGTTTTGAATGATGTCATGATTTTAATCTTGAATATGCATATAGAGATTAATTGATTGGTGAAAGTTAAATTAGAACGCTTGGACTAATTGACTATGAATAAGGTGAGGGAGGAATTAGATTTCCAATTGATGAATATTCAAGTAAAATTGAGTCTTTTGTGAATCGATGAAATAGATGATAATATCCAAGGTAGAGTCGACCGATACCAAGAATCGCTTTCATTAGTTTAATCTTTAGTTTTAATTTTAATTAGTATAATTCATTCACAACCCATTCACAACCCCATCTTTTATTGTTTTGATTTTGATCTTCATTAACACAAAGATTCACACCTCCTCGTGAGATCGATCCCTACTCACGCTACTACATTATTGTTATCAATCTTGAGGATTGAGTGGGGTTAATTTGGGCGTACACGACAAACGCCACATCACAACATGCCCAAACAAACATGCTAGGAACTACAATATACTACCATGAATGTATTCAAAACGAAGTTCTTCCCAAACTTAAACCAACATGCTTTATATCACCCCAACTCTAACTCAACTCAACCAAAAATTAAATTAAAACAAGATATGGTTCCTCACCCCTCTTTGCTCCAACTTTTGAAAGAGTTCAAGCCACAAAATTTACCAATCCCTTCTTCCTCCTTGGCTGCTGAATGCTGGACGAAAATGTGGGGAAGGATTGGCGAAGAATTAAGTGATGCAGATTGAGTAAGGGGGGGGGGGGGGTAAGGGAGGTATGGGGGCAGCTGTAGCAGGTACGGGTTGGGGTGGTTGGGTGGTGGGTTATGTGATGTGTTATGTTTTGGTCCCGGTATTTAGCACGATGTATTAAAATATCCTCACATGATATTTTATAGTATTTAATCAGTAAAATACTTCAATTTCCAATTAAACATGCTTCACCAAAACAAATAACACATACCCCAAATAATCATGCTATAACCAAAATTCCCAACATATAACACATACACCCTGAAATGCATTTCACCAATATTATTAAATCAACCCAATCATTTAACACCATAATCCTCATTTAACATAATAAGTGTTCAATTGCACATAATCATTTCGGGGATATCACAACAACCAAGGCCCATATGTAGTGTCATATGATACTTACTATGGGCGGAAGCCGCTATTTGATGGTTGCTTCGCATGGTCTGGCTGAAGACTTGAAACAAAGCGCTTCTTGGGAGGCAACCCAAGTCCTATATCCTTTTTAGTTTACTTCAGTTTTTTATTTCAGTATTTTAATTTTTAGTAGCATGTCTTAGTCAGAGCCGCTGATCATTATTTTTCCCATTGCATGTCTATACTGATGAGGAGGTCCATATCATCATCTTCTCACCATACCCATGAGCATGAGATGGGCGACGATTACTGACGATCGTCGTCGCAGGTAGGTGTGTTGTCCCTTATTTTTTACATTGTATGGTACATTGAGGACAATGCACGATTTTAAATTTGGGGGGGTGTTTAAACATTGAAGATGTTTTGTTTCCTGGATTCCTATGTGTGTTGTGTTTTCTGTTTTTTTTAGTCTTTTTCTTTTTCTTTTTGTGTCATAAGTCGTGATTTGAAGTAATTGTGAAGGCCGGTGTTGAAGAATTGAGCTTATTTGTGAAAATTTTAAAATTTTTGTTCACTTTGCTCTTGAGTTTCTCACATTCATGCACTATAGACCATGACCATTTGCCTAATTAAAGTTGATTTGAATGAACACAAATATGATATAGGCGATTCTTGATAATATTTCGGGCCTTTATTCATTGATATAATATTTTTCATAGTAGTCCCTTTGAGCTTAAATGTAAAAGAATGAGGATTGAATTATTGCAATATGGTTAGAATCTCATTCAAATTCCTTTCTTATATTACCTTGGTTTTGAGATATCATTTGAGCACATTGGTCAAATCATATAAGTTACTTGTGAATTGAGAGTAGTCTAGAACTTGCTTTAGTACCTTCGAGGCGAAATACAGGCATATGTGGCTTAGGAATGATTTAGGCAATTTTTTTTTATCGTTTGAGCCTTTGAAGCCACCAAATGACATCATTTTTTATCCCTAGCTACCCTTTTGAACTTATTGAAAATCGAATGGCATGTGCTTAGGCACATAATAACCTCCATTCGGCATCATTTCAAAATCCCACATCGACCACCTTGTTGAAAGCTTATACACTATTTCCTACCTCAAGTGGGTAAGATCCATATTGCACTTAAAAATTCAAATATCCCCCATGTTCCTAATTGAAAAATAGAAAGGGGATAATAATGAAAAAATGACATGGATGCATAAAAAATGGTGAAGAGGGGAAGAAATAAGTGATTGAAAGAATGAGAAAAATATTGAGGTGAATGGTGAGGCGGATGAGAAAGGAGAGTGAATCCAAATGTGAAAAAAAATGATGAATCGTCAATAAGAGAAGTTGAAAATTGAGATGAGAGTGCGCAACATGGTTAATTTGACTTACTCTCTTGTTTTGAAATTCCTATCTTTTTATTGTAGCCATGAGCCAAGGTCTTACATTACAAGCCTATTAAGACCTATTGACCGAGCCACATTTGTCTAATATATTAGTGGAGAAGGTTACGAATAGTAAGCTTATGGACACTAGAGAAACATTGTAATGAATATGCGTTTGACATCCACACACACGTCTCATTACTTGATTTTATGCATTGTTTGTCGTTTATCAAAGTTATACTCCTTTTTATGAACAATGAAAATGAACCAATACACCTTGCAAAGTCCTATTGATTTGTGTGAGTAAAGATTGCTTTAATGGTTAAATGGAAGTGGTGGCACACACACTTGAGAACTCTTGAGTAGACAGATATGCATATTTGACTTAAAAATTTTAGACAATTGATCTTCGAGGCCAATTTGCAATTATAACATTTCATGACTTGCGTTAGTAGTGTGTTTTCTTTTTCTTTTTATTTCTTAGTCTTTCTCAATTTCTATTTTGCTCGGGACTAGCAAAGTTTAAGTTTGGGGGGATTTGATAAGTGGATATTTGCACTTATATTTTATTATATTTTCTTATACTTTTGTTTTGGTATTCGGGCAGAATTATGTCTTTTGTTACCGTTTTTTATGTTTTGCAGGAATCCAAGGAATTAAGCATTTTATTACTAAAAGATGATGAGAAATACATAAATGTGACAATAATTCAAATTGGGACTCAACGGTGAAATAATCATGCATCGGGATATGTCAAATGACAAGATTATATTATATTATATTACAATATAATATATATACACGAGAAGGAAGGAAATAAAAGATTGAGGGACGATTGGAGAGACGCAGCAATTCACGTAAAGAAAGATTGAATGAGGATATATATAATCTTATATTAGAAGATTTTATGGGATATAGAAGGAAAAGATTTTTGGACGTACAGGAAATTCAAGAAGGAAGGACTCGAGAGATTAAAATAGAGGGGATACAGACGTACATGAGGATATTATTATAATATAAAGTAGTTTAAAAGAGAGAGGGAATTCACGTACAGAGGGAGCAAAAGAGACGCACGCTCGGAAACGAGGACTTGACGTATATTTGCTGAAAGAACACGACCGAGAGCTAAAGAGGAGAGGAGGAGATCAATTGAGGCGGCACCGAAAGACAAAGATTTTGACAACGAGAAGACGACGGCGACTACCGGAGACGGAGGGCTATCATCATATTCGTTTGATTATCTCTTCCTTTATGTTTATGATGATTAAATACATGTCTATGTGTTTATTTAATTTCATGAACTAATTTATTATTCTAGAGTTAGACAAATATTGACTTGAAACTATGTCGTTGATTTTTGATTGAATATTATTTGGTTTTCCGTTTGGTTTATTTGTGTTTTCCTGTTCTTAATGCTTTTAATCTACTGGCCATGGATTGAATGATGTTATATTTGTGATCTATCACTCGAGAGAGGGGTTTATGAATAGGAAAGAAGGAATTCATATCGTGGTAGTTATATTGTTCGAGAGGCCTATAACTCCATAGAAGTTGCTAAAGGAATTACTGCGCATTTACAATTATTTGATAATTGATCTTAGATAGGGATATCAAGATTGATGTTAGATGATTACTTCTGCTTAACACTCGGGAGAGGGAGTAGAAATAAATAAGAATTCTCGGCTAGTAAACTTGGAAAGCACGACATAGTGGATAGTTGAGTGAAGTCGAACCTCTAGAATCCGTTCTCATTGATTTTCTCCACTTAAAATCTTCATCTTGTTAATTTATTATTTTATTTTAGTAGATTAGTTTAATAATTCTGCTATCGATTGTCTAAAAGTCGAGACTATTCTAATTACAGTACTTGGTAAATCTTAATTTTCAATCCCTGTGGGTTCGACATTCGTACTTTCAAATTCCTATACTAAAACTTGATACCGTACACTTGCGATACGTTACACGCATCAATACATTTGTAGCAAATACCATAAACCATGCATTTCAACATCCGTTTATTGCTAATATCATATACCATGCATTTCCATATACATTCATTGCAATACAGTATACCAAGCACTCAACAATTGCAATTATATTAAAGGGCTATGCTCGTACGTCATACGTACCTTATAATTTCGTAGTTCGAGTCCAACCATGCCCGAGTCCCACGACCCGATGAATTATGTGATAACATGCAAATGACTCTCAATTAAACATAGGCATGCAATCATGTGTCCAAGAACGTTCACAACTTCCAAACCTATCTTCCATCCATGACATTACCAAAAATAAAAGCCCCCCGGCCAAGCATGCATAATACCCAAAATATTCCATTTTATATGCATAAAAGATAGCCAAAAACTCAACCGAGAATTCCGTTACATTAAACTTTGGCTCCAACCAATCCATTTAAAAGCATAGCATTCCCATTGGAATGTGGACATAGTCCTGAAAATGGGCTACTCAAACCTCGATTCCAAGATCCCAATATTTTCCAAAATTTTCCAAAAAACAAAATGTAGGGTCTTCCAACCTTAACATCATTATAATCACATATTATGGACTAAACATGCATTAATAACATCTAAGGGTTCCGATTGTAGCTTTGAGCTAATAGAATTACAGGCCAAAAATAAAACTTCAAGACTTAATAATTACATTCTCAATAATGAATGTTAAAGCTATAGATTTACACTACTCCTAGAGTAGAAACTATCAAAATCCTGTATCATATATTCATTCATGCTCCTTTTAGCTCACTGCCTCAACCCGTCACTTAGCCCTTCAGTCCAAAAGTGTACCTACAGGAACAACCCATCATGAGCATGTACATCATTACTTAACATCATAAGGTAATGGCATATAAATAAATGCATGAAAATAATCGTAACATATACTTCCTGGTTAATCGCATTAACCCACTTTGGTTGTCCCTGTTTCATAGTCATGCATATAATTATTAGTTCTTGACATAAATGATTAAAATCATACTTCACATATATGCTCGTAATCAACAATGTTATTGAGAGATGGGATGTTTCTGGCCTTGTCATGTCAGCGGAACAATTGGCCCCTCGCTTCGACATATAGCGGTACCGTGATTACCCCTCGCTACACCTTGATAGAGGATGTAATCTCCTCGCTAGCTATGTCAGCGGTAAGTACCTTCCTCGCTTTCCCATAACAACCACCAGAACACTCAACCATTCTCAATAACATAGTTAAACATACATCATCATCATCATATCATAACATCATCATCTCGTAAACATCATCATCTTGTAAACATCATCATCTTATAAGCATCATCATCTTATAAACATCATCATCTTATCATAAACGTCCTCATAAACATCATATAACCTTTACTCATCATAAACATCATCATCATAAACTTACTTATCATAATCATCATCATAAGCATCGTAAATACTTATGCAATCATTGCGTAGTCATAGTATAGGAATGTGTTACCGTCCGATGCCCGTACGTTTCTTACGTACCTTTTCAAAAGGTGGAGGAGTCAATAGACTTTATCTTCTTGATTGTGCTGGTACCTGGGATGGTTTTACATAACCACATAATACAATATTAGATACCATTTCAAGAATCATTGTCAAAATTCTTCAAAATAAATCAATTAAAAATATTTGCCAAGATTCTGCCTCTCTCGATCGATCGGCACCCAAGTCTCGATCGATCGAGAAAGCACGATAAACAGTGTCCAACTTTTTGCCTCGATCGATCGATCGAAATGTTTCTACGGATCGATCGAGGAGCTTCACCGATCGATCGTAAATTCCTTCGATCGATCGGCCCCTGAATTTCAAAACATGCTTTAAATCTTCTGCCTCGCTCGATCGATCGGGACCAAAATCTTGATCGATCGAGCACTCTGAAAAATCGGGACTTCCCTAGATTTTTGACCATCATTTCATAGCATCAAATCTACTTCATAAAACGTAAAACTTGCCCAAACAAACATGCTAGGAACTTCATGAAACTTCTATGTAAGTACTTATAACAAAGGTTTAACAAAACCTAAGCTAGCATGCATCATAACATCCACCTAAACTTCAATCTCATCCAAATTTACAGAAAAACAGGGCATGCAAGTCTTGCCCAGATTTTCGAGCACATCTTTTCATAACAAGAAATCTAACACATAAAACATGTAACATGCTCGAACAAACATGCTAGGGGCTACAAAATACTTCAATGCAAGTACTCATACCATGGTTACGACCAAACCTATACTAGCATGCATGAAAACCACCCAACCAAACCCAAACTTAACCAAACTTCCAGAAAAACAGAGTATTAAATCTTAACCCCTTTTTGTTCCTCTTTTGGCAAGGATTTTTAACACACTTCACAAGCCAAATCCTCTCCTATTAGCAGCTCTTTTGGACGATTTTTGGTGAGAGGAAGGGAAGAGGAGGAAGTGATTGGAGGTGATGAGTGGAAGCATGGGTTGAAGGATATGATGGGGTATGGGTTGCCAAGTGGGGGAAAGGTGGCCGAGTAGGGGGGGTGGTGTGAGTTGGGGTGCCATGTGGTGTTTAATTGTGCCCCGGTATTTAGCACGATGTATTAAAATATCCTCACTCGATATTTCATAATATTACTTAATTAATACATCTCTTAAAACACCTAACATGCCCCCTAAATCATATTATCATAACATAAATATAACCCCCAATTTAAATGCACTACAACCCTTAAACATATCATAACCATGTCTGTACATTTCGGGGTATTACATTACTCCCCTACTTATAAGATTTCGTCCTCGAAATCCACATGCATTCACTATATCGAAACTAAACATAAAAACATACCAGAGAATAATTCCGGATAGTGATGCACCATATGTCGTTCCGTCTCCCACGTAGCCTCCTCGACACCCCTTCGATCCCACAGAACTTTGACCATAGGTATAGTATTGCTTCGTAATCTGCGATCCTCTCGATCCAGAATTCTGATGGGTAGTTCTACGTAGGATACATCTGAGTCCAACTATACTTTTGTAGGCTGTAAGACATGAGACGGTCTGGCTCATACTTCCGTATTATAGAGACGTGGAAAACATCATGTATGCCAGATAAAGATGGCGGTAGAGCCAAACGGTAGGCCAATGTACCGATACGCTGCAATACTTCATACGGCCCAACATACCTCGGAGATAACTTCCCCCGCATACCAAACCGAACCACACCCCTGAAGGGCGAGATCTTCAAGAAGACATTGTCTCCTAACTGGAATTCTAGCGGTCGTCGTCGTTTATTGGCATAGGTTGCTTGCCTATCCTGGGCTGCTTTCATCTTCTGGCGTATCACCTTAATCTTGTCTTCCATATCCCTGAACATATCCGGTCCTCCGACCGCTTTACTAGTCAAGTCCTCCCAATACAGCGGTGACCTACAACGTCGTCCGTAAAGAGCTTCAAAAGGAGCCATTTGAATGCTCGCCTGATAGCTGTTATTATCGGAGAACTCCACCAGTGCTACTGAATCCTGCCACGGAGTATCAAACTCCAAAACACATGCCCTCAACATGTCTTCGAGCGTCTGAATGGTACGCTCTGTCTGGCCGTCTGTATGAGGGTGATAAGTTGTACTCAGTCTCACTTCTGTGCCAGAGCTGTCTGGAGACCCTCCCAGAAATGTGAAGTAAACCTTGGATCTCTGTCAGACACAATCGAGACTGGAACCCCATGTAACCTCACCACATCCTGTATATATAATTGGGCCATCTTTAGGTATGTGAAAGACATACAGTAAGGGATGAAATGAGCCATCTTCGTCAGCCTATCTACGATCACCCAGATCGCATCAAATCCTGAGGCCGTCCTTGGCAAATGGGTCACGAAATCCATAGATATATGCTCCCACTTCAACTTGGGTACTTCCAAGCTCTTCAGCTCGCCACCAGGCCTCTGCCTTTCTGCCTTTACCTGCTGGCATATCAAACATCTTTGACAAAAGCTATAACATCCAGCTTCATGCGTCTCCACCAGAATTGACCACTTAGGTCCTTATACATTTTTCTTCCTCGAATATTCCTCTACGTAACTCCGGCGTATCTGGGACTACCCAACGGTTGCCCAGTCTTAAGGAATCATCCTCAGCCACTCTGAACTTTGATGACTGACCCTGAAGTACTATCGACGACCATCTCTGAACCTCATCATCCGACCTCTGGGCTTTCCTGATAGTCTCAAATATGTCTGGCTTGGCCAATAAGGTCGACACTCGCACCGGCGATGTGTCCACATCGAAATCATAGCCCAGATGGCAATAAGAAGTAATCATAGCTGATAAACTCATGACATCCTCAGCAGTACTCTTCACCTTCCTACTTAAGGCGTCTGCTATGAAATTTGCTTTACCAGGATGGTACTCAATCTCACAGTCGTAATCTTTGAGTAAATCCATCCACCTCCTTTGCCGCATATTCAACTCAGCCTGTGTGAATAGAAACCTCAGGCTCTTATGGTCCGTATAGATGGTAAACGACGTACCATACGAGTAATACATCAAAATCTTCAAGGAAAATATAATGGCCGCCAGCTCCAAATCGTGGACTGGATACCTAGTCTCATGCGGCTTCAACTGCCTCAAAGCATAAGTTACCACATGCTTATCTTGCATCAGCACACGGCCCAAACCCTGCAGTGACGCATCCGTGTACAAGGCAAACCTCATATTCTCAGAAGGAATCACCAATACAGGTGCCGTAGTCAAACAATGCTTCAATTCTTGGAAGCTTTCCTCGACGAAACGTCGGTAATATCTTGCCAAACCGAGAAAGCTCCGTATCTCAGGTACAGAAGTGGGTGCAGCCCACTCCATCACTGCTTCAATCTTCCTGGGATCCACAGATATCCCACTGCTAGATATAACATGGCCCAAGAACACCACACTGCTCAACCAGAACTCGCACTTGCTAAGCTTTGCGTATAACTGATGATCCCTGAGGATCTGGAGTACTGTCCGCAAGTGCTCCACGTGCTCTTCCTCAGTCCGGGAGTAGATGAGTATATCGTCAATGAAAACTATGACGAACTGATCCAAATATGGCTGGAACCCTGTTCATCAAACTCATGAAGACAACTGGGCATTCGTCACCCCAAAAGGCATGACTAGAAATTCATAGTGCCCATATCTAGTCCTGAAAGCTGTCTTCTGTACATCATCTTCTCTTACTCGAATCTGATGATACCCCAATCTCAGATCGATCTTACTGTAGAGCCTCGTACCCTGCAGCTGGTCAAACAAATCATCAATCCTTAGAAGCGGATACTTGTTCTTTACTGTGGCTTTGTTCAGTTGCCTGTAATCGATGCACAGACGCATCGAATCATCGTTCTTTTTGACAAATAAAACTGGTGCACCCCAGGGCGATACGCTAGGGCGTATATAGCCCTTGTCAAAGAGCTCTTGCAACTGAATCTTTAACTCCCTTAGCTCCGCTGGTTCCATCCTATATGGGGCACGAGAAATGGCAGACGTCCCCGGTAGTAACTCAATTCCAAACTCGACCTCTCTCGTCGGTGGAAATCCGGGAATCTATTCCGGAAAGACATCAGGAAATTCCACCACTACGGGCACATCCTCGACCTTTAATTCCTCCCTCTTTTCAGTAACATCAACAGCATAGATGAGATATTATGTATGGCCTCGTTCCAATAACTGTGCCATCTTGACAGCAGATATCAACGAAATCTTTGGACGGGAACCATCCCCATAGAATGTCCACTGGACTCCCAAATCAGATCTGAACCGGACAGTCCTCTGTCTGCAGTCCACAACTGCCTGATACTTGTTCAGCACATCGATGCCCACAATGCAATCGAAGTCCGACATTCCCAGAACAATCAAATCTGACCTTAGCTCGTTACCCTCAAAATAAATGAGCCCATCATAAACAATCCGATCAGTAATCATACTTCTTCCAGCGTGTGTCACGACTACAAGAGGCATGGGCGACGGAGAAGTGCATATGTGGTGCCTTTCCACAAAACTTGTCGACACAAAAGAGTGTGACGCACCTGTGTCTATCAATATAAAAGTAGGGTGCGTAAATAAAAGACGCGTACCCGCTATAACCTCCTCCGGAACCACTGTAGCCTGCTCGCTTGTCAATGCATAAACTTGCCTCTGAGGTGGCTCCATAGGCTGACCTCCATACTGCCTCGGTACAAACGGTGGCCTGTGCTGTACTGCTCTGTCCGCAGGCCTCCCCGCAGAGTTCCGTTGTCCCTCCCTATTGGGACATTCTCGAGCAAAGTGGCCCTTATTGCCACATTCATAACAGCCTACGCATTCTTTCGTCGAATGTGGTTACCCACAAATAGAGCACTGGACCTTTCCAAACCTGCCTCCCTGAGATTGTCCTCTTCCTGACGGAGCGTCATTCCTACGACTTCCTTTCCAACGATTCTCGGGCCTCTTACCACTGAACCTCGAAACTGATGTGTTCCCCCTTGGCTTAAACTGATCACCCCTCGGTTTCAAGTTATCAGAAGTGGATTTCTGAGGGGGTGCTGGAGGTGGCGCGGCATCAGGATAGGCACCAACTCCCAGTTCGGCTAACTCAGCCCGTGAAAGGGCATCATCAAAGCAAGCAGGGCCATAAGTAACCACCCTGTCATACAATTCCGGCCTCAAACCTTTCATGAAATTCCTCATCTTTGCCTGGGTATTCGCAGCAATATGGGGCACATATCGTAGTAAAGAACAATAATGAAGAGCGTAGTCCGATACTGGCATGGTACCTTGCTTTAAGTTGGTAAACTCATCCTCCTTAGCCTGTCGTGCAGCAGCTGAAAAGTAGCTGGTCAGGAACCGGGTTCTGAACAGCTTCCAATTTATTTCCTGTCCCTGAGCCTCTTACTCTACTACTGTGGTCTTTCACCACATCAATGCCTTCTTGGCCAGTTGAAACTCTGCTAACCTTATCCAGGCTGACTTTGCACCAGGGGCCGCCACGAAGATTTGCTCCAACCTTTCTAACCACTCTTCGGCCTGTTCCCCTGTCTCAGTTCCTTCGAACATCGGGGGTCGATATGCCAGAAATTGAGCCAAACTTAGCTCCCCAGGTAGTAATTGCTGCTCAGAAGGTTCTTCGCCCAAGGCTGGCGGTGGTAGGGGATTTGTACGCCCAGCACTTGCATTGACGCTAATCGCATCACCTACTTCAGCATTTGCTGCCATGCTGCAACACAAGGGTTAACAATAATACCCAAAAGCAATTCATATAATACATCGTTAGAGAAACAAAACATGTTAGCATAACATCATATACTTCACATGCAACATATGCATGGAACATGTTTAAAGTAAGCACCTAGCCAACTTATTGCTAAGGCTACCCTTCACTCATTCCCGGGTTCTCTAACCACTGCTCTGATACCACTAATGTAGGGTCTTCCTACCTTAACATCATTATAATCACATATTATGGACTAAACATGCATTAATAACATCTAAGGGTTCCGGTTGTAGCTTTGAGCTAACAGAATTACAGGCCAAAAATAAAACTTCAAGACTTAATAATTACATTCTCAATAATGAATGTTAAAGCTATAGATTTACACTACTCCTAGAGTAGAGACTATCAAAATCATGTATCCTATATTCATTCATGCTCCTTTTAGCTCACTGCCTCAACCCGGCCCTTAGCCCTTCAGTCCAAAAGTGTACCTACAGGAACAACCAATCATGAGCATGTACATCATTACTTAACATCATAAGGAATGGCATATAAATAAATGCATGAAAATAATCGTAACATATACTTCCTGGTTAATCGCATTAACCCACTTTGGTTGTCCATGTTTCATAGTCATGCATATAATAATTAGTTCTTGACATAAATGATTAAAATCATACTTCACATATATGCTTGTAATCAACAATGTTATTGAGAGATGGAGATATTTCTGGCCTTGTCATGTCAGCGGAACAATTGGCCCCCTCGCTTTGACATATAGCGGTACTGTGATTACCCCTCGCTACACCCTTATAGAGGATGTAATCTCCTCGCTAGCTATGTCAGCGGTAAGTACCTTCCTCGCTTTCCCATAACAACCACCAGAACACTCAATCATTCTCAATAACATAGTTAAACATACATCATCATCATCATATCATAAACATCATCATCTCGTAAACATCATCATCTTGTAAACATCATCATCTTATAAGCATCATCATCTTATAAACATCATCATCTTATCATAAACGTCCTCATAAACATCATATAACCTTTACTCATCATAAACATCATCATCATAAACTTACTTATCATACTCATCATCATAAATATCGTAAATACTTATGCAATCATTGCGTAGTCATAGTATAGGAATGTATTAACGTCCGATACCCGTACGTTTCTTACGTACCTTTTCAAAAGGTGGAGGAGTCAATAGACTTTATCTCCTTGATTGTGCTGGTACCTGGGATGGTTCTACATAACCACATAATACAATATTAGATACCATTTCAAGAATCATTGTCAAAATTCTTCAAAATAAATCAATTAAAAATATTTGCCAAGATTCTGCCTTTCTCGATCGATCGGCACCCAAGTCTCGATCGATCGAGAAAGCACGATAAACAGTGCCCAACTTTCTGCCTCGATCGATCGATCGAAATGTTTCTACCGATCGATCGAGGAGCTTCACCGATCGATCGTAAATTCCTTCGATCGATCGGCCCCTGAATTTCAAACCATGCATTAATCTTCTACCTCGCTCGATCGATCGGGACCAAAATCTTGGTCGATCGAGCACTCTGAAAAATCGGGACTTCCCCAGATTATTGAGCACCTCATTTCATAGCATCAAATCTACTTCATAAAACGTAAAACTTGCCCAAACAAACATGCTAGGAACTTCATGAAACTTCTATGTAAGCACTTATATCAAAGGTTTAACAAAACCTAAGCTAGCATGCATCATAACATCCACCTAAACTTCAATCTCATCCAAATTTACAGAAAAACAGGGCATGCAAGTCTTGCCCAGATTTTCGAGCACATCTTTTCATAACAAGAAATCTAACACATAAAACATGTAACATGCTCGAACAAACATGCTAGGGGCTACAAAATACTTCAATGCAAGTACTCATACCAAGGTTACGACCAAACCTATACTAGCATGCATGAAAACCACCCAACCAAACCCAAACTTAACCAAACTTCCAAAAAAACAGAGTATTAAATCTTACTCCCTTTTTGTTCCTCTTTTGGCAAGGATTTTTAACACACTTCACAAGCCAAATCCTCTCCTATTAGCAGTTCTTTTGGATGATTTTTGGTGAGAGGAAGGGAAGAGGAGGAAGTGATTGGAGGTGATGAGTGGAAGCATGGGTTGAAGGATATGATGGGGTATGGGTTGCCAAGTGGGGGAAAGGTGGCCGAGTAGGGGGCTGGTGTGAGTTGGGGTGCCATGTGGTGTTTAATTATGCCCCGGTATTTAGCACGATGTATTAAAATATCCTCACTCGATATTTCATAATATTACTTAATTAATACATCCCTTAAAACACCTAACATGCCCCCTAAATCATATTATCATAACATAAATATAACCCCCAATTTAAATGCACCACAACCCTTAAACATATCATAACCATGTATGTTAACACATAAACATATAAACATTTCGGGGTATTACACAAAATCCTACGGGCGGCGATCGATCGTCGATTTCATCGCGATCGATCGCCCCTGTCCAGTCGGCAAACATCGCCTTATCGCGATCGATCACGAGTCTCCGCGATCGATCGCCAACCCGCTCACGATCGATCGCCGAGAGTTTGCGATCGATCACCATCACTATTTGTCTTCAACAATTTTTCAGCTGCTCGTCGTGATCATCGGCCTTCCTCGGCGATCGATCGCGACCTGAGATTTTCCGAAAAACTCTAGCTTCCATGGTGTTTTTGACACCCAAACTCAAAACCAACACTCCTAACTTCATCAACACCTCCAATACACCAAATAAACTCAATAAAAACTCTAAAAACAACATTTTAGATTTTTAACCAAAACCCCCCAAATCTCAAATCCAACCCAATACTTGACCAACAAGCACAATACCATAATCAAATCGAGGCTAAAGGTGAGGAGACGAAGATTACCAGCTTTTCTTCAAGAAATCGGGTTCCCAAGACGAGCCCCCATCGATTTGTTCCCAAGAGGAAAAGAGGGAAAGGGTTTGGGGTGAGGGAGAGAGGCGTGAGGGAGAGGAGAGGGGGAGAGATTCCGTATAATGACGGAATACCGAGTCTAATTGGTATATATAGCTCCAAAGCTTCAAAATACTGACTCCTCCACAAATACATCATGATTCATTAAAAGTCATCTGTTTTAAATAATTATCTCTCCAACTCAAATTCCATCACCAGCCCCAGTACAAAGTACTCCGGACCCCAGATTCCACCAAAAACCAAATTCCAATGTTATCACCACGGTGAGAATACAATCTCATCCCTTGGATCCAACGACTCCAAATACTGGATTTAAAAATCCCAGGGAGTCTCAATACAGCAATTAATTCATAATTGCCACAATTAAAATCCATAAAGGATCATTACCACACCGGGGTTAACGCCATTAATCCCCCGGCATCAAATGTCCTCGATTTTTTTCATCTCGCTCCTAACTCATTAGGATCTATAAATATACATTGTATAATATAATCACGTCAATTATACACATCATAATATAAGTACGTAGTTTACTCAACAACTACATACAAAACTCCAGCTGCTTGGCTGTAGCCAACTCATCAAATATATATACTCATATACCAACTACTCATGGCATCCTCACAACTCACATACATATAACATGACTTATATGTGGTACATCCACCTCATCAATATAATGTACGTAGCACTAGCTACCCGTGGCATATTCACATTATCACACATATATCCGTGGCATATCCACCTCATCACATATAATATGTGTTGTACTAGCTACCCGTGGCATATTCACATTGTCACTCATATAAGTGTCGACTATCCGTGGCATATCCACCTCATCACATATAATATACATAGCATACTTGTGGCATATTGACATCATCACACATATACATGTCGACTATCCACGACATATCCACCTCATCACATATAATATACGTAGTACTAGCTACTCATGTCATATTCACATCGTCACACATATATGTGTCGACTATCTATGACATATCCACCTCATCACATATAATATACGTAGTACTAGCTACTCGTGACATATTCACATCGTCACACATATAAATGTCGACTATCCGTGACATATCCACCTCATCACATATAATATACGTAGTAGTAGCTCCTCGTGGCATATTCACATTGTCACACATATACTTGTTGACTATCCGTGGCATATCCACCTCATCATATATAATATACCTAGTACTAGCTACTCGTGGCATATTCACATCGTCACAGATATACGTGTCGACTATCCGTGACATATCCACCTCATCACATATAATATACATAGTACTAGCGACTCGTTGCATATTCACATCATCACACATATACGTGTCGATTATCCGTGGCATATCCTGTAAGGCCTCGATACCTTACATTAGTGGTATCAGAGTAGTGGTTAGAGAACCCGGGAATGAGTGAAGGGTAGCCTTAGCAATAGGTTGGCAAGGTGCTCTTTTAAACATGTTTTATGCATGTAGTGCATATAGAGTATATAAATGTTATACTAACATGTTTTAGTTATTGTTACTCATGTTATCTAACGGCGTATTATATGAAATGCTTTTAGTGTCATTGTGTGATGTCCCCGAAATGATTAATTGCAATTAAAGCATTAATTATGTTTATATGATGAATTATTACGATGATTAAGTTGTGCGTGGAAATGAAGTGTTAGCATGATTTAATTGTGTAATTTTAATTATGAGGAAAGTATGGATTTAATGAAGTTCGGTGCATTTTTTTGTAAAATGCTTTTAAAACACCATGTTGGGGTAATTTATAGATCATGTTAATTTTTGGGTATAATTTAAGTAACCCTTTCCCCACCTTACCCAACTCACTTTACCCTTTCCACCCTAAAATCCCCAAATCATCCCAAAGCCCTAACTTCACCCCCCATTTTCGAAATCCTTCAAAGGAGGAAGGAGGAAGCTCCACAAAACTTGAGTTTGTGTGATTTTTATCAAGATTTGGAGTCTTCAAGAGGTATGGAACTCTTCCTAAAGTTTTGATGATGTTTGGATTTGAAATGGGGTGATTTTTGAAGTGATTATGTGGGTTGTTTTGATTTATGTGTTGTATGGGTTTGGAGTATGGTTTTATGAGGTTTTTGTGGTGGTAAGTTGTTGGGATGTATTTGGTTTAAGATGTATTGGTTTATTTGGTAGTTTTGTACCAAAAAGATGGAGTTTACTCGAAAAATCGCAGCGACCGATCGATCGGTAGCAGGGCAACGATCGATCGGTGCATGTGCGAAGCGATGGCTGAAGTTTCTTTATTTACCGATCGATCGGTGGAAGTGACCGATCGATCGGTGGATGGCTAGCGATCGATCGGTATCTTGGACCGATCGATCGGTAAAAGCCGTAGCTTAAAATGGAAATTATGAACAGTTACCGATCGATCGGTAAGGATGACCGATCGATCGATAGAGCGTTTTTGCTGAAGATGTTTCTTGGCTTAATTGATGGAATTTTTGGTATTAGGCTATAATTTAGCTTCTAATATTGATTTGTATGGTTGTGTGGAACCATCCCAGGTGCCAACAACATCGAGAAGATAGAGCTCTTCAATTTCTCCACTTTTGGAATTAAGGTACGTAAGAAGCGTACGGGCCTCGGACGGTAACGCACTCCTAACTCTGACTATGCATTGATTGCATAAGTATTTATGATGATGATGTTTATAAGATGATGATGCTATAAGATGATGATGCTTATAGGATGATGATGCTATAAGATGATGATGCTTATATGATGATGATTTTAATCATTCATGTCAAGAATTAATGATTATATGCATGGCTATGAAACAGGGACAACCAAAGAGGGTTAATGCAATTAACCAGGAAGTATATGTTACCAATTATTTTCATGCATTTATTTATATGCCACTGCCTTATGATGTTAAGTAACGATATACATGCTCATGATGGGTTGTTCCTGTAGGTACACTTTTGGACTAAAGGACTAAGGGCCGGGTTGAGGCAGTGAGCTATGAGGAGCATGAAAGATGTTAGGATTCAGGATTTCTGGATAGTCTCTACTCTAGTAGTAGCATAATCCTATCGCTTTAACATTCGTATCGAGAATGTAATTAATTAAGGTTGAAATTTCATTTTTGGCCCGTAATCTTATTAGCTCAAAGTTACAACCGGAACCCTTAAGAGGTTATGAATGCATGTTTAGTCCAAATACGTGTATAATATGACGTTAAGGTAGGAATACCCTACATTAGTGGTATCAGAGCAGTGGTTAGATAACCCGGGAATGAGAGAAGGGTAGCCTTAGCAATAAGTTGGCTAGGTGCTTACTTGTAAACATGTTGTGTGCATATGTTACATATGAAGTATAGGATGCTATGCTAACATGTTTTATTTATCTAACGAGGTATTATATGAACTGCTTTTGGGTATTGTTGTTAACCCTTGTCTTGAAGTATGGCAGAAAATGCTGAAGTAAGTGATGCGATTTCATATGCACTTCTCCGTCGCCCATGCCTCTAGTAGTCTCGACACCCGCTGGAAGAAGTTTGATAACTGATCAGATGGTTTATGACGGCCTCATTTTTTAGGGTAACGAGCTGAGGACAGACTTGATTGTTCTGGGAATGTCAGACTTCGAATGCATTGTGGGCATCGATGTGCTGAACAAGTATCAGGCAGTTATGGACTGTAGACAAGGACTGTCCGATTCAGGTCTGATATGGGAGTCCAATGGACATTCTATGGGGATGGTTCCCGTTCAAGGATTCCGTTAATATCTGCTGTCAAGATGGCACAGTTATTGGAACGAGACCATAAATGATATCTCATCTATACTGTTGATATTACTGAAAAGAGGAAAGAGTTAAAGGTTGAGGATGTGCCCGTAGTGGCGGTGTTTCCTGATGTATCTCCGGTAGAGATTCCTGGATTCCCACCGACGAGAGAGGTCGAGTTTGGGATTAAGTTACTACCAGGGACGTCTACCATTTCTCGTGCCCGTATAGGATGGCACTAGCGGAGCTAAGGGAGTTAAAGGTTCAGTTGCAAGAGCTCCTTGATAAGGGCTATATACGCCCTAGCGTATCGCCCTGGGGTGCACCGGTTTTGTTTGATAATAGGAAAGATGGTTCGATGCGGCTGCGCGTCGATTACAGACAACTGAACAAAGCCATAGTGAAGAATAAGTATCCGTTTCTATGGATTAATGATTTGTTTGATCAGCTGCAGAGTACGAGGCTTTACAGTAAGATCGATCTGAGATCGGGGTATCACCAGATTCGAGTTCGAGAGATGATGTACAGAAGACAGCTTTCAGGACTAGATATGGGCACTACGATCCCAGATACGCCGGAGTTGCTTAAAGGAATATCAGAACGGGCTCATAGTAGTCGGTTCGATATCCACCCAGGAGGAAGGAAAATGTATAAGGACCTAAATGGTCAGTTCTGGTGGAGACGCATGAAGCACGATGTGATCGCTTTCGTTAAAAGATGTTTGATCTGCCAACAGGTAAAGGCAGAAAGGCAGAGGCCTGGTGGCGAGCTGAAGAGCTTGAAGGTACCTAAGTGGAAGTGGAGGCATATCATTATGGACTTTGTGACCCACTTACCAAGGACGGCCTCTGGATTTGATGCGATCTGGGTGATCGTGGATAGGCTAACGAAGGTAGCTCACTTCATCCCCTACTGTATGACTTTTGCGTACCTAAAGATGACCCAGTTATATGTGCGGGATGTGGTGAGACTACATGGTATTCCGGTCTCGATAGTGTCTGACAGAGACCCAAGGTTTACTTCACACTCGAGGATATGATGAGGACATGTGTATTGGAGTTTGATACTCCGTGACAAGATTCTATACCTGTGATGACCAGGGATTATAGGTGTTAATCCCGGAGTATTAATAATCCCTAAAGTGGTTTTACGTGACGATTTGGAGTTTAATTGAGGTATTGGGCCTTCTGGGCTCGTTTATTTGGGCAGTTGGGATCGTTGGATCCAGAGGTTGAGATTGTATTCACATTACGGTGTAAAACCTAAGAGTTGGGTTTTTGATGTGTCTCGGAATCTCGGGTGCTGTGTGAGCACCGGTAGGGGGTTTTGGAGTTAGAGAGAGAGTTTTTGAAAACAGATGATTTTTAATGGAATCATGATGTATTTGTGGGGCTATTAATTTTTCGGGGTATTTTTGCTATAAATACCATTTGAACCCAAGATTTTAAGAGAAATTTCATTTCAGCCCCAAATCTTTTCTTTCTCCTCCCTGCGTGCGATTCCCGTCACCTCCCCTGCCCCGCCGCTTCAGGCGCTCCGCCAGCCGCCGTCCCGCCGCCGTTCGGCGCGTGCGACCTACCGCCGGCGTCGTCTCGGCGAGGCGCTCCTTTCCCCTCTATCAATTGAAGGTTTCGTCGCGTCCTGGAGTCGAATTTGGCAGAAAGGCGTCGATCCCCAAAAGTTAGGGTTCATCGATTTTGAACGATTTTGCTTCCGATTTTCGTTGGGTAATCTCCCTTACCCCTTGTTCTTCTTTTTCGTGCCTTTCCCTGCTTATTTTGGTGATTTTGGTTCGAAATAATTTTCGAAAATTGTAGGGTTTGATTTCGAAAATTTGGGGGTTTTTGGCAGGGGTGTTAATTCGTGCAATGGATCGATTATTGCATGTTTTAAGAGTATTATGATGCTTGATTGAGATCGAATTGAGAAGCTTTGGTTCGAATTTGAAGGATTTTAAGAGTTGGGATTTAAAGGCTTGTTTGGGTTCGATTTTAAGGGGGTTGAGTTCGAAAATGGGGAGTTTTTGTCAAGGGATGTTGATTCTTGCTTGGATAGCTTAATTGACATTTTAGATGAATTATGGTATTTTATTGGGTTCGAAATTGTGAGATTAAGGTTCGATTTTTGTAGGGCATTCTTGAACAAATTTCGATTGTCTCATTTATTTCCTTCCCTGCATGTACCCTGCCCCGGGTCTTTTAAGAGGATAATTGTCGTGTATTGACAATGTTGTGAGGGATATGGGTGTTCTTGAGCATAGGTTACATGTTCGTAAATAATTGTGAATTATTTATCGTGTTAGCACATCATTCCTCGGGGCATGGAACTCGAGCAAGGCTTGGCTCGGACTTCGGAGATTTAAGGTACGTGCGACGTACGAGCATTTCTATATTTGAAGGCATATGTGAATGCATAATGAAAATTGATTTCATTGAATAATCGCGCATGAGGATTATATATATATATGTTGATATAGCCAAGGAATGACCCAAATCTTGATATCGCCGCTTGTAGCGTGCGTGACACTAGAGTAGGATGACTCTTGCATGATGTATGGGGTACTGGGTTTATTTGACTATATTAGGGCATTTGAGATGCCTGGGAATGATCGTAAACTCATGTATTCATTATAAGACACTTGAGATGTCTAAGTATAATGAAGGATTGGTAAAATAAATGCTAAGGCATTTGAGCTATCTGTGATTGATAGCAAGGTTGTGAAATCAGTATTAGATATTGTGATATCTGTAATTGCATGTTTAATGAATTTGTAATCACTATATGTTGATATTCGAGGATTAGGCATGCGATGAGTTAATCAATGCGTTGATTTACTGATTTATGAGATTTGATGAGTTTGATGTTGTGAGAACAGGGACAGTACACGGAATCCCGGATGAGGATGTTGCCATCCAGGGAGTATCATTTAAATTCATTAGTATTTACTTGTGTTGTAAATTATGAATTTCATTATTATGATTATGGGATTTTGTGTATTGGTATGCTCACCCCGTTGGGGGCTGTCTCTGTTGGGACAGGTGGACAGGTACATCGATGGCTATGGAGCTGAGCTCGAGCTGTTGATTTGAGGTACTCCCAGGATCGTGGTACCAGGGCTTGATGGAGCACGGTATCGTATAGAGTACCTATATATACACCTGAGGATTTATACATATTCATGATGCTCGCATGTGAGCACGATTATACTTGTATATGGATTGTATATAAAGGCATGAGCCTTTCTCTCTTTCATTTAAGGTTGCATGCAATTAGGTTGAATTGCTAGAATGATATGAGAGTCATTGGTGTATTATGTGGGTGTTGGAACCCACTTTTGTTGACATATGTGTGGTGTCTTCCCTGGCTGGGAATCTACTTGTATTACTGCTTTCTGTTGAGTATTATGTGTTCCCTGGCCGGGAATTTTGTTATGTGTTGTACTCTTTTTTTTTGGGATAGCTCTATTTATGGGGAGACTCTGCCCAAATTTTTATAAAAGTTTACAATGTGAAAAGTGGCACCAAGGGGTTGGTAAAGGGCAAACATATGAGTCTTTCATTGACAGGCAATGATTAAGTATCATCAGAGCTTCTCGATTGGCATTTTATAGAAAGCATGTACCACACATAGTGGTTAATACACTAATCAAGGTTTAAGGGCTTGGGGTCCTTACAATACCACTGGTAGAGTTCTCCTTTAATAACAGCTATCAGGCGAGCATTCAAATGGCCCTTTGAAGCTCTTTATGGACAACGATGTAAGTCACCGCTGTATTGGGAGGACCTGACTAGTAAGGCGGTCGGAGGACCGGATACGATTAAGGATATAGAAGACAAGATTAAGACAATACGTCAAAAGATGAAAGCGGCTCAGGATAGGCAAGCAGCCTATGCCAATAAGTGACGACGACCGCTAAAATTCTAAGTAGGAGACAAGGTCTTCTTGAAAATCTCACCCTTCAGGGGTGTAGTTCGTTTTGGTATGTGGGGGATGTTATCCCCGAGGAATATGAGCCAGATCCATCTCATGTTTTATAGCCTACTGAAGTGCAGTTGGACTCAGATGTATCCTACGTAGAACGACCGGTCAGGATTCTGGATCGTGAGGATCGCAGATTACGAATTAAAGTTATACCGATGATTAAAGTTCAGTGGGATCGTCGGGGTGTCGAGGAGGCTATGTGGGAGACGGAGCGGCATATGGTACAGCACTACCCGGAACTATTCTCTGGTATGTGATTATGTTTAGTTTCCTTTGGGGTAAGTGCATGCGATTTCGAGGACGAAATCTTATAAGTAGGGGAGTAATGTGATGTCCCCGAAATGATTAATTGCAATTAAAGCATTAATTATGTTTATATGATGAATTATTACGATGATTAAGTTGTGCGTGGAAAATGAAGTGTTAGCATGATTTAATTGTGTAATTTTAATTATGAGGAAAGTATGGATTTAATGAAGTTCGGTGCATTTTTTTGTAAAATGCTTTTAAAACACCATGTTGGGGTAATTTATACATCATGTTAATTTTTGGGTATAATTTAAGTAACCCTTTCCCCACCTTACCCAACTCACTTTACCCTTTCCACCCTAAAATCCCCAAATCATCCCAAAGCCCTAACTTCACCCCCCATTTTCGAAATCCTTCAAAGGAGGAAGGAGGAAGCTCCACAAAACTTGAGTTTGTTGTATTTTTATCAAGATTTGGAGTCTTCAAGAGGTATGGAACTCTTCCTAAAGTTTTGATGATGTTTGGATTTGAAATGGGGTGATTTTTGAAGTGATTATGTGGGTTGTTTTGATTTATGTGTTGTATGGGTTTGGAGTATGGTTTTATGAGGTTTTTGTGGTGGTAAGTTGTTGGGATGTATTTGGTTTAAGATGTATTGGTTTATTTGGTAGTTTTGTACCAAAAAGATGGAGTTTACTCGAAAAATCGCAGCGACCTATCGATCGGTAGCAGGGCAACGATCGATCGGTGCATGTGCGAAGCGAGGGCTGAAGTTTCTTTATTTACCGATCGATCGGTGGATGGCTAGCGATCGATCGGTATCTTGGACCGATAGATACCGATCGATCGGTAAAAGCCGTAGCTTAAAATTGAAATTATGAACAGTTACCGATCGATCGGTAAGGATGACCGATCGATCGGTAGAGCGTTTTTGCTGAAGATGTTTTTCTTGGCTTAATTGATGGAATTTTTGGTATTAGGCTATTATTTAGCTTCTAATATTGATTTGTATGGTTGTGTGGAACCATCCCAGGTGTCAACAACATCGAGAAGATAGAGCTCTTCAATTTCTCCACTTTTGGAATTAAGGTACGTAAGAAGCGTACGGGCATCGGACGGTAACGCACTCCTAACTCTGACTATGCATTGATTGCATAAGTATTTATGATGATGACGTTTATGATGATGATTGTGATAAATAAGTTTAAGATGATGATGTTTGTGAAGATGATATGATAAGTAAGTTTATGATGATGATGTTATGATGATAATGTTTATGATAAGTAAGTTTATGATGATGATGTTATGATGATGATGTTAATGATAAGTAATTTTATGATGATGTGATACGATGTTTATTATGTGGTAAGATGCCACAGGGTAAGATACCCATATGGTAAGAGGCCATGCGTTTTTATTATGTGGTAAGATGCCACGGGGTAAGATGCCCATATGGTAAGATGCCATACAATGTTATTATGTGGTAAGATGCCACGGGCTAAGATGCCCATATGGTAAGAGGCCATACGATGTTATTACGTGGTAAGATGCCACACGATATTATGATATGGTAAGATGTCATACGATAGGGAAAGATGCCCACGTGGTAAGATGCCACACGATGTTATGATACGGTAAGATGCCATACGATAGGGTAAGATGCCCACGTGGTATGATGCCACACGATGTTATGATACGGTAAGATGCCATACGATGGGGTAAGATGCCCATATGCACGAATGTGAATCAGGGTCAACAAAAAGAAACTGACGAATAAACCGCATGTTTACTTAACTATGATTTTGCACATTACTGTTATATTTATAAGATGACGATGCTCATATGACGATGATGCTATTCGATGATGATGCTATATGATGATGATGTTATAAGATGATGATGTTTTAAAATGATGATGCTATAAGATGATGATGTTATATGATGATGATGTTATAAGATGATGATGTTATAAGATGATGATGCTATAAGATGATGATGTTATATGATGATGATGTTATAAGATGATGATGTTATAAGATGATGATGCTATAAGATGATGATGTTTATAAGATGATGATGCTATAAGATGATGATGCTTATAGGATGATGATGCTATAAGATGATGATGCTTATATGATGATGATATTATAAGATGATGATTTTAATCATTCATGTCAAGAATTAATGATTATATGCATGGCTATGAAACAGGGACAACCAAAGAGGGTTAATGCAATTAACCAGGAAGTATATGTTACCAATTATTTTCATGCATTTATTTATATGCCACTGCCTTATGATGTTAAGTAACGATATACATGCTCATGATGGGTTGTTCCTGTAGGTACACTTTTGGACTAAAGGACTAAGGGCCGGGTTGAGGCAGTGAGCTATGAGGAGCATGAAAGATGTTAGGATTCAGGATTTCTGGATAGTCTCTACTCTAGTAGTAGCATAACCCTATCGCTTTAACATTCGTATCGAGAGTGTAATTAATTAAGGTTGAAATTTCATTTTTGGCCCGTAAGCTCAAAGTTAGAACCGGAACCCTTAAGAGGTTATGAATGCATGTTTAGTCCATAATATGTGTATAATATGACGTTAAGGTAGGAAGACCCTACATTAGTGGTATCAGAGCAGTGGTTAGATAACCCGGGAATGAGCGAAGGGTAGCCTTAGCAATAAGTTGGCTAGGTACTTACTTGTAAACATGTTGTGTGCATATGTTACATATGAAGTATAGGATGCTATGCTAACATGTTTTATTTATCTAACGAGGTATTATATGAACTGCTTTTGGGTATTGTTGTTAACCCTTGTCTTGCAGTATGGCAAAAAATGCTGAAGTAAGTGATGCGATTTCATATGCACTTCTCCGTCGCCCATGCCTCTAGTAGTCTCGACACCCGCTGGAAGAAGTTTGATAACTGATCAGATGGTTTATGACGGCCTCATTTTTTAGGGTAACGAGCTGAGGACAGACTTGATTGTTCTGGGAATGTCAGACTTCGAATGCATTGTGGGCATCGATGTGCTGAACAAGTATCAGGCAGTTATGGACTGTAGACAAGGACTATCCGATTCAGGTCTGATATGGGAGTCCAATTGACATTCTATGGGGATGGTTCCCGTTCAAGGATTCCGTTAATATCTGCTGTCAAGATGGCACAGTTATTGGAACGAGACCATAAATGATATCTCATCTATACTGTTGATATTACTGAAAAGAGGAAAGAGTTAAAGGTTGAGGATTTGCCCGTAGTGGAGGTGTTTCCTGATGTAAGGCCCCAACACTTAAACTCGTCATTAGTTCATTTATGACGTCGTATGTGTATAAATTTTTCATTTTCTTTTCATTCTTTAAAACGAATCATTACTTGTTTCCCATCATCCCAAGACACAAACAAATGCTCAACATAATATGTTCATCTTTGCCAACAAATAGACTCAGGGGTTTCACCCAATATCATCCCCATCATACCACTTTTGCATTGTGGGTTTTTATAAAAATTTGGGCAGAGTCTCCCCATAAACTAGGCTATCCGGAAATAAAACTCATCACATAATATAATTCCCGACCAGGGACAACGCAATATTAAACAGAATATAGAAACACAAGTAAATTACCGGCCAGGGAAGTCACTACACTAATAAGACAACGAAAGTGGGTTTCAACACCCTTATACAGTCCATATACACATACAAGTGCTCACAGAAGAGCAACGGATAACGGATATTCATCCGGATGCATAGTTAGTATAAATACCAACCGCTCAACCTCGTATATCGGCTCAATCTCATACTATGCTCCTGGAAGCATCATCCAACAAGGTGCGAGCCTAGCACGCCAAAGCAGCATCGTACCTGTTGTACCTGTTTCAACAGAAACAGCCCCCACACAGGGTGAGCACACTCCAACTCAATATTCGATCACAAATCAACATATGAAATCATAATGCAACAATTTAGATTATTCAAAACTCATAAAATATACTCCCTGTACAATTCCGAATCTGTATAGCTTCCACACACTGTTCCTGTTTCAAACTCACGGACTTTCATAATGTCAAGTTCAGTATTATCATCAAAAATATGATATCCAACAACATTATGAATTCAATACAACAACAATGCATCATTTATGCTCAACATAAATAATTCAACATCATGTAAACCTAGCTATCCCAGTGTAACCCTGGTTATCCCACTATCTCGTTCTCGATATTTTCTCATATCGTTCATGCCCACGGCATCACTACTCAACAAGTAACATTGGATCACGTACCACTACGTGTCCCCCATAACTCATATATGGAGCTCAATTTTTAAAGTCAAACACATACCTGAATCATCATATTCAAAATTGCATGTATACATGAATGTATAGATACTAGATATACCTGCTCGTACGTCACCACGTACCTTATAGTAGACAACATGAATAAGCTATCATCAACGTCCGAAGTCTCCTGTAGAGTCTATATCGAACATCAATTCAACATTAGCTCATAATCCGAGCAATGAACATCAATCAAATAGTTCTTACTTTCATTTCTATATCACAAATCAATAACTCAATATTATGAATCAAATCATAATCAATACTTTGGATGCACACATCCTCACATGAATCATGATATCACATTGGTAATGCAAAACCCCATCATCTCCCATCACCCGCTACATCACACACATGATGCGGGATACACACACCCATACGTGCAAGATCACGCCAAACTCACATAGTAGTTCACTAGACACGCAAGTTCAACAGAGGGAAGAAAGTGCAAGGGTGTATGTATAATAATATCCAACTGGTGTCTAACTAAACAATCCAATTAAGCCAATTAACACGTTCCACAGTTATTCAAACTCACACCGAGGTGATTCAAACCAAGACACGAAAGAAGGGATCCATGTAGATAACAGATTCTATCCCTTTAATCTAATTCCCTTAATCCCAACACAAAGTCATTTATTGATTAAATTCAACTTTAACAATTTAAAGATGCATTGGTTCCATAATTCTTGATTTAGAACTCACTACTAAGGGTGGTAATTCAATAAAGTGACATAAATCATTAATACATGTCATGCTATCCACTTGAGCATAAATATCACCATAACTCTATTCCATGTCAACACATACTAGCATGAATCTAGTCTTCACCTTTTAACAACAATGACTCTAAGTCACGACATTTAATCACCAATTCATTTTCAACAATTATCCGTTCAATAATGTGAGTTATGATTAAATCCCTACAATTAATAACATTTTCATGCTATCCAATTCCCAATTGTTCATACTCAATTTATCGTCACATAACCGCCTTAACCCATTACACTAATTTAAGTTAACCTTTTACATGAACAAAACATCATCCAACCACAAGGCACAACATATATAAAAGCCTTGTACCTATACCAATACATGTTGGAACACACATACACACCATCTTCATCCACAAACACATGCTGGACACACACCCACACGCAGAAACACACACACGCACACACACTGCTGCACACACTACACACACTCGAGCAACCCTACCAAAAATGCCATCAAAATCGAACCAAAGTTCATCAAAAATTCGTGGGATTTCAGGGGAATAACGACTAAGGGACGACGAGAATTACCCACAAAACAATCGGAAGAAAATCGCTCCAAAATCGGACGAAATCGTGATTTTGAACCGCGCACTTTCTTGCAAGATCCGGACGCGATCGACGACGAAACTTCACGATATTGGTATGGAAAGAAGCGCCTGGGAGATACGAAGGCGGGCGGCGGTTCGGACGCGCCGGAAGGAGCTCGGACGGCGGCGGGCGCGGCGGTTTAGTGGCGAGGGGTCAGGTATCACGCGGGAGGAGAAGGGGTTCGGGATTTCTGTGCGCGATTTTACACCTTTTAATGTGTGTCCGAAAATGCCAACATAACATATTTATTTTTTTTGTATCCTAACCCGGTTTTGTACATCGAAGTGTCACCGGTGCACTGATAAATTATTTTTAGACAACGATTGGGATTTATACACACCCCAAAAACCCAAAACTTAAGTTCTTCATTTTAATTAATTTATCTCTAAAATATTATCGGAGTATATTTTACAATCTCAAAATATTTTAGGATCCGATTAATTTGCCAGTTGACCTTCACTTGGTCAATTCCACTTCTAATTAATTCTAAAATTAATTATCAATAAAATTCAAATCATATTTAGTCCAACAAATGATTAATAATAATCTGGACATCACAATTCTCCCCAACATATAGAATTTCGTCCTCGAAATTTCAACGCATGCTTACCATAAAAGCCAACTGTAAAATTTACGTACCGTATATAGCTCAAGATAGAGACTTTACCATCCGTAGGATGACAGTCATCGGAATCATCGTGGCTCACACATATGCCCCATTGCACCAACGATCGCAATACTGCAATTCACATCACTTTACTCCATCCCAACATTAGTATTTAATAATCTAATACATGAATTCCTCTATTCATGTAATCAATACGAGGTTAACATCATACTTGCCTTGTTCAATTTGTTTACATTTCAAAAGTTCATTCCTATAATTAACTTATCAAGGAAATTGCTAACAGTTTAGCAATCAAGCACTTCTTGTCATACTTCAGTACCTGTGTAATCGCATCGGTACAGTTTCCTTGCACAAGATCTAAATCCGTCACAGTTTACTTTCATTGAAGTACACATCATAAAATCGATAAATCATGCAATCCATGCATATCATGTATATTCAAGAATATATGACCATACATCAACATTTATCTTAATTAACTTCATACCTATGTCGCTGCAAATGCATGCAACTTATCCGCACATCATCACCATCGTCCGTATGAAGTAACGGTACTCTTGAGCCTTTATGCATCAATCTTTCATATATCATCTCCTGGCTATTATCTGGTGCAAGGTAATGACTAGAAAACCCATTAGTCATTCTCACATACGCATATACACATTATACACACCAATAGCCACAGACCATCAGTATCAAATCATGATAAATGGCTTAACACCAAAATTTTCATGTCACGATTATACTCATCTAACACAAGGCATCAACATCAATATCGAATAGTTCGTGACATACCTTTGTAGATGGAATCATCTACAATACACAATGGCACCATAATATCATGTTAATCACAGCACTCACATACTCTTAAGTATCAACATTTCCATATTACTACACCCAATTATTATCTGTCATAGGACAAGTACCAAAATAATCCCGTTAGTATTTCTCAAATACTAGTAACATAACACGTACCTTGTCATTTACGCATTTCGACATCCATAATGTTTCTGTCATCAAACACTAATTCCTGTATGATAAGTTTCTCGCAGTTCTATACACAACATGTTACTGCACACTATCACATAGGGTGATTGAAATTTAACATAAGAATCAGTTGCATGCTTTAATGACGCAATTTATATCAATCTTTAACTAATCCTCGAAACATAATAATTCATTAATCATGAATATTCACAATGAACACATGTCCACACACGACATTCGTAGTAATCACGCGTCATCCCGTGACATACTCATGCCATCCCGTGACGACACATGCCCACTCATGGCATCTAAGGTATCGTCAACTAGTGACGATACATGTCAACAATGACATCTAAACAACCCAGTCAACTCGTGACGGTCCATGTACATCAACATATGTCATCCATCATCATGCTAGTAAAATAGTCATAATAAAATATGTATAACAACGCATGCCAGCTATAATAATGCTAGATAGAATAGCCATATCTCATACCTCATCGCCAACAAGATAGCGGCATACCTATCTCCGTCGCTCAATAATAATACGTAATCTGTACCCATCGCTCGAAGGCGGCAAAATCCTGTGCTGTATATATAGCGGCACAGTCCATCGCTATAGAATCGACGGCATGATACCTCGTCATATAATAGGTGGCATGAAACCTCGCTATACACCTGAGCATGAATCATCGTCCACATAATAGCGGAGAGAGGCATCGCTATCAATACCCGGCGGTATAACTCATCGCCAATCAATATAGCAGAATGGACCATCGCTATCAATACATCTGGCGGAAAGAACCATCGCCAATCAATATAGCGGAATGAGGCATCGCTATCAACACATCTGGCGGAAAGAACCATCGCCAATCAATATAGCGGAATGAGCCATCGCTATCAATACATCTGGCGGAAAGAACCATCGCCAATCAATATAGCGGAATGAACCATCGCTATCAATACATCTGGCGGAAAGAACCATCGCCAATCAATATAGCGGAATGAACCATCGCTATCAATACATCTGGCGGAAAGAACCATCGCCAATCAATATAGCGGAATGAACCATCGCTATCAATACATCTGGCGGAAAGAACCATCGCCAATCAATATAGCGGAATGAACCATCGCTATCAACATATCTGGCGGCACTAATCATCGCCAATCCTCATAGAAGAATGAGTCATCGTAAATCCACATAATAGCGGAATGGGGCATCGCTATTAACATATCCGGCGGCATAAACCATCGCCAATCCTCATAAAAGAGTGAGCCATCGTAAAATAGCGGAATGAGGCATCGCTATCATCATAAACATCATCATAATCATCATATCATCTTTACTCATCATAAACATCATCATAAACATCATATTCACATATATACTCACAACAAACTATGTTAATTAGAAATGGGACTGTCCGGGTTCCATTATGACAGCGGCACAATTGGCCCCCTCGCTCGACATAACACATCGTATGATACCCATCGCTACGCCTTGATAGCGGATGTATCTCTTTATTCAGCGGATGATACCCATCGCTACGCCTTGATAGCGGATGTACCCCATCGCTCAGCGGATGATACCCATCGCTACACCTTGATAGCGGATGTACCCCATCGCTCATCAGCGGATGATACCCATCGCTACACCTTGATAGTGGATGTACCCCATCGCTCATCAGCTATGTGAGCGGCAAGACCTTCCTCGCTTGCCCATAATGACCACCGGACATTCAACCATTCTAAGTAACATAGTTAAACATACATTATCATCTTGTAACATCATCATCATATAAACATCATCATCTTATAGCATCATTATCTTAGAGATATAACAGTAAATGTACGAAATCATAGTTGAGTAAGCTTGTTGGTTATTCATTAACTTCTTTTCATTTTCCCTGGTTCATATTCATGCATATGGGCATCTTACCCTGTGGCATCTTACCACCTTATAAACATCATATCATTCTATAAACATCATATTAACATCATCATTACTTATCATAGTCATCATCGTAAACGTCATACCATCTTCATTTATCATAACATCATCATCATAAACTTATTTATAATAACATCATCGTAAACATCTTGTCATCTTTATTCATCGTAGAAATTATCTTCATCTATCATAATATCGTCGTAAACATCTTGTCGTCTTTATTCATCATAGACATCATCATCATAAACTTACTTATCCTAATCATCATCATAAACATCGTAAATACTTCTGTAATTATAGCATAGTCATAGTGTAAGAATATGTTACCGTCTGATGCCCGTACGCGTCTTACGTACCTTCCTTGCTTGAACATTACATGAACAAACGCATTAGTATATTCAATAATAATTGAGACCATACCGAAGTATTCCACTGTCGGTTGTCCACCCAGTCTGTCCTCAAACAATACATCATATCTTTCTTTTCCCTGATTTTCTTACCAATCAGATTCCTTGGCACGTAACATATAGAGTGTTAGACATTACTATTAATGCCATCCTATCGTGTTCCACACGATTCCTGCAACCACAATGGTTAGCAATACCACTTTTCATAATATAAAAGCACATAAACAATTAGTCATGTCGTATAACATTAATGCCATCATGCATAAATATGTGCTATCAATAACTTCCTAGGCCCTCAACAGCCCCAATGAGCAACCACTGCTCTGATACCACTAATGTAAGGCCCCAACACTTAAACTCGTCATTAGTTCATTTATGACGTCGTATGTGTATAAATTTTTCATTTTCTTTTCATTCTTTAAAACGAATCATTACTTGTTTCCCATCATCCCAAGACACAAACAAATGCTCAACATAATATGTTCATCTTTGCCAACAAATAGACTCAGGGGTTTCACCCAATATCATCCCCATCATACCACTTTTGCATTGTGGGTTTTTATAAAAAATTGGGCAGAGTCTCCCCATAAACTAGGCTATCCGGAAATAAAACTCATCACATAATATAATTCCCGACCAGGGACAACGCAATATTAAACAGAATATAGAAACACAAGTAAATTCCCGGCCAGGGAAGTCACTACACTAATAAGACAACGAAAGTGGGTTTCAACACCCTTATACAGTCCATATACACATACAAGTGCTCACAGAAGAGCAACGAATAACGGATATTCATCCGGATGCATAGTTAGTATAAATACCAACCGCTCAACCTCGTATATCGGCTCAATCTCTTACTATGCTCCTGGAAGCATCATCCAACAAGGTGCGAGCCTAGCACGCCAAAACAGCATCGTACCTGTTGTACCTGTTTCAACAGAAACAGCCCCCACACAGGGTGAGCACACTCCAACTCAATATTCGATCACAAATCAACATATGAAATCATAATGCAACAATTTAGATTATTCAAAACTCATAAAATATACTCCCTGTACAATTCCGAATCTGTATAGCTTCCACACACTGTTCCTGTTTCAAACTCACGGACTTTCATAATGTCAAGTTCAGTATTATCATCAAAAATATGATATCCAACAACATTATGAATTCAATACAACAACAATGCATCATTTATGCTCAACATAAATAATTCAACATCATGTAAACCTGGCTATCCCAGTGTAACCCTGGTTATCCCACTATCTCGTTCTCGATATTTTCTCATATCGTTCATGCCCACGGCATCACTACTCAACAAGTAACATTGGATCACGTACCACTACGTGTCCCCCATAACTCATATATGGAGCTCAATTATTAAAGTCAAACACATACCTGAATCATCATATTCAAAATTGCATGTATACATGAATGTATAGATACTAGATATACCTGCTCGTACGTCACCACGTACCTTATAGTAGACAACATGAATAAGCTATCATCAACGTCCGAAGTCTCCTGTAGAGTCTATATCGAACATCAATTCAACATTAGCTCATAATCCGAGCAATGAACATCCATCAAATAGTTCTTACTTTCATTTCTATATCACAAATCAATAACTCAATATTATGAATCAAATCATAATCAATACTTTGGATGCACACATCCTCACATGAATCATGATATCACATTGGTAATGCAAAACCCCATAATCTCCCATCACCCGCTACATCACACACATGATGCGGGATACACACACCCATACGTGCAAGATCACGCCAAACTCACATAGTAGTTCACTAGACACGCAAGTTCAACAGAGGGAAGAAAGTGCAAGGGTGTATGTATAATAATATCCAACTGGTGTCTAACTAAACAATCCAATTAAGCCAATTAACACGTTCCACAGTTATTCAAACTCACACCGAGGTGATTCAAACCAAGACACGAAAGAAGGGATCCATGTAGAAAAGAGATTCTATCCCTTTAATCCAATTCCCTTAATCCCAACACAAAGTCATTTATTGATTAAATTCAACTTTAACAATTTAAAGATGCATTGGTTCCATAATTCTTGATTTAGAACTCACTACTAAGGGTGGTAATTCAATAAAGTGACATAAATCATTAATACATGTCATTCTATCCACTTGAGCATAAATATCACCATAACTCTATTCCATGTCAACACATACTAGCATGAATCTAGTCTTCACCTTTTAACAACAATGACTCTAAGTCACGACATTTAATCGCCAATTCATTTTCAACAATTATCCGTTCAATAATGTGAGTTATGATTAAATCCCTACAATTAATAACATTTTCATGCTATCCAATTCCCAATTGTTCATACTCAATTTATCGTCACATAACCGCCTTAACCCATTACACTAATTTAAGTTAACCTTTTACATGAACAAAACATCATCCAACCACAAGGCACAACATATATAAAAGCCTTGTACCTATACCAATACATGTTGGAACACACATACACACCATCTTCATCCACAAACACATGCTGGACACACACCCACACGCAGAAACACACACACGCACACACACTGCTGCACACACTGCACACACTCGAGCAACCCTACCAAAAATGCCATCAAAATCGAACCAAAGTTCATCAAAAATTCGTGGGATTTCAGGGGAATAACGACTAAGGGACGACGAGAATTACCCACAAAACAATCGGAAGAAAATCGCTCCAAAATCGGACGAAATCGTGATTTTGAACCGCGCACTTTCTTGCAAGATCCGGACGCGATCGACGACGAAACTTCACGATATTGGTATGGAAAGAAGCGCCTGGGAGATACGAAGGCGGCGGCGGTTCGGACGCGCCGGAAGGAGCTCGGACGGCGGCGGGCGCGGCGGTTTAGTGGCGAGGGGTCAGGTATCGCGCGGGAGGAGAAGGGCTTCGGGATTTCTGTGCGCGATTTTACACCTTTTAATGTGTGTCCGAAAATGCCAACATAACATATTTATTTTTTTTGTATCCTAACCCGGTTTTGTACATCGAAGTGTCACCGGTGCACTGATAAATTATTTTTAGACAACGATTGGGATTTATACACACCCCAAAAACCCAAAACTTAAGTTCTTCATTTTAATTAATTTATCTCTAAAATATTATCGGAGTATATTTTACAATCTCAAAATATTTTAGGATCCGATTAATTTGCCAATTGACCTTCACTTGGTCAATTCCACTTCTAATTAATTCTAAAATTAATTATCAATAAAATTCAAATCATATTTAGTCCAACAAATGATTAATAATAATCTGGACATCACACCTGATGTATCTCCGGAAGAGATTCCCGGATTCCCACCGACGAGAGAGGTCGAGTTTGGGATTAAGTTACTACCAGGGACGTCTACCATTTCTCGTGCCCGTATAGGATGGCACCAGCGGAGCTAAGGGAGTTAAAGGTTCAGTTGCAAGAGCTCCTTGATAAGGGCTATATACGCCCTAGCGTATCGCCCTGGGGTGCACCAGTTTTGTTTGATAAGAGGAAAGATGGTTCGATGCGGCTGCGCGTCGATTACAGACAACTGAACAAAGCCATAGTGAAGAATAAGTATCCGTTTCTAAGGATTAATGATTTGTTTGATCAGCTGCAGAGTACGAGGCTCTACAGTAAGATCGATCTGAGATCGGGGTATCACCAGATTCGAGTTCGAGAAGATGATGTACAGAAGACAGCTTTCAGGACTAGATATGGGCACTAAGGATTCTTAGTCATGCCTTTTAGGGTGATGAATGCCCCAGCTGTTTTATGAGCCTGATGAACAGGGTGCTCCAACCATGTTTGGATCAGTTCGTCATAGTTTTCATGGACGATGTGCTTATTTACTCTCGAACTGAAGAGGAACACGTAAAGCACTTGAGAACAGTACTCCAGATCCTTAGGGATTGCCACACCCCTTACACGGCTGACTCAGAGAGGAGTGTCGTTCTTTTGGTCCGAAGCTTGTGAGGAAAGCTTCCGAGAATTGAAGCGTTGTTTGACTACGACACCTATATTGGTAATTCCTTCTGGGTATAAGAGGTTTGCCTTGTACACGAATGCATCTGGCTTGTACATCGAGGCGGTTGAAACCACATGAGGCTAGGTACCCAGTCCAGGATTTGGAGCTGGCAGCCATTATATTTGCCTCGAAGATTTGGAGGCATTACTTGCATGGTACGTCGTTTGCCATCTACACGGACTATAAGAGCCTGAAGTTTTGTTCACACAGGCTGAGTTGAATAGGCGACAAGGAAGATGGATGGACTTACTCAAAGATTTTGATTGTGAAATTGAGTACCATCCAAGTAAAGCAAATTTGACAGCAGACGCCTTAAGTTGGAAGTGAAGTGTACTGCTGAGGACGCTATGTGTTATCAGCGATGATGACCTCTTGTTGCCATCTAGGCTATGATTTTGATGTGGACGCGTCGCCGGTGCGAGTGTCAACCTTGTTGGCTGAGCCAGACATATTCAAGATTACCAGGAAAGCCCAGAGGTCAGATAATGAGGTTTCGAGGTGGTCATTATTGGTACTTCGGGGTCAGCCATCAAAGTTAGAGTGGCTGAGACGATTCCTTGAGATTGGACAACCGATGGGTAGTCCCAGATACGCCGGAGTTGCTTAAAGGAATATCAGAACGGGCTCATAGTAGTCGGTTCGATATCCACACAGGAGGAAGGAAAATGTATAAGGACCTAAATGGTCAGTTCTGGTGGAGACGCATGAAGCACGATGTGATCGCTTTCGTTAAAAGATGTTTGATCTGTCAACAGGTAAAGGCAGAAAGGCAGAGGCGTGGTGGCGAGCTGAAGAGCTTGAAGGTACCTAAGTGGAAGTGGAGGCATATCATTATGGACTTTGTGACCCACTTACCAAGGACGGCCTCTGGATTTGATGCGATCTGGGTGATCGTGGATAGGCTAACGAAGGTAGCTCACTTCATCCCCTACTGTATGACTTTTGCGTACCTAAAGATGACCCAGTTATATGTGCGGGATGTGGTGAGACTACATGGTATTCCGGTCTCGATAGTGTCTGACAGAGACCCAAGGTTTACTTCACACTTGAGGATATGATGAGGACATGTGTATTGGAGTTTGATACTCCGTGACAAGATTCTATACCACTGGTAGAGTTCTCCTTTAATAACAGCTATCAGGCGAGCATTCAAATGGCCCTTTGAAGCTCTTTATGGACAACGATGTAAGTCACCGCTGTATTGGGAGGACCTGACTAGTAAGGCGGTCGGAGGACCGGATACGATTAAGGATATAGAAGACAAGATTTAGACAATACGTCAAAAGATGAAAGCGGCTCAGGATAGGCAAGCAGCCTATGCCAATAAGTGACGACGACCGCTAAAATTCTAAGTAGGAGACAAGGTCTTCTTGAAAATCTCACCCTTCAGGGGTGTAGTTCGTTTTGGTATGCGGGGGATGTTATCCCCGAGGAATATGAGCCAGATCCATCTCATGTTTTATAGCCCACTGAAGTGCAGTTGGACTCAGATGTATCCTACGTAGAACGACGGGTCAGGATTCTGGATCGTGAGGATCGCAGATTACGAATTAAAGTTATACCGATGATTAAAGTTCAGTGGGATCGTCGGGGTGTCGAGGAGGCTATGTGGGAGACGGAGCGGCATATGGTACAGCACTACCCGGAACTATTCTCTGGTATGTGATTTATGTTTAGTTTCCTTTGGGGTAAGTGCATGCGATTTCGAGGACGAAATCTTATAAGTAGGGGAGTAATGTGATGTCCCCGAAATGATTAATTGCAATTAAAGCATTAATTATGTTTATATGATGAATTATTACGTTGATTAAGTTGTGCGTGGAAAATGAAGTGTTAGCATAATTTAATTGTGTAATTTTAATTATGAGGAAAGTATGGATTTAATGAAGTTCGGTGCATTTTTTTGTAAAATGCTTTTAAAACACCATGTTGGGGTAATTTATACATCATGTTAATTTTTGGGTATAATTTAAGTAACCCTTTCCCCACCTTACCCAACTCACTTTACCCTTTCCACCCTAAAATCCCCAAATCATCCCAAAGCCCTAACTTCACCCCCATTTTCGAAATCCTTCAAAGGAGGAAGGAGGAAGCTCCACAAAACTTGAGTTTGTTGTATTTTTATCAAGATTTGGAGTCTTCAAGAGGTATGGAACTCTTCCTAAAGTTTTGATGATGTTTGGATTTGAAATGGGGTGATTTTTGAAGTGATTATGTGGGTTGTTTTGATTTATGTGTTGTATGGGTTTGGAGTATGGTTTTATGAGGTTTTTGTGGTGGTAAGTTGTTGGGATGTATTTGGTTTAAGATGTATTGGTTTATTTGGTAGTTTTGTACCAAAAAGATGGAGTTTACTCGAAAAATCGCAGCGACCGATCGATCGGTAGCAGGGCAACGATCGATCGGTGCATGTCCGAAGCGAGGGCTGAAGTTTCTTTATTTACCGATCGATCGGTGGAAGTGACCGATCGATCGGTGGATGGCTAGCGATCGATCGGTATCTTGGACCGATAGATACCGATCGATCGGTAAAAGCCGTAGCTTAAAATGGAAATTATGAACAGTTACCGATCGATCGGTAAGGATGACCGATCGATCGGTAGAGCGTTTTTGCTGAAGATGTTTTTCTTGGCTTAATTGATGGAATTTTTGGTATTAGGCTATTATTTAGCTTCTAATATTGATTTGTATGGTTGTGTGGAACCATCCCAGGTGCCAACAACATCGAGAAGATAGAGCTCTTCAATTTCTCCACTTTTGGAATTAAGGTACGTAAGAAGCGTACGGGCATCGGACGGTAACGCACTCCTAACTCTGACTATGCATTGATTGCATAAGTATTTATGATGATGATGTTTATGATGATGATTGTGATAAATAAGTTTAAGATGATGATGTTTGTGAAGATGATATGATAAGTAAGTTTATGATGATGATGTTAAATAATGTTTATGATAAGTAAGTTTAGGATGATGATGTTATGATGATGATGTTTATGATAAGTAAGTTTATGATGATGTGATACGATGTTTATTATGTGGTAAGATGCCACAGGGTAAGATGCCCATATGGTAAGAGGTCATGCGATTTTATTATGTGGTAAGATGCCACGGGGTAAGATGCCCATATGGTAAGATGCCATACAATGTTATTATGTGGTAAGATGCCACGGGGTAAGATGCCCATATGGTAAGAGGTCATACGATGTTATTACGTGGTAAGATGCCACACGATATTATGATATGGTAAGATGCCATACGATAGGGTAAGATGCCCACGTGGTAAGATGCCACACGATGTTATGATACGGTAAGATGCCATACGATAGGGTAAGATGCCCACGTGGTAAGATGCCACACGATGTTACGGTAAGATGCCATACGATGGGGTAAGATGCCCATATGCACGAATGTGAATCAGGGTCAACAAAAAGAAACTGACGAATAAACCGCATGTTTACTTAACTATGATTTTGTACATTACTGTTATATTTATAAGATGACGATGCTCATATGACGATGATGCTATACGATGATGATGCTATATGATGATGATGCTATAAGATGATGATGTTATATGATGATGATGCTATAAGATGATGATGTTATAAGATGATGATGCTATAAGATGATGATGTTATAAGATGATGATGCTATAAGATGATGATGTTATAAGATGATGATGCTATAAGATGATGATGTTTATAAGATGATGATGCTATAAGATGATGATGCTTATAGGATGATGATGCTATAAGATGATGATGCTTATATGATGATGATATTATAAGATGATGATTTTAATCATTCATGTCAAGAATTAATGATTATATGCATGGCTATGAAACAGGGACAACCAAAGAGGGTTAATGCAATTAACCAAGAAGTATATGTTACCAATTATTTTCATGCATTTATTTATATGCCACTGCCTTATGATGTTAAGTAACGATATACATGCTCATGATTGGTTGTTCCTGTAGGTACACTTTTGGACTAAAGGACTAAGGGCCGGGTTGAGGCAGTGAGCTATGAGGAGCATGAAAGATGTTAGGATTCAGGATTTCTGGATAGTCTCTACTCTAGTAGTAGCATAATCCTATCGCTTTAACATTCGTATCGAGAATGTAATTAATTAAGGTTGAAATTTCATTTTTGGCCCGTAATCTTATTCGCTCAAAGTTACAACCGGAACCCTTAAGAGGTTATGAATGCATGTTTAGTCCATAATACGTGTATAATATGACGTTAAGGTAGGAAGACCCTACACATTGTTAACCCTTGTGTCACAGCATGGCAGCAAATATCGATATAGGAGATGCAATGAGTGTTAATGCAAGTGCTGGGCGTACAAATTCCCTACCGCCGCCAGCCTTGGGCGAAGAGCCGTCCGAACAGCAGTTATTGCTGGGGGAACTGAGTTTGACTCAATTCCTAGCATATCGACCCCCGATGTTTGAAGGAACTGAAACAGGGGAATTGGCCGAGGAATGGTTAGAAAGGATGGAACAGATATTTGTAGCAGCCCCGTGTGCGAAGACAGCCTGGATAAGGCTAGCGGAGTTCCAATTGGCCAAGAAGGCGCTGATGTGGTGGAATACCACAGTGATTGAACAGGAGGCTCAGGGTCAGGAAATAAACTGGAAGCTGTTTAGAACTCGATTTCTGACCCGATATTTTTCAGCTGCTGCACGACAGGCTAAAGAGGATGAGTTTACTAACTTAAAGCAAGGTGCCACGCCGGTATCAGATTATGCTCTTCAGTACTGTTCCTTACTCAGATATGTACCCCATGTTGCTACCAGTACTCAGGCGAAGATGAGACACTTCATGAAGGGCTTGAGACCGGAGTTGTATGATCGGGTGATCACTTATGGCCCGACTTGTTTTGATGATGCCCTTGCACGGGCCGAGCTGGCGGAATTGGGAGCTAGTGCTTATCTGAGTACCATACCACCTTCAGCAGCCCCACAGAGACCCACCTCGGATAATTTGAAGCCAAGGGGTGATCAGTTCAAGTCAAGGGGGAATTCATCGGCTTCCATATTCAGTGGTAGACGGCCGGATGTTCGTGGAAGGGGAAATAGTGGAAGTGATGCCCTGCCTCATATGGGACAATCTCAAGCTGGCAGTTTTGGGAAGGTTAAGTGTTTTCTGTGCGGAGGACCCCACTCGGTGAAAGGATGCTCCGCTTGTTATGAGTGTGGTAAACATGGTCATTTGGCCCGGAATTGTCCTTCTCGGGGAGGACCACAGAACACTATGGGGAGACCTTCAGACAGGGCAGTGCAACAAAGACCACCATTTACACCGAGGCAGTTTGGAGGTCAGCCTATGGGGCCACCTCAGGGGCAAGTCTATGCACTGACCAGGGAACAGGCTACAGCGGTTCCGGAGGAAGTGATAGCGGGTACGTGTCTTTTATTTTCGCACCCTGCTTATATATTGATAGACACAGGTGCGCCGCACTCTTTTGTGTCGATGAGTTTTATAGAGAGGCACCTCATATGCACTTCTCCGTCACCCACGCCTCTTGTGGTCTCGACACCCGCTGGAAAGAGTCTGATTGCTGATCGGTTTGTCGTTGAGGGCCTCATTTATTTTGAGGGCAACGAAATGAAGTCAGATTTGATTGTTCTGGGAATGTCAAACTTTGACTGCATTGTGGGCATTGATGTACTGAACAGGTATCAGGCAGTGGTGGACTGCAGACAGAGAACAGTTTGGTTCAGATCGGATTTGGGGGTTCAGTGGACTTTTTATGGGGATGGTTCCCGCTCAAAAATCCCATTGATATCGGCTATCAAGATGGCTCAGCTATTGGAACGTGGGCATATGGGTTATCTTATCTATGCCATTAATGTTGATGATAAGAAGGATGAGTTAAGGGTCGAGGATGTACCCATAGTCGCGGAGTTTGCCGACGTATTTTCGGAGGAGATTCCAGGATTCCCACTGGCTAGGGAAGTCGAGTTTGGGATTGAATTACTACCTGGGACATCCACCCCACCGTATCGCCTTGAGGTGCGCCTGTATTATTTGTGAAAAAGAAAGATGGATCGATGCGTCTGTGCATCGATTTTAGACAATTGAACAAGGCCACAGTGAAGAATAAATACCCTCTTCCACGGATCGATGACTTGTTTGATCAGTTGCAGGGAACGAGGTTGTATAGTAAAATTGATTTGAGGTCGGGGTACCACCAGATATGAGTTTGAAAGGAAGATGTGCAGAAGACAGCATTCCGGACCCGTTATGGACATTATGAGTTTTTGGTCATGCCGTTTGGAGTGACGAACGCTCCGGCTGTCTTTATGAGCTTGATGAACCGACTGTTCCAACCATACCTTGATCAGTTCGTCATAGTTTTTATCGACAACATACTCATCTACTCTCGGAGTGAGAATGAGCACGAGAATCATTTGAGAACAGTGCTTCAGATTCTTAGGGACAATCGGTTGTACGCCAAGCTCAGCAAGTGTGAATTTTGGTTGAGTAGCGTGGTGTTTTTAGGGCATGTGATCTCTAGTAATGGGATATCTGTAGATCCCAGGAAGGTAGAGGCAGTGATGGATTGGTCTGCGCCTACATCTGTGCCCGAGATCCGGAGCTTCCCCGGTTTAGCGGGTTATTACCGACGTTTCGTCGAGGGATTCTCTAAGATCGCTAAGCCGTTGACGCAGTTGACTCAGAAGGGTGTTCCGTTTTCATGGTCTGAGGCATGTGAGCCAAGCTTCCAAGCGTTGAAGCACCGGTTGACTACAACACCTGTTCTGGTGATCCCCTCGGAGAACGAAAGGTTTGCTTTGTACACGGATGCATCACTGCAGGGATTGGGCTGTGTACTGATGCAGGATAAGCATGTGGTGGCTTACGCATCGAGGCAGTTGAAGCCTCATGAGACCAGGTACCCGGTTCATGATTTGGAACTGGCGGCCATTATTTTCGCTTTGAAAATTTGGCGGCATTATCTTTATGGTACTTCTTTTACCATTTACACGGACCATAAGAGCTTGAAGTTCCTATTTACCCAAGCGGAACTGAATATGAGGCAAAGGAGGTGGATGGACTTGCTCAAGGACTATGATTGCGAGATAGAGTACCATCCAGGGAAGGCGAACCTGACAGCTGACGCCTTAAGTAGGAAGGTGAAGTATATGGCAGAGGATGTTATTCAGTTATCGGCCTTGATGACCTCTTGTTGTCATTTGGGATATGACTTTGATTTAGATGCATCGCCGATGCTGGTATCGACCCTATTGGCAGAACCGGACATCTTTGAACTTATCAGGAAAGCTCAGGTGACAGACGTTGAGGTACAGAGATGGTTATCATATTTATGTCTGGGTCAGTTATCAAAGTTCAGAGTAGCAGAAGATGGATCCTTGAGGCTTGGAAACCGTTGGGTAGTGCCGAGGGCACCAGAGTTGCGTCAAGGAATCTCGCATCGTGCTCATAGTAGCAGATTTAGCATCCATCCAGGTGGGAGAAAGATGTACAAGGACTTGCGTGATCAATTTTGGTGGAGACGGATGAAAAGAGACGTTATATCATTCGTTAAAAAGTGCCTGATTTGCCAACAAGTGAAAGCAGAAAGGCAGAGGCCCGGAGGTGAGTTGAAGAGTGTAGAGATACCAGAGTGGAAGTGGGAGCACATCTCTATGGATTTCGTGACCCACTTGCCAAGGACTGCCTCGGGATTCAATGCGATCTGGGTGATTGTGGATCGACTGACGAAGGTGGCTCACTTCATCCCATATTGTATGTCTTACACATACTTAAAGATGGCCCAGTTGTATGTACGGGACGTGGTGAGATTGCATGGCATCCCAGTCTCGATTGTGTCTGATAGAGACCCGCGGTTCACATCGCACTTTTGGGAGGGTCTTCAATCGGCTTTGGGTACAGAAGTGAGGCTGAGTACGGCTTATCGCCCTCAAACAGATGGCTAGACAGAGCGTACCATACACACGCTTGAGGACATATTGAGGGCATGTGTTTTGGAGTTCGATACTCCGTGGCAAGATTCAGTGCCACTTGTAGAGTTCTCTTACAACAACAGTTATCAGGCGAGCATTCAGATGGCTCCATTCGAGGCCCTTTACGGTCGACGATGTAGGTCACCGTTGTACTGGGAAGATTTGACCCGTAAGACGGTCGGAGGACCGGAATTGATTCGAGAAATGGAAGAGAAAATCAAAGTGATCCGTCAGAAAATGAAAGCGGCTCAAGATAGGCAAGCGGCCTATGCTAATAAACGACGGCGACCATTGGAATTCCAAGTGGGAGACAGAGTCTTTCTGAAAATCTCACCTTTCAGAGGTGTAGTTCGTTTTGGTATGCGCGGGAAGTTGTCTCCGAGATATGTTGGGCCGTACGAGGTATTGCAGCGCATCGGCACTTTGGCTTATCGTTTGGCCCTACCGCCGTCCTTGTCTGGTATGCATGATGTCTTCCATGTATCTATGTTGAGGAAGAATGAACCAGACCCGTCTCATGTGTTGCAGCCTTCAGAGGTTCAGTTGAGTTCAGATGTATCCTATGTTGAACGGCCAGTCAGAATTCTGGATCGAGAGGATCGCAGACTTCGAAGCAAGGTTATACCGATGGTCAAAGTTCAATGGGATCGTTGGGGTGTCGAAGAGGCCACGTGGGAGACGGAACGGCATATGGTGCAGCACTACCCGGAACTATTCTCTGGTATGTGTTTATGTTTAGTTTCTTTTGGGGTAAGTGCATGCGATTTCGAGGGCGAAATCTTCTAAGTAGGGGAGTATTGTGATGTCCCCAAAATGATTCATTGTGTTTAAGGCATTAATTGTGTTCATATGATTAAATATGATTAATTATGGTGGTAATTGCCTTATGTGTTAGAATTAATTGCCATGTGGAAATGCTTGGTCATGTGGGCTGGTAGAGCATTTCAGGGTGCATGTTATGCATGTTGGGTAATTGGGTGTTTCAATGGCTTACATGTGTTGGTAGTCATTTATTTTGTGAAACATGCATTTAATTGGAATTTGGTGCATTGTGGTGTAATGTGTTTAAAATACCATGTTGGGGTATAATTTACATCATGTTAATTGTTGGGGTACAAATTTAAATAAAAGTTTAACCCTTACCCCACCACCTCATTCCACTTTACTCCTTACACTCTTAATCCCCAAATCCCTTTCCCAAAACCCTTACTTTCCCCTCAAACTCGATTTTTGCTCCTAAGTGGGAAGGAAGTCCTTGCAAAAGTTTCATTTTGGTGATTCTTGGTAAGATTTAATGCCTAAGATGTTTATATGTCACTTCTTGTTGTTCTTGAAGTGTTTGGTTTGAGTTTTGGTAGGATTTAAAAAGGGTTTGAAATGGGTTTGCTTGGGTTAGTGTGATTTTTGGTGGGATGTTGGATTTTTAGTGGTTTTATGATGTGTGTTGAAGGTTTTAAGTGTTTTAATGTTTTTGAGTTGTTGGTATAAATGGTGTTGAGGTTGGTGAAGGTTTCAAAGTGCAAAAATGGTGATTTTTTGTGGTACAGGGGCTGGCGATCGATCGCGAGCAGGCAGTAGGCTCCAGAAGCCTTTGGCGATCGATCGCCACTTTTGGGCGATCGATCGCGCCAAAAGTGGCGATCGATCGCCGAAAGCAAAATTTTGTTGGATCGGGCAGTGTGATCTCGCGATCGATCGGGACGTCTTGGCGATCGATCGCGAGACACACAAATGTGCGTTTTTGACATTTTTGTGGTATTTTTGGATATTGGACTATAATTGGCATCTAATATTGATTTGTATGGTTGTGTAGAACCATCCCAGGTACCAACAACATCGAGGAGATAAAGTTATACAACTTCTCCACTTTTGAGACTAAGGTACGTAGTGAGACGTACGAGCATCGGACGGTAAAACGTGTTACAACTTTGATGATGTATATTGTGAATATTGTGTCCTTATATGTGAAGAAATATGTGAAATGATAGTGTTATATCATGAAATTGGAATCAATTGTGTTTGATTATTGTGGTAGAATTGATGAATGTTCCGGTAGCCTTTATCTCCGAGCGAGGGAGGTACTTGCCGCTGTCATATGAAGCGATGGTAGTATGATATTTGCCGCTGTCATGTCTAAGCGAGGTAACATGCCGCTGTCATTGTCGAAGCGAGGGATATCATATGATGCCGCTATATGTCGAAGCGAGGGGTCCTAAAATTCCGCTGTTGTATTGGGACCGGAACAGTCACAATTCTAGTGATTAATGTGGAATATTGTGGATATAATTGGAAACGCGTTATCGATCATTATATTGTGAACTAATGATTTTGTGCATAAGTTTGTGAAATAGGAACAACAATGAAATGTGCTAATGTGGTAATCAAGGAGCATATCTATTATTTGTCTCATGCGCTTAATTATTTTATTAAGTTGAATTGTGTTAAGTGGTGATATATATATATATGCTCATGGTGAGTTGTTCCTGTAGGTACGCTTTTGGACCAAAGGGGCTAAGGGTTGGGTTGAACTGTGAGCTGAAGGAGGCATGAAAGAAGATAGAATACAGGATTTTTGTTAGTCTTAACATTCATTTTGGGAATGTAACTAACTAACTATCGAAGTTTTATTTTTGGCCTGTAATTTCATTGAGCTCACATAACAACTAGAACTCTAAGATGTCTCTAATACATATTTAGCCATGTTTATATCTTGATTTCACTGTTAAGGTAGAGAGGCCTTACATGTTCCAATGCCCTTTTAATGCAATTATCACCTACCATACATTTTTACAGTTGCAACATTATAATAGGCTATGCTCGTACGTCAATACGTACCTTAAGTTTCCGTAGTCCAAGCCAAACCTTGCTTGTGTTCCATGCCTCGAGAAACAGGCGCTAAAATACATAAACAACTCAAAATCAAGTAAAAAGCATGCATTCACGTGCCCACGCACGTTAGTAAACCTCAAAACCCATCGTTAATCCATGACGATTACCAAAACAAAAGCCCTCCGGCTAAGCATGCATAATACTCAAAATATTCCATTTAAAACGTTTAAAAGATAGTCAAAAACTCAACGGGGAGTTCCGTTTAATTTAACTTGGTCCCTACCAATCATTTTCAAAGCCTAGCATTCCCATTGGAATGTGAACATTGCCCCGGAAGCCGACCATTTAAGTCGCAAATCCAAAATCCCACGAAAAAGCCAAGAAAAACACAAAACACTTGCTGGCGATCGATCGCTTTGCCGGGCGATCGATCGCTATGCCGGGCGATCGATCGCTAGCCCCTTGGCGATCGATCGCTCGATATAGCGATCGATCGCCAAACTTTACTGGCGCGAGGCGATCGATCGCTCAAAAGTAGCGATCGATCGCCACCTTGCTGAAAAGCCTACTGCTTGCGTGCGATCGATCGCCAAAAACGGGCGATCGATCGCCGCGACATACAACCCGAAAAACACCATTTTTAAAAGCTTGAAACCTCCACAAATCATACCCCAACTCCTCCCAACTCAAAACCACTACAAATCCACACACAAGGACCTCCAACAAGGGTTGTCAACCCAAAATAAAACAAACCCAAAAGATTTTATGATTTTCACCAAAATCACCCAAACCAACCCAAACCCAAAACTCAACCAAATCCAACAAAATTACAATCAAATCAAAGCTACAAGAGAGGAGAATGAGATTACCAGCTTTTCTTCAAGAAATCCGGCCCCTAAATCGTGTTCCCAACGATTTTTTTGTTGAAGGGGGAAGAGGGGAAGGGTTTTGGGGAGGGCATCGCAGGAGAGGGGAGAGAGGAGAGGAAATGGATTCCGAATGACGGAATTCCGAGTCCATCTGGTATATATAGCAAAAATGCCCCAAAATACCAATACCCCCACAAATACATCATGATTCATTAAAAATCGTCTGTTTTCAAAAATCTCTCTCCAACATCAAATCCCCATACCAGCCCCAACATAAAGCACCACGGACTCCAAGTCCCACCAAAAACCCAACTCATAGGTTTTCCACCAGAATGAGAATACAATCTCAACCTTTGGATCCAACGATTCCAAATGCCCGATTTAACAACCTCGGGAGACCCAAAACCACAATTGTCACAATTAAAATCCAATAAGGATTATCACTACACCGGGGTTAACACTAATAATTCTCGGGTATCACAATTATCCCCCACTAATAAAATTCCGTCCTCGAAATTTGCACCGGTGTACTCCACGTAACACCAGGACTACACAACAAAACAAAACCACAACTCCGATTCTAGACCACATCAGAATCGAATTAACAACCGCGAGGACACCAACCTCGCACCAAGCTTTAAAATAAAGCAAACGCCAAAACCAACACAAAATCCAAAGGATAATAACATACCTCGATGCGAATCATCCCAGAAGTCAGTCTACTACGACTGCAAATCAACCAAATCTTCCTTGGTTCTGACATAGGTATCTCCCCATGATATCTCCATCACTTGCCCACGATGCTTAACACGCATCGTTATGATGAGGACTACTAGCATACGACAGTATACTCACAGTAAACCCGGTTCCTGCTTTCCACCCCCATCTCCTCCAAAGGAGTAGTTGCACCACCTGCAACACGGGTCGGGCAACCCACGATCACCGATCTACACAAAGTACATCTCAGAAGATGTTTACACCGGTGTGTTCCAAGAAATCATATCTTGGTCCCGACACACCATCAAAACTCCACAAATCCTCAAGTTCCACAGAGGTCATGCAAGACAATCAATTGCATTCCCGCCACACGTGTCAACCACGACACTAAACAATTCCGAATCCTGGCCATCCCTCGTCCATCCTGGGATTTAACAATCCTAAAACAGGGAGGCTATTGAATTAACCAGCAAGAATGACCATGGTCCCAAAACACGACAATCCCTCCTCAGGGGAAGTCAATTGGACCTCACGATTATTCCTCGTGCCATCAAGATTACCAATCTCAGGGTGCCACAATCTCACCGGAGATTCATTCATCAAGGCATATAAATCCGACGTTCAACAAGGAACAAAATAAAGTTGGCATTCGTATACACACACGGCATACATGCCCATGCACCAACACAACATGCATACGCCAAGCAATAGACTCAGGTATCTCCAATCATACCCAAGTCCCAAAACCAACTGTCAAACCTTGATTATTCTCACCCCACGGAGAATGGTGGTTGACAAACAAAACCAAAGGGTGTGATTTCAACATCAACACCACACGAACTAAAACAACAAATCTCCCAAAAGATTCAACCGATAGGTATAACAATACCGCCTTCCCCACAAGGAAAATGTCATGAACTCATGACCCTCCAACTTCGAACTGCCGTTCGGAAAACCTGGATATATTTATATCATAACATATCCCGGAACCAACAAAAGATTATTGATTCAGAATAGTGCATCCTTGCAACTATTACCAATCTGAAACCCGTATACTCCATGTTTACTCATCCTAAAGATGCTCTGTACTAATATCATAGTACTCCTCAAAACCGAGCATTTCCCGGGAGACGTCTCCTCGAACGTCTCACGAGAAGTACGAAGCCATCACAGAGTCCAACACTAGTAGGGCTTACCCCGGTTGATTCACAATCAACCCTCACCAATACCAGCTGTCTCTATGACAGCACAATCCAAATCTCTCCAAGAGATAGAATCAATATAGTAGTGTCACCTCACTAACTATATCTCACAAACCATGGTGACTCCCATTGCATGTCATATGCAAGGATGCTCAACCAGAGCTAATAACGACTTGTTAACAATCACGTTGGTATTCCCAACCAAATTGAGCTGTCCCAAAATGAGTTCCTCGAAACATTTGACGTACAAACGTCTCCGTGAGGCACTCCCTTCCTCGATTATCATGCCACATAGAGACTACAAGAGTCTACCATAAGTCCTCATCGTATCATCATACGATTCACCGAACTCGAATCCAACGAGCAGCATAATGGCTATCACAAGCACACCAAAGCACTGCAACAGTACCTGGCTAACGATTCGTTGGCCCCATAAGCTCATACCAACCTATCAACGTGACACACGTCCCATCCCGGTATACCATACCACAAACCATTAGAGTTGTGGGTCATCACCCAACATGTCTCTAAAACGCCAAATCACAATGGACAACCCGGTGTCCTGGCTCAATTACGATGCAATCCTAATCCATTAGGACTTATTCCACACCCTCAGGGTGGGTGTGATCATGCCTACACCACATCACAACAACAAGCGAGTAGTTTCCTCAAGGACTACTCTTACCACCAATCACTTGGCCTTAGCCATCCCAGCGAGCATACCCAAGGGTATCATTGCTCGACAAATGTTTACCTCTATAACAATGCATCCAATGCTGTAAGGACCCCAAGCCCTTAAAACCTTGATTAGTGTATTAACCACTATGTGTGGTACATGCTTTCTATAAAATGTCAATCGGGAAGCTCTGATGATACTTAATCATTGCCTGTCAATAAAAGACTCATATGCTTGCCCTTTACCAACCCCTTGGTGCCACTTTTCACATTGTAAACTTTTACAAAAATTTGGGCAGAGTCTCCCCATAAATAGAGCTATCCCAAAACAGAGTACAACACATAACAAAATTCCCGGCCAGGGAACACATAATACTCAACAGAAAGCAGTAATACAAGTAGATTCCCAGCCAGGGAAGACACCACACATATGTCAACAAAAGTGGGTTCCAACACCCACATAATACACCAATGACTCTCATATCATTCTAGCAATTCAACCTAATTGCATGCAACCTTAAATGAAAGAGAGAAAGGCTCATGCCTTTATATACAATCCATATACAAGTATAATCGTGCTCACATGCGAGCATCATGAATATGAATATGTATAAATCCTCAGGTGTATATATAGGTACTCTATACGATACCGTGCTCCATCAAGCCCTGGTACCACGATCCTGGGAGTACCTCAAATCAACAGCTCGAGCTCAGCTCCATAGCCATCGATGTACCTGTCCACCTGTCCCAACAGAGACAGCCCCCAACGGGGTGAGCATACCAATACACAAAATCCCATAATCATAATAATGAAATTCATAATTTACAACGCAAGTAAATACTAATGAATTTAAATGATACTCCCTGGATGGCAACATCCTCATCCGGGATTCCGTGTACTGTCCCTGTTCTCACAACATCAAACTCATCAAATCTCATAAATCAGTAAATCAACACATTGATTTACACATCGCATGCCTGATTCTCAAACATCAAGAATGAATGATTCCAAGTTCATATACATGCAAAAATAGATATATCAATATCAAATATTGATTTCATAACCTTGCTTTCCATTATACTTAGACATCTCATATGTCTTATAATGAAAACATGAGTCTATGAACCTAAACATCTCAAATGTCTCATAATGAATACACGATTCTACGAACCTAGACATCTCAAATGTCTTACGAAGAATGCATGATTCTACAAACCTAGACATCTCAAATGTCTCATAATATAGTCATATAAACCCAGTACCCCATATATCATACAAGAGTCATCCTACTCTAGTGTCACGCACGCTACAAGCGGCGATATCAAGATTTGGGTCATTCCTTGGCTATATCAACATGTATGTATAACCATACGCAAAACATTCAATGCAATCAAAAACACCTTATGCATTTCACATATATATAATAATGCTCGTACGTCGCACGTACCTTAAATCTCCGAAGTCCGAGCCAAGCCTTGCTCGAGTTCCATGCCCCGAGGAATGATGTGCTAACACGATAAATAATTCACAATTATTTACGAACATGTAACCTATGCTCACGCACACCCATATCCCTCACAACATTGTCAATACACGACAATTATCCTCTTAAAAGACCCGGGGCAGGGTACATGCAGGGAAGGAAATAAATGAGACAATCGAAATTTGTTCAAGAATGCCCTACAAAAATCGAACCTTAATCTCACAATTTCGAACCCAATTAAATACCATAATTCATCTAAAATGTCAATTAATCAATCCATAGCATGAATAATCATCCCACATGCCAAACCCCCAAATTCGAAATCCAAGCCCTAAATTCGAACTCAATACCTTAAATTCGAACACAATTAAGCATCAACAATACATCTAAAACATGTAATAAATTACCCATAACAAGAATCGTCACAACCCTTCCAAAACCCCCAAAATCGAACCCATTTCATGCACCCATCCAAAAATCGAACCCAAGCCAACGAAATCGAAATCATTCGAGCCAATAAATCACAATTTGGCAGGGAATCACATCACAAGCATGGAAAAAGGGGTTAGGAAGGTTACCCAAACGAAATCGGAAGAAAAATCGACCAAAATCGATAAACCCTAGAATTTGGGGATCGCCGCTTATCTGCAAAATTCGACTTCCACACGCGACGAAACCTTCAATTGGCAGAGGGGAAAGGAGCGCCTCGTCGAGACGAAGCCGTGGGTAGGTCGCACGCGCCGATCGGCGGCCGGACGGCGGCTGGCGGAGCGCCTGAAACGGCGAGGGTGCAGGGGGCGACGGGAATCGCGGCTGCGGGAGAGAGGGAAAAAATGAGGGCTGAAAATGAAATTATGTCTAAAATTTTGGGTTTAAATGGTATTTATAGCAAAAATACCCCGAAAAATTAATAGCCCCACAAATACATCATGATTCCTTAAAAATCATCTGTTTTCAAAAACTCTCTCTCTAACTCCAAAATCCCCTACCGGTGCTCACCCAGCACCCGAGATCCCGAGACACATTAAAAACCCAACTCTTAGGTTTTACACCGTAATGTGAATACAATCTCAACCTCTGGATCCAACGATCCCAACTACCCAAATAAACGAGCCCAGAAGGCCCAACACCTCGATTAAATCCCAAATCGCCACGTAAAACCACTTTAGGGATTATTAATACTCCGGGATTAACACCTATAATCCCTGGTCATCACAATATCCCCCACTAAAAGAATTTCGTCCTCGAAATTAGCACTGGTGTATCACGTAACACCCAGGCTGCACAACAACATGAAGCCATAACATCGATTCCTGACCATATCAGAATCGTATTAATAAACGCGAGGATACTTACCTCTCATCTAATCTCTGAAACAGAGCGACATACCATAACCAACATAACACCCAAGAGGTAAAACGTACCTCGATGCGGGTCATCCCAAAAGTCAGCCTCTCATGACTGCAAATCAACCAATACTTACGACTGTAGATCGGACAGTCATCCTTCGTTCTAATACAACAGTACGAACACATCCTGAATGACACCTCAACCGTAAGAACGTTGACCTCGTGTCAAACTCTGGAGTGGAGTAGACTTCCAAATCCATCATAACGTCAAAGAGCGTCAGCACAACTCAACGCTAACAGTCCAATGATATTTTACTATGACTTACGATGTCTAACATACATCGTTACGAGGGAAACACTAGTACAACCACGGTGTACACATATCAAACCTGGTTTCCACTTTCACACTTCCTCCATCGAAGGAGTAGTCGCCTCATTGCAACTTAATTTGGGCAACTCACGGCCACAAATTCAAACAAAAGACATCTCACAAGATGTCCACCTCCGGATGTTCCAAGAATCACGTCCTGATCATAAATAACAACCGAGACTCCGCAGAGTTTAAATTTCTTAAGGGGCATGCAATAAACCCATTGCATCCTCAACGCTTGTGTCGTCAGCGACACTCAACCAATCCGAAATCCTGCCATCCCTTGAAAATCCTCGGATTTAACAATCCAAACTTGGGAAGGCTGTCGCATAACTCGAAGGAAAACACCAACAAGGGAAATACCTTAACCCTCACAAGAAAATCCCTCCTCAAGGGAGTCAACTAACTTCACGATCATTCCTCATAATCATCGTGCCATGGAGATTCCCAATCTCAAGGTGTTCCATATCTCACATCAGAGATTTAACCCTCCTAAAATAGCATAACTCTATGCTTAACAGAGAGGAAATCAATAACTGGCATCCGTATACTCACCGGTATACCTGCCTAAGCACTGATGTCGCATGCATACTCAATGCACTCGGCTCGGGTATCTACCACATATCCCTAAGCCCCAAACACAACCGTCAATTCTGAGTCATTCCTTACTCAGTGGAGGATGAAAATCGACGATTAACAATACACGGTGTGATTCCCAAGATCAACACCACTTGCACCAACTTACCGAATCTTTCAAAGATTCCCAAATAGGTATAATACTACCTCCTTCCTCGCAAGGGAAGTGCCATCGAACTCGAGATCCACAAGTCTCGAACCATCATTCGGAAAAACTGGATACAATAACACCCATTGTATCCCAATACACGGGTTCCTTTAGATTGAGTCAATAACAACCTGATGACTCTCTTGTTGGTACTCCAACATCCTGAGCTGTCCCAGACAAGTCTCCAAGATTAAACATAAACGTATACACGTTTCAGTGAGGCATGAACAACCTTAACCTCAATGACATGGTGACTACTAGAGTCCACCACAATCCTCATCGTATCACCTTACGATTTGCCAAACTTGGTTCCAACGAGCAGTGTAACGGCTCTAGCAAGCCCATCATGGTGCTACACACACGCGGCAGACAACCTAGTCTCTGCCTCTTTAGGTTTACCTCAAACCTACCAATAAGACGGACGTTTCCACATGGTATAACATACTATGGGAGGAAAACTCAATAGAGTAGTGGGTCTTTATCCAACATTCCTCAATGCCGATACACCCTGGACAACCCAATGTCCCTATGTACTTAACATAACCTGATCCTACTCCCTTAGGACCCATCCTACACCCTCAAGGGTGGTGTGACCATGTCCACCACATGTCACATCGACAGAAAGCGAGTACTTTCCTCCATGATTACTCCTGTCGTCAAATCACATGGCCAAAAGCCACTCCAACGAGCATACCTCAAGGGTATCACCACTCGTAAAATGATTACCCCCAAACATAAGCTGCGGTACAATCACATGTACAGCGCATCCATCCATTCCTCGAGCAACCCGCTCGGTATAAGGGTCACGTCCATCGGTGTCGCACACACCACCTTGTGCTCGGTACTGGCACCCAAGGCATACCACTGAATACGTATACTCAACGCATCGATCATCGTAACGATGATGCATGTCTAATAAGACATCTCCTACACCATCGTCATCGTCATCCCGTGACGACACATGCCAACTCATGGCATCTAAAACATTGCCCACTAGTGACGATACATGTACATCAGCGTATGTCATCCACTATCATGCTAGTAAAATAGGCATAATAAAACATGTATATCAATGCATGCCAGCTACAATAAAGCTAATAAAATAGCAATATCTCATACCTCATCGCTAGTGATATAGCGTCATACCTGTCTCCGTCGCTCAATAATAGTGCGTAATCAGCACCCATCGCTCGAAGGCGGCAAAATCCTGTGCTGAGTACATAGCGGCAAAATCCCTCGCTATAGAATCGACGGCATGACACCTCGTCATATAATAAGTGGCATGAAACCTCGCTATATACCTGAGTATGAATCATCGTCCACATAGTAGCGGAAAGAGGCATCGCTATCAATACACCTGGCGGAATGAACCATCGCCAATAGATATAGCGGAATGAACCATCGCTATAAATACACCTGGCGGAATGAACCATCGCCAATCATTATAGCGGAATGAACCATCGCTATCAATACACCTGGCGGAATGAACCATCGCCAATAGATATAGCGGAATGAACCGTCGCTATAAATACGCCTGGCGGAATGAACCATCGCCAATAAATATAGCGGAATGAACCGTCGCTATAAATACACCTGGCGGAATGAACCATCGTCAATAAATATAGCGGAATGAACCATCGCTATCAATACACCTGGCGGAATGAACCATCGCCAATAGATATAGCGGAATGAACCATCGCTATCAATACACCTGGCGGAATGAACCATCGCCAATAGATATAGCGGAATGAACCGTCGCTATAAATACGCCTGGCGGAATGAACCATCGCCAATAAATATAGCGGAATGAACCGTCGCTATAAATACACCTGGCGGAATGAACCATCGCCAATAAATATAGCGGAATGAACCATCGCTATCAATACACCTGGCGGAATGAACCATCGCCAATCAATATAGCGGAATGAACCGTCGCTATAAACCGTGTCCTCATAGAGAAATGAATATAAATCGACACAGCGGGACACATCACCGCTATCATCCGTGTCACCACAAAGGAATGAATCATCATCCTAACAAGCGGCATCTCATCCTCGCTTCTTCATACAAGCGGTATCTCATCCTCGCTTCGTATGGCATACCCCGCCTCCATGTGCAAGCGAGCATCCCCGCCCGCTCCACATTTTTAGCGGTACAAGCATAAGCTTCTTCATACAAGCGGTATATCATCCTCGCTTCGTATGGAATACCCCGCCTCCATGTGCAAGCGAGCATCCCCGCCCACTCCACATTTTTAGCGGTCAAGCGTAAGTATAAAAATTCTCACTGTCATAAGCAGGACTCCTGGAATGTATAATCATCATTCCTTTTTATACTCCATATTTCCTGTAACCTGCAACCATCAGGGTTAACAACAATAGCCATATACGCTATGCATCCACATTCAATTCATAATAAAAACACATTATGAGAATGTATGGTTTCACAAATAAATGTCATGATATCCTTCTTTAAATCCTTATTTCATCCTGAGCCCTTATCATTAGTACATTTTAATGCTTCTTGCTACTCCAGGAAAGCGGAATTCTTCCTCGCTTCCACTGGACTTTAGCGTTGCTACTCCATATAAGCGGGACTCTTCATCGCTTCATATGGACTTTAGCATAAGCCATTAAAATCCTTACTAAGATAACTTTGACTCAAGACATGCATATGCAAAAACAATGCACAATAACATATATCATAACCTCAATGCACCACTTTGCATTCATCATGTGTCAACAAGACAACGTAAAATACATGTTACCTCGGAAATATCCCTTTATCTGATTTTCTTAAAACCAGCTTCCTTGGCACATAACACACGGAGTGCCAGACATCCCCATAAATGTCATCCTATCGTGTTCCACACGATTCCTGCAACCACAATGGTTAGCAATACCACTTTTCATATCATAAGAGCACATAAACAATGTGTTATGTCATACAACATTAATGCCATCATGCATAAATATGTGCTATCAATAACTTCCTAGGCCCTTAACAGCCCCAATGAGCAACCACTGCTCTGATACCACTAATGTAAGGACCCCAAGCCCTTAAAACCTTGATTAGTGTATTAACCACTATGTGTGGTACATGCTTTCTATAAAATGTCAATCGGGAAGCTCTGATGATACTTAATCATTGCCTGTCAATAAAAGACTCATATGCTTGCCCTTTACCAACCCCTTGGTGCCACTTTTCACATTGTAAACTTTTACAAAAATTTGGGCAGAGTCTCCCCATAAATAGAGCTATCCCAAAACAGAGTACAACACATAACAAAATTCCCGGCCAGGGAACACATAATACTCAACAGAAAGCAGTAATACAAGTAGATTCCCAGCCAGGGAAGACACCACACATATGTCAACAAAAGTGGGTTCCAACACCCACATAATACACCAATGACTCTCATATCATTCTAGCAATTCAACCTAATTGCATGCAACCTTAAATGAAAGAGAGAAAGGCTCATGCCTTTATATACAATCCATATACAAGTATAATCGTGCTCACATGCGAGCATCATGAATATGAATATGTATAAATCCTCAGGTGTATATATAGGTACTCTATACGATACCGTGCTCCATCAAGCCCTGGTACCACGATCCTGGGAGTACCTCAAATCAACAGCTCGAGCTCAGCTCCATAGCCATCGATGTACCTGTCCACCTGTCCCAACAGAGACAGCCCCCAACGGGGTGAGCATACCAATACACAAAATCCCATAATCATAATAATGAAATTCATAATTTACAACGCAAGTAAATACTAATGAATTTAAATGATACTCCCTGGATGGCAACATCCTCATCCGGGATTCCGTGTACTGTCCCTGTTCTCACAACATCAAACTCATCAAATCTCATAAATCAGTAAATCAACACATTGATTTACACATCGCATGCCTGATTCTCAAACATCAAGAATGAATGATTCCAAGTTCATATACATGCAAAAATAGATATATCAATATCAAATATTGATTTCATAACCTTGTTTTCCATTATACTTAGACATCTCATATGTCTTATAATGAAAACATGAGTCTATGAACCTAAACATCTCAAATGTCTCATAATGAATACACGATTCTACGAACCTAGACATCTCAAATGTCTTACGAAGAATGCATGATTCTACAAACCTAGACATCTCAAATGTCTCATAATATAGTCATATAAACCCAGTACCCCATATATCATACAAGAGTCATCCTACTCTAGTGTCACGCACGCTACAAGCGGCGATATCAAGATTTGGGTCATTCCTTGGCTATATCAACATGTATGTATAACCATACGCAAAACATTCAATGCAATCAAAAACACCTTATGCATTTCACATATATATAATAATGCTCGTACGTCGCACGTACCTTAAATCTCCGAAGTCCGAGCCAAGCCTTGCTCGAGTTCCATGCCCCGAGGAATGATGTGCTAACACGATAAATAATTCACAATTATTTACGAACATGTAACCTATGCTCACGCACACCCATATCCCTCACAACATTGTCAATACACGACAATTATCCTCTTAAAAGACCCGGGGCAGGGTACATGCAGGGAAGGAAATAAATGAGACAATCGAAATTTGTTCAAGAATGCCCTACAAAAATCGAACCTTAATCTCACAATTTCGAACCCAATTAAATACCATAATTCATCTAAAATGTCAATTAATCAATCCATAGCATGAATAATCATCCCACATGCCAAACCCCCAAATTCGAAATCCAAGCCCTAAATTCGAACTCAATACCTTAAATTCGAACACAATTAAGCATCAACAATACATCTAAAACATGTAATAAATTACCCATAACAAGAATCGTCACAACCCTTCCAAAACCCCCAAAATCGAACCCATTTCATGCACCCATCCAAAAATCGAACCCAAGCCAACGAAAATCGAAATCATTCGAGCCAATAAATCACAATTTGGCAGGGAATCACATCACAAGCATGGAAAAAGGGGTTAGGAAGGTTACCCAAACGAAATCGGAAGAAAAATCGACCAAAATCGATAAACCCTAGAATTTGGGGATCGCCGCTTATCTGCAAAATTCGACTTCCACACGCGACGAAACCTTCAATTGGCAGAGGGGAAAGGAGCGCCTCGTCGAGATGAAGCCGTGGGTAGGTCGCACGCGCCGATCGGCGGCCGGACGGCGGCTGGCGGAGCGCCTGAAACGGCGGGGGTGCAGGGGGCGACGGGAATCGCGGCTGCGGGAGAGAGGGAAAAAATGAGGGCTGAAAATGAAATTATGTCTAAAATTTTGGGTTTAAATGGTATTTATAGCAAAAATACCCCGAAAAATTAATAGCCCCACAAATACATCATGATTCCTTAAAAATCATCTGTTTTCAAAAACTCTCTCTCTAACTCCAAAATCCCCTACCGGTGCTCACCCAGCACCCGAGATCCCGAGACACATTAAAAACCCAACTCTTAGGTTTTACACCGTAATGTGAATACAATCTCAACCTCTGGATCCAACGATCCCAACTACCCAAATAAACGAGCCCAGAAGGGCCAACACCTCGATTAAATCCCAAATCGCCACGTAAAACCACTTTAGGGATTATTAATACTCCGGGATTAACACCTATAATCCCTGGTCATCACAAATGCTCTATCGAGCAAACCTGTTTGGCAACAAGGTCTCGTAAACTAGTGATTCAGACTCTACCATGTGCTCATCATCGGCATTTAAACCATACAACCAAATACATAACATGAATGTATTTTTCACCAAAACGACGCCACGCGTCCACATAGACATCCCAAACAACATCGTCAAACATATGACGGTACCTGTCGATACACGACACTCATAATCTCATCGTCAAACACATGACGGTATAAAATAACACATAGTATTCACAATAATGATAACAAAAGTAATATGCCATACATCATCGCTATCAAGATAGCAGAATACCTGTATCCATCGTCCCCCAACGGTACACAAGCAGCACCCATCGCTCGTAGGCGGCATAATCCAGTGCTACGCACATAGCGGTATACCCCATCGCTATAGAATCAGCGCCATAAGACATCGCCATAGATATCCGGCGGTAAGAACCATCGCCATAGATGTAGCGGAATGTACCATCGCTATATGCTACCTGGCCGCATAAACCATCGCCATAGAATACCCGGCGGCATGAACCATCGCCAATAGAATACCCGGCGGAATGAACCATCGCCCAATAGAATACTCGGCGGTATGAACCATCGCCAATAGAATACCCGGTGGCATGAACCATCGCCAATAGAATACCCGGCGGAATGTACCATCGCCAATGGAATACCCGACGGCATGAGCCATCGCCAATAGCATACCCGACGGCATGAACCATCGCCAAGAGAATACCCGGTGGAATGTACCATCGCCAATAGCATACCCGGCGGCATGAACCATCGCCAATAGAATACCCGGCGGCATGAACCATCGCCAATAGAATACCCGGCGGAATGTACCATCGCCAATAGAATACCCGACGGAATAATCGCGGACTCAAGAGGAACTCACACTCATGTAGTACTTTGTTCCCGATCAGATCGCTACGTCATGACAGCGGCATCATCGCTTCGACGTGACAGCGGCATGTATCATCGCTTTGACACGACAATGGCATCATCGCTTCGACATGACGGTGGTATCATCGCTTCGACGTGACAGCGGCATTTGCCATCGCTTCGACACGACAGCGGCATTTACCATCGTTTCGGCATGACAGCGGAAATACCCCTCGCTTCGACTTATTAGCGGCATAATATCCCTCGCGATAGTAATATGACAGCGGCATTATCCTTCGCTTCGACATATTTGCGGCAAATATTCGTCATCGCTATAATATGACAGCGGCAAGTATTCACATCGCTACGCCATGCATGCAACCGTAATGCATAACCCGTATTCCCATAAACATCGCCATGAGTGTATTTTAACGCACCTCGCTTCAAATGTGACATGCGGAATTTTACCATCGCTTCAACATTTAGCGGCAAAGCATTAAAATCATCACTCCGAGGTATATCTATGCAACCGTAATGCATAGTACATGTCTCACATAACCCTGCAACCACCATGGTTAGCAACAACATAGTCCAGTTATGAACACATATCATAAACGCACATAAGCAATATAGTTGTGCAACGCAACACTAACTACCATCATGCATAAGTATGTGCTTCTCATTCCCATTAACAATTTCCTAGGCCCTCAACAGCCCCAAAGAGCTAACCACTGCTCTGATACCACTAATGTAAGTACCCCCGTGCCCTTAACCCCATTATTAGTGTATTAATCCATACCATTAGTGCATATAATCATAATATCATGGGGAAAAGCCATGTAAAGTGCAACACCATATGCTATCCAGAAAATTTCTTGCATTCTATCCGCATAATATTCAAATTCTCCAACCACGATTATTTATATAACATGCACCCTTATGATACACTAACATGCTCTCAATTCATTTGGCAATTCCATATTTAATTGCATGCAACCCATGAATGAATAGAGAAGAGCCGTAGCCCATTTATACATTCCATATACACGTAACATGTACTCACATAAGAGCACTCAATGCACACGCGTGTACCTAATGTATAAAACACTCTACCGGATACTGTTACTAGCACTACAATATTGGAAGCACCTCCCAAGCACAGCTCGATCTCAACTCTGGATCTATGCACCTATTCAACCAGCTCTGGTACCTCGATCCTGGAAGTACCTCAAATCAATAGTCGAGCTCGACTCCAAAGCTGCTGCTACACCTGTATCACCTACCCCAACAGAGACAGCCCCCACATGGGGTGAGCATATCAATACCACCAATCCAATAATCATAACATTGCAATTCATAATTTACAGAACGTAAATGCCATAATTTAAATTATACTCCCTGGATGGTAACACCCTCATCCGGGATCCCTTGTATTGTCCATGTTCTCAAATTAACCAAACTCATCAAATTCCCAAAGCCAGTTAATCGCCACATAGATTAACTGATACCGTTCTATTATGCCAGTTCCATAATCAATATGGTAAAATCGTTATATAAAAGACCGTAGACCTCACATATATCTAACCAATGATTCCATGTTCTTATTTCATTGCTCGCTCCACAATAGCGGCATTCTAAACCCCTCGCACGCTCAACAATAGCGGCGTCATAACCGATGGTCGCTCAACGGCGACAGCATCCCTAATCATTACTCGCTCAAAAGCGGCACCGTATGGTTCCCAATGTATAACCATTTGACGCAAATACCATTTACCATGCATATCGTTTTCCATTTATAGCAAGTATCATGTACCATGCATTTCAATACCTATTTGGTGCAATTACCACATACCATGTATTTCAATGTCCATATAATGCAATTATCACACACCATGTGTTCCAATGCCCTTTTAATGCAATTATCACCTACCATACCTTTTTACAGTTGCAACATTATAATATGCTATGCTTGTAGGTCAATACGTACCTTAAGTTTCCGTAGTCCAAGCCAAACCTTGCTTGAGTTCCATGCCTCGAGAAACAGGCGCTAAAATACATAAACAACTCAAAATCATGTAAAAAGCATGCATTCACGTGCCCACGCACGTTAGTAAACCTTAAAACCCATCGTCAATCCATGACGATTACCAAAACAAAAGCCCTCCGGCTAAGCATGCATAATACCCAAAATATTCCATTTAAAATGTTTAAAAGATAGTCAAAAACTCAACCGGGAGTTCCGTTTAATTTAACTTGGTCCCAACCAATCATTTTAAAAGCCTAGCATTCCCATTGGAATGTGAACATTGCCCCGGAAGCCGACCATTTAAGTCGCAAATCCAAAATCCCACGAAAAAGCCAAGAAAAACACAAAACACTTGCTGGCGATCGATCGCTATGCCGGGCGATCGATCGCTAGCCCCTTGGCGATCAATCGCTCGATATAGAGATCGATCGCCAGACCTTACTGGCGCGAGGGGATCGATCGCTCAAAGGTAGCGATCGATCGCCGCAACCTGCAACCCCAAAAATACCATTTTTAAAAGCTTGAAACCTCCACCAATCATACCCCAACTCCTCCCAACTCAAAACCACTACAAATCCACACACAAGGACCTCCAACAAGGGTGCTCAACCCAAAATAAAACAAAACCAAAAGATTTTATGATTTTCACCAAAATCACCCAAACCAACCCAAACCCAAAACTCAACCAAATCCAACAAAATTACAATCAAATCAAAGCTACAAGAGAGGAGAATGAGATTACCAGCTTTTCTTCAAGAAATCTGGCCCCTAAGTCGTGTTCCCAACGATGTTTTTGTTGAAGGGGGAAGAGGGGAAGGGTTTTGGGGAGGGTCATCGCAGGAGAGGGGGGAGAGGAGAGGAAATGGATTCCGAATGACGGAATTCCGAGTCCATCTGGTATATATAGCAAAAATGCCCCAAAATACCAATACCCCCACAAATACATCATGATTCATTAAAAATCATCTGTTTTCAAAAATCTCTCTCCAACATCAAATCCACATACCAGCCCCAACATAAAGTACCCCGGACTCCAAGTCCCACCAAAAACCCAACTCATAGGTTTTCCACCAGAATGAGAATACAATCTCAACCTTTGGATCCAACGATTCCAAATGCCCGATTTAACAACCTCGGGAGACCCAAAACCGCAATTAAAACACAATTGCCACAATTAAAATCCATTAAGGATTATCACTACACCGAGGTTAACACTAATAATTCTCGGGTATCACACTATGAGCTAATGATTTATGCATGAGCTTTTGAAACAGGAACAACAATCAAAATGTGCTAGTGTGGTATAACAGGGAGCATATCTATTAAACGTCTCATGCGCTTAATTATATTATTGTGTTCGATTGTGTTGAATGGTGATGTATATGCTCATGGTGAGTTGTTCCTCTAGGTACACCTTTTGGGCTTGAAGGGCTAAGGGCCGGGTTGAGGCAGTGAGCTTCGAGGAGCATTAAAGGAGTAGGATACAAGATTTTGTATAGTCTCTACTCTAGGAGTAGTGTAAATCTACAACATAGTATTCATGATTTGGAATGTAACTAATAGTTTCTTGGAATTTTATTCTTGGCCTGTAATCCTATTAGCTCAAGTAACAACCGGAATCCTTAAATCATTATTAATGCATGCTAAGCCCTAATTATCTCATTATTACGTGCTTAAGGTATCGAGGCCTTACATATCCACCTCATCACTTATAATATACGCAGTACTAGCTACTCGTGGCATATTCACATAATCACACATATACGTGTCGACTATCCATGACATATCCACCTCATTACATATAATATACGTAGTACTAGATACTCGTGTCATATTCACATTGTCACACAAAAGTGTCGACTATCCGTGGCATATCCACCTCATCACATATAATATACGTAGTACTAGCTACTCGTTGCATATTCACATCATCACACATATACGTGTCGACTATTCGTGACATATGCACCTCATCACATATAATATGCATATCTTAATCATTGGTAATCATTTACCAAGAACCAAGAACTAAAACCACAATCGTTAAACATGAATGTGTCCATGAAGTGAAGTACACATATCTGCATTACACATTAGCTTAATATCAAGTATTTCACTCGGCATAATAGTCAAGTGCCAATCTGTGACACACATATTTTAGCCTTACGCCAACTAGTGGCACATATAATGCACAAAATCATTATAATCCTTTACTCGTTATAGCGGTGGCACAATTTACCCATCGCATGCTATAACAGTGGCAAAATAATCTCCATCGCTTGTTATAGCTGCGGCACCATTTACCCTTCGCTTACTCAAAAAGCGAGGATAATAAATGGCAATACCCTTATTACACGATATTTATAATTCACATAATAAGCCCTAAAATAAGAGCTATAATGTTGTTATCATTACCACTTTAATTCAATTTATCAACAGGTATCTATGATGCCGTAATACACTAAGATGCTCTGTCACCCATAACATGGATAATATCTCATGTCAATCCGTGACATTGACAACAGTCTTAATTGTCGTATCTTTAAGATCACCTCATGTCACACTGACACCAAAAAGAACTGCATTTAATCGTGCAGTCCTAAACTCAATCAAGGGTATAAGAAAATTTAAGTGTATCTAACACTTCTCAACTATCACGCGGAGCGAAATATTCAAAACTAAAACCCTCAATTAACTCTCCCAATCACAGTGGTAAATCAATCTCAACATGTGCCTCATACCTGGTACCTCAACAATATACTGCGTACACATAGCATACTCCTAAATGCATATGCAGCTAAGATCTTATACTCATAATCAGCGAGACATGATATACTCGTCCACACATGGAAAAAACACAACTAGATCACTATCTCAAATTCTCAAGTCTCACTAGGCCTCGAACTAGTCTAAGCATTTAACCATTGTCCTCAATTCACGCTAGACCATTAACTCGCCCAAAATTAAATCAGAACCTGGCTCTTATATAAAAATTTGGGCAGAGTCTCCCCATAAATTTGACTATCTGAGAAAAATACACACCACAATAAACACCCTCAATCTATACACATCATAATCTAAATATAAACGTTCACAGCTAGGGAAATCACAATACTTTTCAAAATCAAAACAAGATATAAGTTCTCAGCCAGGGAAATGATATAAAAATGGGAGATAATGAACAATTTTGACAAGTTAATACAGATAAAAAATAAGGACATCATTTCTATAACTATACAGCTATGACGCCTAGCCAAAGTTCATCTTTGATATCTTTCTAGCGTGCCAAAACTTTCTCCCAAGTCCTCCAAAAGTTAGCCATGTCACCTGTTTTCCATGGAAACAACTCACACTCGTGGTAAGCATACCATAATAACAAAATAAGATGAATGTACAAGATAAGTTATACAGAATGTAATGCTATTAGATAACATGATGCTTCCTGGATCTATTAGAACAGGGTGGAGTCTCTCGCATTGTCCCTGCTCTCACAATTCCATCATTTAACAAACTCATTATACATAATTAGATTCTAAACCCGACATATACACGTCACAATCACATCGCACGTTCTAGTAGCGACCCATAATATAAATCAACACATCATTCGCCACAACGATGACCCCTCTTTACATTCATATTACATTGCTCGCTAACGCAGCGATCACAACACTTTATTCATACACGTCACAATCACATCGCACGTTCAAGTAACAACCCAATGGTGATGTCCGGAATAATTAATAATCGCTCATTGGACTTAATTATGGGTTTTATATGATATGTCGGGATTTAAATCTTGGGTGTCAAACCTTGGACCGGAGTTGAGATAAATGATTTCGGGATTGAATTTATTATATTAATTAAATTCAAGGAGATTCTTAAATACTTGGGAACGTCATTTTTGGTCTGGGAATTTCTGGTTGAGCTTTTGATGCAAATTAAATGAGATGGTTTTTCTTGCAATAATAAGTTAATTGATGATTAAATTAAATAGTTGTTTAATTGGCTAAGATGATAATTGTTGGTGTGGATTAAAATCTAGGGTTGAAGTTAAAACCCACACATTTCTCTAAATTACACACTAAAAACACTCACTTCTCGCCTCCCTCACTCTCTTATCGGACTCTTCTCCTCGGCAGCCATGGAAGACTTCCTTTAATTTTCAAGATCGATTCTTGTTATGGTTTGAGTCTTAACTATTTACCACTCTTGCCTCTCGATTTATACTTGATTTGGTATTAATTTTATGCTGATTTGGGGCTCCATTTTGGGTGCGTTTTGGGGCACTTTTTCAGACGTTTTTTGGCTGTTTTATGTTGTTATTTGGCTCAAAAATCTGATGCTATTTTTGTTCAAAATATGATGATGCTTTGGTTCGAAAATTCCTGTTGTTCTTGATTCGATTCCTCGCTGTTTTGGTTTCAAAATTGGTACTTGTTTTGAGTTCGAAATTTTCTTGCAATGTGGTTCGATTTTTGCAGCATTTTGGTTCAAAATTGTGAGGCTATTAAGTTTGAAAATCTGCTACTGGTTTGCTCTTATGTGTGAGGACCCGTTCCTAATCAAGTGTGTAATGATCACACAATGATTATTTATTTGTAAACAGCGGAAGATTTTAAAAAGTTCTGCCAACAAGTGGCTCTAAAAATTTCGACATGACCTCCGCGCACGAGGGACATACCAGAAAAAATGAAAAGCATAAATATCATATCCAGTGCAGCAAGTAAATATATAATACCATAGCATGCATCATAGGCACCCAGCACATAAGTCGTACTAAAAATATTTACATCATACCATAGCATGCACAATATATCTCCAGCAAACATATATACTCAAAATATTTACATAATACCAACAGCAGTAAAGAAACAACAAATATTCACCAATAATCAAGACTCAACGGAAATAAACTTGATTTACATCGTTATACTATACAGGACACATCCTGGTATACTTAACTATCTTACGACTAGGAAAAGACAAAAGAAAACAACCTCGGGTAAGACTTCCAGCGAGTATTCCATCTTTGGGATCCTGGTCACCTGTAATACCTGCCATTGCCCACACTCAAAGACAACAACAACCCCCTACGGATGAGCCAAAGCCCAATATGAAACTAACAAGTAAATACAACAGGCATCTATAAAATGTGATATATGATGTCATGCAATGCAATGTAATGCGATGCATGAAGGGTACAAATCATCTCGGAATAGCAATAGTCCAGATTCCAAGGAATAGCTATCAAATATCTCAAGATACCAGAACATCGCAGTCCAAAGAAAGGTATCATCAATAAAATATCATGCTCGAGCAGGGCGTCGACTCGCTCATCGCTACGACATCTCTCTCAGTCGAGCCATCAGCGGTCCATCATCCCTCATGTCTGGGCAACGTCGAAACACTCATCGCTACGGCATCTCTCAGCTCACTCTCTCCGACGAGCCATCGGCGTGCCCATCATCCCAAGACAAACATCACAGATACCAACAAAAACGATAAGGGTATCAACGAAAGAATCAGTAGGATCAACATGAGGTGCTCAATGTCCATGCAATGCATCACGCCAGTATCATAATCTCATATGATGCAACTCAATATGTCCAACGTGAAAGTCATATATCGATGTACATTTATTGAAAAAGATGTATGTTAACAAAACATTTATTTTCATACATCGATATATCAACTACGAATGCTCATAAGTCAAGTAAAATCACATAACGAAGTAATTTCACGTAAGTCACGTAAGTTCAGCAAATCATGTATCAAATAATACTGATACCTTTCGTATATTATCGATCGCAACATACCTAATCTTTCTTTCTAAGGATGAATATCATCCTTCTAGCTCGTGGAGCTCCAATGTCATACGTTAATCTATAAAATCCATACAATATCATCATTTATATTCATCTATTTGCTAAACTCTTCTTGCTTAAATCTGAGAGAAAATATATCTAATAATTATTAGCTGCACTACAAGTTCAATTAGGTAGCTGATTCGGAACTTAGATCGCATTATAAAGTTTAGACTTTGAAAATAATCGATTCTTGAAGCTCACTTATCATTCTCACACATCCAACTAACCAAAATGGCTACTAACTTACGCATGCACACATAGCAGTTATCGTCCAAGCTAATCATTGTACGACATTAACCAAAATTCAACATGTAAGACAATCTACACTAAAAAATTATATTTGAGCATCAACAACTTCGAACTCAACAAAAAATGCTTTGAGATTACATGCAATCCATTCATGTATGATTCATCAAACTAAAGTAGGATTTAAATGCGTTATCAGTTGACTGACTGTGAATTTAGAACATTCACCCCAAAACCATGAAATCCATCGACATTTCCCATTTTCAGCAGAAAATCGATCCAAACAACCAGACAACTTGAAAAATCTTAACAATCCTCCAACACAAGGTTAATCAAGCTAAAACATGTTTTAAGAACCTTTACTCACACATGCATGAAATTCGAATCCTATACCCGTCAATACATCGACAAAAATCGAACCAAATTCAACATGCAATGCAAGACTTACACTACACTAAATCTCCAAAATATCACAATCACTCTATTTTGTCTAAATAACTTCAAATGCATCAAAATTAAGAGATATCAAAGCTGGAATTCAAATGTGATGCCCGGGAATTAATGGTGTTAATCCCGGTGTGGTAATGATCCTTTATGGATTTTATTTATGGCAATTATGAATTAATTACGGTATTGGGACTCCCTAGGATTTTTAAATCCGGTATTTGGAGTCATTGGATCCAAGGGATGAGATTGTATTCTCATCATGGTGATAACTTGGAATTTGGTCTATGGTGGGATCTGGGGTCCGGAGTACTTGTACTGGGGTTGGTAATGAAAATTGAGGTTGGAGAGATAATTATTGAAAACAGATGATTTTTAATGAATCATGATGTATTTGTGGAAGTATTGGTATTTTGGAGCCTTGGTACTATATAAACCAAGTGGACTCGGTGTTTCATAATAGCACGAAATATCCTCTCTCTCCTCGCTTCCCACCCATTTCCCCCAAACCCCTCTTTCTTTTCTCTTGGAGAAAATGGCTAGAAGCTCGGTTCGGGAGCCGGATTGCTCAAAGAAAAGTTGGTAATCTTCTTCCCCTCGCCTTTACCTTCGAGTTGATTATAGTATTGTTGATTTTGGTTAAGGTTTGGGTTGGTTTTGGAATTTAGGGATTTTTGGTTAAAATCCAAAGTTCAGTTTGTGGAGTTTTTATTGGTTTTAAATAGATTATTTGAGGTGTTGAGAGTGTATGGGGTGTTGGTTTTGAGTTTGGGTGTGAAAAACACCATTGAAGCTCGAGTTTTTTGGAAAATTGCAGGTCGCGGTCGATCGCGGATTGCATGCCGATCGATCGCTATGAGCAGCTGAAAATTTATGAAGATGTACAGTACTGGCGATCGATCACAAGGTCTCGGCGATCGATCGCGAGTGGGTTGGTGATCGATCGCAGAGACTCGCGATCGATCGCGAAAGGGCACTGGTTGGCCACTGGATTGCGCGATCGATCGTTATGAAATCAGCGATCGAACGTGCTTCGCACGTGGTTGCATGCTTGTGTTTAAGTTTGAGTTATTTATGTGTTAGCACATAATTCATCGGGTCGCAGGACTCGGTCAAGGTTTGGTTCGGACTACGGAATCATAAGGTATGTATGACGTACGAGCATATCTCTTTTATATAATTGCAATTGTTGAATGCATGGTATATTATATTGCAATAAATGGATAGATATTGGGAATTATGTGGTGCCGCTCTTGAGCGAGCAATGATAGGGATGTTGTCGCTATTTAGCGAACATCGATTATGACGCTGATGTTGTTGAGCGTGCGTGGGGTTAAAATGCCGCTATTGTGGAGCGAGCTATGAAATAGAACTATGATTCATTGGTTAGATATATGTGATATATGTGGTACTCCATTTAATGATTTAATCATATTTGATTATGGAACTGGTATGACAGGAATGGTTTTAGTTAATCAATGTGGTGATTAACTGGCTTTGGGAATTTGATGGTTTGGTTATTTTGAGAACAGGGAAAGTACGGGAAATCCTACGTGGTAACAATACTATACAGGGAGTATCCTTTTACAATACAGTTTTATATTTTGTAAATTACGTACTATGATTATTGAAATGGTGGTATTGGTATGCTCACCCCGTGTGGGGGCTGTCTCTGTTGGGGCAGGTGTACAGGTGTAGCAATAGCTTTGGAGTTGAGCTCGGGCTGTTCATTTGAAGTACTTCCAGGATCGAAGTATCAGAGCTGGTTGAATAAGCATAACGGTAGATTCGGAGTGGAGATCGAGATATGGATGAGAGGTGGTTCCAAGATCGAATCACCAGTAACGGTATTTGGTAGAGTATCTTATACATTATATACACGTTTATTCATTGGGTGCTCTCATGTGAGCTCGTTTTTACTGTATACGGAATGTATAAATGGGCATGGTTTTTCTCTCTTCATTTATTGTCTGCATGCAAGTAAACACGGAATTGCTAAATGAACTGAGAGAATGTTAGTGTATTATGAGGGTGCATGCTATGTAAGTGGTCTTGGTTGGGGAATTTGAATATTATGGGGTTCTAATACAAGAAATTTTATAGATGGTATATGATGCTATACTTGCATATGGTCCTCTTCCCCATGATAATATGATTGTATGCACTAATGGATGGGTTAATACACTAATAACGGGTACAGAAGTGAGACTGAGTACAGCTTATCACCCTCAGACAGATGGCCAGACAGAGCGTACCATTCTGACGCTCGAAGACATGTTGAGGGCATGTGTTTTGGAGTTTGATACTCCATGGCAGGATGCAGTGCCATTGGTGGAGTTCTCCTATAATAACAGCTATCAGGCGAGCATTCAAATGGCCCCTTTTGAAGCTCTTTACGGACGACGATATAGGTCACCGCTGTATTGGGAGGACTTGACTAGTAAAGCGGTCGGAGGACCGGATATGATTAAGGATATGGAAGAAAAGATCAAGATGATACGTCAAAAGATGAAAGCGGCTCAGGATAGGCAAGCAGCTTATGCCAATAAGCAACGACGACCGCTAGAATTCCAAGTGGGAGACAAGGTCTTCTTGAAAATCTCACCCTTCAGGGGTGTAGTTTGTTTTGGTATGTGTAAGGACCCCAAGCCCTTAACCCTTGATTAGTGTATTTATCATTATGTGTGGCACATGCTTTCAATAAAATCAATCGGGAAACACAGATGATACTTTACCATTGAATGGCAATTACAAAATTTCTTTAATATTCAACATTAAGATCATCTCTACCAACAAATAGACTCATAGATTCTGCCCATTTCCAACCCCATTACACCACTTTTTACAAGGTGGACTTTTATAAAAATTTGGGCAGAGTCTCCCCATAAATAGAGCCATCCCGAAATAAAAACACATCACAATATATAATTCTCGGCCAGGGAAAACACATACTCAACAGAATACAGTAACGCTAAGTAAATTCCCAGCCAGGGAAGACACCACACATAAGACAACATAAATGGGTTTCAACACCCACATAATACACTCATGACTCTCATATCATTAGCAATTCTACCCTTAATTGCATGCAACATAGAATGAAAGAGAGAAAGGCTCATGCCTTTATATACAACCCATATACAAGCATAACCGTGCTCACATGCGAGCATCATAAATATGTATATAACCTTCGGGTGTATATAAGTACTCTATACGATACCGTGCTCCATCAAGCCTTGGTACCACGATCCTGGGAGTACATCCAATCAACAGCTCGAGCTCAGCTCCACAGCCATCGATGTACCTGTTCACCTGCCCCAACAGAGACAGCCCCCAACGGGTGAGCATACCAATACACAAAATCTCATAATCACAATAATGAAATTCATAATTTACAACAAAAGTAAATACTAATGAATTTTAAACGATACTCCCTGGATGGCAAAGTCATCATCCGGGATTCCGTGTACTGTCCCTGTTCTCACAATCATCAAACTCATCAAATCTCAAAAATCAGTAAATCAACACATTGATTTAACTCATAGCATGCCTGATTCTCAAGTATCAATAATTAATGATTCCAAATTCATTATACATACAAATATAGATATCTCGATATCTAATACTGATTTTCACCTTTGCTACCAATCACAGATAGCTCAAATGCCTAGCAATTATTTTACCAATTCTCCATTTCACTTAGACATCTCACATGTCTTATAATGAATACATGATTCCACGATCATTCTTAGGCATCTCAAATGCCCTACAATAGTCATATAAACCCAGTACCCCATATCTCTTATAAGGTCATACTACTCTTGTATCACGCACGCTTGTGGCGGCGATGTCAAGGTTGGTTCGTTCCATAACTATATCAACACATATATATAACCATACGCACAACCATCAATGCAATCAAAATACATTATGCATTTCACAAATGCTCTCATATAAAGTAATGCTCGTACGTCGCACGTACCTTAAATTTCCGAAGTCCGAGCCAAACCTTGCTCGAGTTCCATGCCCCGAGGAACGATGTGCTAACACGATAAATAATTCACAATTATTTACGAACACGCAACCCATGCTCAAGCACACTCATAACCCTCAAAATATTGTCAACACACGACAATTAACCATTTAAAAGACCCGGGGCAGGGTACATGCAGGGAGGGAAAACGAATGAGACAATATCGAAAATTGTTCAAGAACACCCTTCAATTTTCGAACCCTATTCTCACAAATCGAACCCAATTAAACACCATAATTCATCTAAACATGAATTAATCGATCAATAGCAAGAATCATCACTCATTGCCAAAAAACCCCCAAAATTCGAACATAACCCCACGCACACAGCATGAAATCCGAACCATTAAGCAACAATTTTTTTTGAACTACAAAGTAAGAAATTTTCGACCCAAATCAAAGCACAAAACGCCCCAAAAACACCTGAATAAAAGCCCCAAAATTGTACCAAAAATCGAGCCCCAAATCGGACAGATTCCAGTTTCGAACCCTAGCGCTTTCTGCAGAAATCCGAACTCAAATCGCGACCAAACTTCGAATTGATGGTATGGAGAGGTGCGCCTGGAAGAGACAAAGCCGGCGGCGGGTCGGACGCGCCGAACGGCGGCCGGACGGTGGTGGGCGCACGCCTGGAAGCGGCGTGGGTCAAAGGGGATCGGGAAAATCGCGCGGGCGAGGAGAGAGAGGGAAGGTGGGGAAAATGGTTCCGATAATTAAAATCTCGGGTTCAACTGGTATTTATAGCAAAAATACCCCAAAATACTAATAGCCCCACAAATACATCATGATTCATTAAAAATCATCTGTTTCCGAAAATTCTCTCTCTAACTCCAAAACCCCCTACCGGTGCCCACACCAAGCACCCGAGATTTCGAGACACTACAACAACCCAACTCTTAAATTTTACACCGTAATGAGAATACATTCTCAACCTCGGGATCCAACAATCCCAACTACCCAAATAAGTGAGCCCCGAAGGCCCAACACCGCGATTAAACTCCAAATTGCCACGTAAAACAACTTTAGGGGTTATTAACACTACGGGATTAACATTTATAATCCCTGGTCATCACAATATCCCCCACTAAAAGAATTTCGTCCTCAAAATTAGCACCGGTGTATCACGTAACACCCAGGCTACACAACAACATGAAGCCATAACCCCGATTCTTGACCATATCCGAATCGTCTTAATAAACGCGAGGATACTTACCTCATATCAAACTCTGAAACAGAGCGACATACCAAAACCAACATATCACCCAAGAGGCAAAACATACCTCGATGTGGTTCATCCCAAAAGTCAGTCCCTCATGACTGCAAAACAACCAATACTTACGACCGTAGATCGGACAGTCATCCTTAGTTCTAATACAACTAGTAAGAAACGCATCCTGAATGACACCTCAACCGTGAGAACGTTGACCTCGTGTCAAACTCTGGAGTGGAATAGACTTCCAAATCCATCATAACGTCAAAGAGCGTCAGCACAACTCAACGCTAACAATCCAAAAGCAGTTAGTCAACTGAAACTGCAAGGATTCGAATCGCTCCTGATTCTATCGTAGATATCATCCAATGACATCTTTATTATGACTCACGATGTCTAATACACATCATTACGAGGAAAACACTAGTATACCACGATGTACACTTACCAAACCTGGTCTCCACTTTCAAACCTCCTCCATCAAATGAGCAGTCGCATCATTGCAACTCAATTTGGGCAACTCACGGCCACAGATTCACACAAAAGACATCTCACAAGATGTCCACCTCCGGATATTCCAAGGATCACATCCTGATCATAAATAAACCATCGAGACTCCACAGAGTTCAAATTCTGAAAGGACATGCAATAAACCCATGGCATCCTCAACGCTTGTGTCGACAGCTACACCCAACCAATCCGAATTCCTGCCATCCCTTGATAATCCTAGTATTTAACAATCCAAACTTGGGAAGACTATCGCGTAACTCGGAGGAAATACCAACAAGGAAATACCTCAACCCACACAAGATAATCCCTCCTCAGGGAGTCAACTAACTCCACGATTGTTTCTCATAATTATCGTGCCATGGAGATTCCCAATCTCAAGGTGTTCCATATCTCTCATCAGAGATTTAGCCATCCAAAATAGCATAACTCTATGCTTGTCAAAAAGGAAATCAAAAACTGGCATCCGTATACTCACCGGTATACCTGCCTAAGCATGGACATCACATGCATACTCAATGCACTTGGCTCGGGTATCTTCAACATGCCCCTAAGCCCCAAACACAACTGTCAATTCTGAGTCACTCCCTACTCAGTGGAGGATGATAATCGACGATCAACAACACGGCGTGATTCCCAAAATCAACACTACACGTACCAACTTACCGAATCTTTCAAGGATTCCCAAATAGGTATAATACTACCTCATTCCCCACAAGGAAAGTGCTATCGAACTCGAGATCCACTAGTCTCGAACCACCGTTCGGAAAAACAGGATACAATAACACCCATTGCATCCCAAGTACACGGATTCCCCAGATCGAGTCAATGACGACTTGATGACTCTCTTGTTGGTACTCCAACATTATGAGCTGTCCCAGACAAGTCTCACCAAGATTTAACATAAACGTATACACGTTTCAGTGAGGCATGCACAACCTCAACCTCAAATGACGTGGTGACTACTAGAGTCCACCACAATCCACATCGTATCACTTTACGATTTGCCAAACATGGTTCCAACGAGCAGTATCATGGCCCCAACAAGCACACTATATCATTCCCCCAATATCTGGCTAGCAGAGCGCTGTCTCCATAGGCTCATATCAAGCCCACCAACAAACCATATGTTCCATCTCGGTATGCCATACCGTACAAACCGTTAGAGTAATGGGTCATCGCCCAACATATCTCTAAAATACCAAGCACAATGGACAACCCGGTGTCCTTGCTCACTTATGATGCAATCATAATCCGTTAAGACTTATCCCACACCCTCAGGGTGGGTGTAACCATGTCTACCCTACATCACAACACAAGCGAGTAGTTTCCTCAATGACTACTCTTACCACCAATCACTTGGCCCTAGCCAAACTAACGAGCATACCCAAGGGTATCATTGCTCGACAAATATGTACCTCTATAACATGATGTGGTACATTTACCGGTACAATACATCCAATACTCCACCGAGCAAACCTGCTCGGCAAAAAGGTCTCGTCAACTAGTGACCCAGACTCTACCATGTGCTCACCATCGGCACTCAAACCATACAACCAAATACATAACATAAATGTATTAACCATCAAAACGACGTTACACGTCTACATAGAACATCCACTATGTCATAGTCATCCCGCGACGGTACCTGTCAACATACGACTTTGAAATAATATTGTCGACTCGTGACGGTATATGTCGATACACGACGTCTATAGTCTCATCGTCAAACACATGACAACATAAGTAAATTAACACATGATATCATCAATAGTGCTAAATAAACAGTAATATGCCATACCTCATTGCTAACAATATAGCGGCATACCTGTCTCCGTCATCCAACAGTGGTACGCAATCAGTACACATCGCTCGTAGGTGGTGTAATCCAGCGTCATGTACATAGCGGCATAACCGTCGCTATAGAATCAGTGGCATAATCCCTCGTCATAAGTCAGCGGCATAACACATCGCTATAGACATCTAGCGGCATGAACCATCGCCATAGATGTAGCGGAATGTACCATCGCTATGAACACCCGGCGGCATAAGTCATCGCCAATCGATATAGAGGAATGAGACATCGCTATCAATACCCGGCGGCATAAACCATCGCCAATAGAATAGCGGAATGAGACATCGCTATCAATATATCCGGTGGCAAGAATCGTCGCCAATCAATATAGCGGAATGAACCATCGCCATCAATACATCCGGTGGCAAGAATCATCGTCAATCAATATAGCGGAATGAACCATCGCTATCAATATATCCGGCGGCAAGAACCATCGCCAATCAATATAGCGGAATGAGACATCGCTATCAATACACTTGGCGGCATGAACCATCGCCAATCAATATAGCGGAATGAACCATCGCTATCAATACATCTGGCGGAATGAACCATCGCCAATCAATATAGCGGAATGAACCATCGCTATCAATACATCTGGCGGAATGAACCATCGCCAATCAATATAGCGGAATGAACCATCGCTATCAATATCGATAATGTGGTTGTTCCGGTCTTGTTATAGCAGCGGAATTTTAGGACCCCTCGCTTCGACATATAGCGGCATCATATGATATCCCTCGCTTCGACAATGACAGCGGCATGTTACCTCGCTTAGACATGACAGCGGCAAATATCATACTACCATCGCTTCATATGACAGCGGCAAGTACCTCCCTCGCTCGAATATAACAACTACCGGAACTTCCACTAGCTCCATGTACCTGCATCAAGGTTAATACCACAGTTCACAATATAATGATCGATATCACGTTCCAGTTATAACCACAATATTCCACATTAATCACTAGAATTGTGACTGTTCCGGTCCCAATACAACAGCGGAATTTTAGGACCCCTCGCTTCGACAATGACAGCGGCATGTTACCTCGCTTAGACATGACAGCGGCAAGTACCTCCCTCGCTCGGAGATAAAGGCTACCGGAACATTCATCAATTCTACCACAATAATCAAGCACAACAGTTGATTCCATTATCACAATATATATCACTATCATTTCACATATACCATCACATGTAAGGGTTCACTACCCACGATATACATAATCAAAGGTGTAACACGTTTTACCGTCCGAAGCCCGTACGTCTCACCTTTCCTGATTTTCCTACAAAATCAGATCCCTTAACACATAATACATGAAGGGCCAGACATCACCATTAATGCCATCCCATTACATTCCACACGATTCCTGCAATCACAATGATTAGCAACACCACTTTTCATATCATAAAAAGCACATAACAACTAGTTGTGTCATACAACATTAATGCCATCATGCGTAAATATGTGCTATCAATAACTCCCTAGGCCCTTAACAGCCCCAAAGAGCAACCACTGCTCTGATACCACTAATGTAAGGACCCCAAGCCCTTAACCCTTGATTAGTGTATTTATCATTATGTGTGGCACATGCTTTCAATAAAATCAATCGGGAAACACAGATGATACTTTACCATTGAATGGCAATTACAAAATTTCTTTAATATTCAACATTAAGATAATCTCTACCAACAAATAGACTCATAGATTCTGCCCATTTCGAACCCCATTACACCACTTTTTACATGGTGGACTTTTATAAAAATTTGGGCAGAGTCTCCCCATAAATAGAGCCATCCCGAAATAAAAACACATCACAATATATAATTCCCGGCCAGGGAAAACACATACTCAACAGAATACAGTAACGCTAAGTAAATTCCCAGCCAGGGAAGACACCACACATAAGACAACATAAATGGGTTTCAACACCCACATAATACACTCATGACTCTCATATCATTAGCAATTCTACCCTTAATTGCATGCAACATAGAATGAAAGAGAGAAAGGCTCATGCCTTTATATACAACCCATATACAAGCATAACCGTGCTCACATGCGAGCATCATAAATATGTATATAACCTTCGGGTGTATATAAGTACTCTATACGATACTGTGCTCCATCAAGCCCTGGTACCACGATCCTGGGTGTACATCCAATCAACAGCTCGAGCTCAGCTCCACAGCCATCGATGTACCTGTTCACCTGCCCCAACAGAGACAGCCCCCAACGGGGTGAGCATACCAATACACAAAATCCCATAATCACAATAATGAAATTCATAATTTACAACAAAAGTAAATACTAATGAATTTTAAACGATACTCCCTGGATGGCAACGTCATCATCCGGGATTCCGTGTACTGTCCCTGTTCTCACAATCATCAAACTCATCAAATCTCAAAAATCAGTAAATCAACACATTGATTTAACTCATAGCATGCCTGATTCTCAAGTATCAATAATTAATGATTCCAAATTCATTATACATACAAATATAGATATCTCGATATCTAATACTGATTTTCAACTTTGCTACCAATCACAGATAGCTCAAATGCCTAGCATTTATTTTACCAATTCTCCATTTCACTTAGACATCTCACATGTCTTATAATGAATACATGATTCCACGATCATTCTTAGGCATCTCAAATGCCCTACAATAGTCATATAAACCCAGTACCCATATCTCTTATAAGGTCATACTACTCTAGTATCACGCACGCTTGTGGCGGCGATGTCAAGGTTGGGTCGTTCCTTAACTATATCAACACATATATATAACCATACGCACAACCATCAATGCAATCAAAATACATTATGCATTTCACAAATGCTCTCATATAAAGTAATGCTCGTACGTCGCACGTACCTTAAATTTCCGAAGTCCGAGCCAAACCTTGCTCGAGTTCCATGCCCCGAGGAACGATGTGCTAACACGATAAATAATTCACAATTATTTACGAACACGCAACCCATGCTCAAGCACACTCATAACCCTCAAAATATTGTCAACACACGACAATTAACCATTTAAAAGACCCGGGGCAGGGTACATGCAGGGAGGGAAAACGAATGAGACAATATCGAAAATTGTTCAAGAACACCCTTCAATTTTCAAACCCTATTCTCACAAATCGAACCCAATTAAACACCATAATTTATCTAAACATGAATTAATCGATCAATAGCAAGAATCATCACTCATTGCCAAAAAACCCCCAAAATTCGAACATAACCCCACGCACACAGCATGAAATTCGAACCATTAAGCAACATTTTTTTTTGAACTACAAAGTAAGAAATTTTCGACCCAAATCAAAGCACAAAACGCCCCAAAAACACCTGAATAAAAGCCCCAAAATCGTACCAAAAATCGAGCCCCAAATCGGACAGATTCCAGTTTCGAACCCTAGCGCTTTCTGCAGAAATCCGAACTCAAATCGCGACCAAACTTTGAATTGATGGTATGGAGAGGTGCGCCTGGAAGAGACGAAGCTGGCGGCGGGTCGGACGCACCGAACGGCGGCGGACGGCGGCGGGCGCACGCCTGGAAGCGGCGTGGGTCAAAGGGGATCGGGAAAATCACGCGGGCGAGGAGAGAGAGGGAAGGTGGGGAAAATGGTTCCGATAATTAAAATCTCGGGTTCAACTGGTATTTATAGCAAAAATACCCCGAAATACTAATAGCCCCACAAATACATCATGATTCATTAAAAATCATCTGTTTCCAAAAATTCTCTCTCTAACTCCAAAACCCCCTACCGGTGCCCACACCAAGCACCCGAGATTCCGAGACACTTCAACAAACCAACTCTTAGATTTTACACCGTAATGAGAATACAATCTCAACCTCGGGATCCAACAATCCCAACTACCCAAATAAGTGAGCCCCGAAGGCCCAACACCGCGATTAAACTCCAAATTGCCACGTAAAACAACTTTAGGGGTTATTAACACTACGGGATTAACATTTATAATCCCTGGTCATCGCAGTATGCGGGGGAAGTAATCCCCGAGGTATGTCGGGCCGTATGAGGTATTGCAGCGTATAGGTACTTTGGCCTACCGTTTGGCTCTACCGCCGTCCTTATCTGGTATTCTTGATGTTTTTCACGTTTCTATGCTACGAAAGTATGAGCCAGGCCCGTCTCATGTTTTACAGCCTACTGAAGTGCAGATGGACTCGGATGTATCCTACGTAGAATGACCGGTCAGAATTCTGGATCGTGAGGATCACAGATTACGAAGCAAGATTATACCGATGGTCAAAGTTCAGTGGGATCGTCGGGGTGTCGAGGAGGCTACGTGGGAGACGGAACGGCATATGATGCAGCATTACCCGGAACTATTTTCTGGTATGATTTATGTTTAGTTTCTTTATGGGTAAGTGCATGCGATTTCGAGGACGAAATCTTATAAGTAGGGGAGTACTGTGATGCCCCGAAATTAATTATATGCAATTTGGGCATTAATGATGTTTATATGATGAATTAGGTGGTAATTGATTTATGTGTTTGGTAATGAAGTGTTAACATGATTTAATTATATTGATTTCCAATTATGAGGAAAGCATGATTTTAGTGGAAGTTGATTGCATTCTTGTAAATGCTTTTAAAATACCATGTTGGGGTGTTTTATACATCATGTTAATTGGTGGGGTACAATTTTAATTAACTTTATAACCTTACCCCCTTTACCCAACTCACTTTACCTTTCCCTCAAAATCCCAAATCACTCTCAAACCCTACACTTTCTCCCATTTTCGAAATTCACCAAGGAAGGAGAAGGAAATTTTCACAAAACTTTTGGTTGTGTGATCTTTGTTAAGATTTGGAGTCTTCAAGAGGTATGGAACCCTTCCTAAAGTTTTTATGATGTTTGGTTTTGAAATGGGATGATTTTTGAAGTGATTTATGTGGGTTTGTTTTGGGTATATGTTTTATATGTTTGGGGTAGGATTTTTGAAGTGTTTTATGTGGGTTTTAGTGGGTTATGATGTTGTTGTTGTTGTATGAATGTTTGGGTTCGAATGGTTTAAGATGGAGCTTGAAAAATGCTCAAAAATGGCGAAAAATCGCGCACCAGCAGGTGGCGATCGATCGCCTGAAATGAGGCGATCGATCGCCGAAGGCCAGTAGCCATTTCACGTAGCAGGCGATCGATCGCCTCAAATGAAGCGATCGATCGCCGCAAGGCAAAAAGTGAGGCGATCGATCGCCTCAAGTAGCGATCGACCGCCACTGTTTAAAAAGTGGAAAATGATGATTTTTGTTAAATTTTTGGTATTTGGCTATTGTTTAGCTTCTAATATCGATTTGTATGGTTGTGTAGAACCATCCCAGGTGCCAACGACATCAAGGAGATAAAGTTCTCCAATTTCTCCACTTTTGGAATTAAGGTACGTAAGAAACGTACGGGCATCGGACGGTAAACCATACTTCTATACTATGATTATGCAATGATTATATAAGTACATATGATGTTTATGATAATGATTATGATAAGTAAGTTTATGATGATGATGTTTATGATGAGTGAAGAGGATATGATGTCCATGAGGACGATTATGATAAGTAATGATGATGTTTATATGATGTTTATATCATGATACGATGTTATGATATGGTAAGATGCCATACGATGTTATGATTGGGTAAGACGCCCAAATGGCAAGATGCCATACGATGTTTATGATATGGTAAGACGCCATATAATAGGGTAAAACGTCCATATGTATGAATGTGAATCAGGGTCAACAAGAAGCAGTTAAAGAATAACTAGCAAGTTTACTTAACCAAGATTTCATGCATTTACTGTTATGTTTCTTTTACGATGATTAAGTAAAGATGTGCATGCTCATGATGTGTTGTCCCTGTAGGTACACTTTTGGACAGAAGGCTCAGGGTCGGGTTGAGACAGTGAGCTATGAGGAGCATGAAAGAAATTAGGATACAGGATTTTTGGATAGTCTCTACTCTAGGAGTAGTATAATTCTATCAGCTTTAACATTCATTTTGAGAATGTAATTAATTAAGTTTTGAAATTTCATTTTTGGCCTGTAATCTTAATAGCTCAAACTGCAACCGGGACCTTAAGACGTTATTAATGCATGTTTAGTCCATTATATGTGTTTAAGATGATGTTAAGGTAGGAAGACCCTACATATGGCGATGTTTCATACCGCTGATTTTATATAGCGAGGGCTCATACCGCTGATTTTATAGCTCGGGATTGTGCCGCCTTTGAGTGATGGATGCTGATTACGTATTGCTGCTGGGCGATGAATACGGGTATGCCGTTATCTTGTTAGCGATAATGTATGGTATATTACTGTTTTATTAGCATTATTGTGGATGTCATGTGTTGATATACATATATCATCACGTGTTTGACGATGAGATTAAGGATGTCGTGTATCGACATATACCATCACGTGTTTGACGATGAGATTGTGAATGCCAGTTATGAATGCTCATAATTCAATTTGAATCACATAGCCAAGTAATTTCACGTAATTCACTTAAGTTCAGTAAATCATGTATCAAATAATACAAATACCTGTCGTGTGTTACCGATCGTAACATACATATTATTTAGTTGTCCCATCACGATATCTTTGATCCTCAATGATATTTTGGTTGGAATCTAATAAAATCTACAGAATTCCAAATATTCACTCAATTATACTATGATTTAATTTGTTAAAAGAAAATAATTATATGCATACTACTTCAGATTTTTATTTCCTTTGTTTCGTTATCAAAGCACTCGAGTCTTAATAATTCGCTTCAACAATCTATCTCAACTTGTTCATCAAATTTAAGTGATTTAGCTCAAAGTATAATCATTAAGGTATTCATATTTTCCTTATTGTTCAAGAGATATGACTTTATCATTAAAGTGCATCATTTAGCCTAAATGCATTTCAAGTCTCATTCCTTACCTATATTTAGTTAAGTTTCCATACTCCAATGTCGTATGTCAATCTTATATCTTATTTCCATATCATTTCATATTAACCAAGAGTCTTTATAATCATTCAATACATGTTCTATTTTTACATGAGTTTATTAATTCTCCTTTTTATTCAGTTGTCTTCAATTATAATCACTAAACACATGCAAATAAATTTCAAACAAAAATATAAACGCCTAAGTAAGTCAAATAAAGGATTTACTAATCTTTCAACAAGGTTTAAAGTTACACATGAATTTATTAACATGAAGCTGCTACTAGCTTTTCCTTAACCCAAAACCAACTTTTGCTTATCCTTAGAAACCAATCAAATTGAATCATCCATCCATCTAACTAATGATTAATTTAGCTCCAACCCTCGCACATGCAAACATTGTAGATGCACTTGCACATATAAAGCAGCATATGTCCAACCATGCAGCAAGATTTTCGACAAAATGGTGTTCTAAAACCATACAAATTCATATCATAAATCATCCAACAATTAAAGCTCAAAAAGAAGGCTAAATTTCAAATTAGAAGCTAGAAAATTAAAAACTCATGATTTCCCCATTTCGTGAACAGTGATCGAGGACATGCATGGTTATTTCCGGCAGCTCACGGCGGCGAGAGGGGCGGAGGTTGGAAGCAAAACGTAGGCATGGGTGAGGGGAATGATTTGCACACATAATTCAAACCAATTGATGGTCAGAAAGACGAAATCGAACAAAAAACATGAAGAACCCTAAAACGCAACTCGTACCTTTCAGAGCAAAATCCGGCAATCTCGCGGCGATGCATGGTGAATGCCTGGTATGGAAATGAGCGCCGGAGAGCGGAGAACATGGTGGTAGGTCGGACGCGCCGGGAGGTGGCCGGACAACGCCGAGCTCAGCTCTTTTTCGCGCGGTGGTCAGACGCGAGAGCAGGGAAGGGAAAAAATAGAGTGTTCGGGTTTGAGTGTGTGTTTTCACGTTTTAGAGCATGAAAAGTGAGATGAATGTGCATTTATTATATTGTCTCCAGTGTAGTTATGTACATCGGAGTGTCAAATGTGTACTGATATATTAAATTTACAGTCAACAATTGGGATTTATACCCCCTACTAAAACACAAAATTTAATTCTACATTTTAATAATTTATTTTTAAAATATTATCGGAGCTTATTTTACCATTTCAAAATTATCTCTTGTTCCGATTAAATAGTCATTTGACATTCATATTGTCAATTTTACTTTTAATTAATCAATTCCAAATTAATTATTGATTAATGCCCAAATCATATTTAATTATCATTAATAAATTCTCGAGGCCTTACAATTATGATGCAGAGTTTGAGAAACAAAGGGTTTGTTTTGCCCATTTCGTTAATATATGGGGTTTCGTGCATATTTACCATAACATATAGAGTTTTATGCAATTTATCCATTTAATATTGCTATAGTGGATTTCAAAAGACTCTATACTGATATTATTTGAAATCTATATTTCAAACCAATGCACAAATCAAATTCCACTATTGTAATCAAATCATTCTTATATTTGAACGCAACCAAAGCTTTTATGTAATTAATCACAATAGAATTCAAGTGCATCTAATATGAGTACTATTTGAAATTTTCAATTATAAATTCATAAATCAAAATCAAATCTACTCTAAACACATTCTCAGTGTGATTTATAACTTAGTCCCCTTAATATCAAAAACATTTTGGTCATATATATTTCATAGTTTTGATCCATCATGCAATAACTTCGTCAATCATGCATTCCCTAAATATGAGTTCAGCCTTACTACCTTGTACCCCAATGATATCGCAACATTCGCATCGATCCATCTGAGACAATAAACAAAATAGGTAAATGTGTTATAAAATTATAGATTTACAAATTACCCTATATATGTATGATCCATACAATATATTATATCTTCTTGAATATATATAACATATGAAATAGTTGGTTATATTATTTTCAATTATTGTAGCTTCCTAAGATATTTATTTTACATATTATATACAAACATACATATTTTAAAAGTTGTAGGGGTAATAGCAGTAAGTTAGTATTTTGGGTTTTTGTCTTCTATGTTTTAGGGACCATAGTACAGTAACTTTATAATTTTTTTTGTTTTACATCGTATTTCACCGAAGTGCTGATATTGAGCTGAAAACTGTTGATATGATACCGAAAATTGCTGACATCAAACCAGATATTGTTGATATGGTTGGCATCATGGTTGCATTATTTAAAAAAAAGACTAATAAAGTCATTGCCCTTAGAACCACTATAACAAGTTAATGATGATTCGACGACGACAAATGCAAAAATCATTTCTAAATAAACTTTAAGAAATAAAAATCGATTGTGAGATACCTGAGCCCGCTTTGTCGTCGGAGACAGAACATGAATCTCGGAGATAAAACTCGCCGACCGATTAACGGGCGACCCACATGTCCCCAGCCCACGAGGCACGCCACTTGAATATACTGTCTGAATCCCCGATGAGCTCTTATTCACTTCCTGGAAGAAGAAAACATGTGGAGCTTCGCAAGGATCATTGGAGGGCAACCTCGTATTGAACATATACCACGGTGGCGGCGTCGATCGCTGCTCCATGGCTTAAACGTTTCAATGGGGTTTTGTATGTAACTCATGATTCTCTCATATATCTGTGCAGAATATCCCCAAGAAATGGATAATGACCACTCCTTTTTCCTGTCATAACATATGGTTTGCTGTAAGAGACGGGATTGGTCAGTGTTCGCCGCCTTCATGAGGTGGCGCGTGGATTCGATGCGGTCCTTTGAGGGGAATATGGGTTCCACATGGTCGAAATGATGAAGGGAGATTAATGGAAATTTGGGGTGAGATGATAAGAATCCAGATAAATCTCCACGTAAATCAATCTGCAATAAAAAGTCGTATTATTATCTTTCAGCATACTATTAATTCAGTTAATTTATACTGTACACCTGTTCAAACATCAAGTTTCGATCGCTCTTTTTGCAGGATAACTATTGCTTCTCAATAATCTTTATTCTAATAATTGCGCTCTTTGCAATCCATATAATTCGAAATATGTGATATTGACTCTAATACCAATTGTAGGTTCGAACGCCTGTTACTTTACCAAAACATATAGCTTATGGTAAAGCTGCAACTAAAATTCTTTAAACCATACAATAGTCTAACATCCAGATATCGATAGCTCTCCTAGCAAGTGTATAATTTTTTGAAAAATAGCAAACTTTCGATCATACAATTGTATAATAGTCAATGTCACATGTTCGATTCTTATGAATTGCAAGATAATGCAATTATTGTGGGGTGATTGTTGGGAAGCAAAAACTGTCCCCGCTGGAAGAGCAATCAAAACATGGCGCTTGGGATGTGGTACGATTTAAAAAGATTAAAATTACACTGTCTACTAGCAATATGTTTTTTTGTAAAGCGTCGAGCATTCGTTCCTATAAGGGGCAATTATTGCACCCAACAAAATATAAAAAGTAAAAATATGTATCTAAGCTACTCTTTTTATGTAATTTCAAAAATTCTGTGATATCCTGAAATTAATTGTGTTGATCCCGGAGTGATTATAATCCTTAATGGATTTTAAGTGTAGTAATTATGAGATAATTTCAGTGTTGAGACTCCCGGGATTTTATCCGTTATCGGGGTCGTTGGGCAAAGAGGTTGAGATTTATTCTCATTGAGGTGTTAAACTTTGGAATTGTGTTGGTAGTGGGATCTAGAATCTGGAGAGCTTTGGATTGAGATTGGTAATGAAAATAGTGAGTGTGAGATAATTATTGAACACATATGATTTTAATTAGTTATGGTGTGAGTATTTTGAGACTCGGATTTTTGGAGCCTTGGTACTATATATACCAAGTGGACTCGGTGTTCAACCCTTCACCACCTCACTTCTCTCCCTCGCTCCACATTTCTCCCCACTTTCCCCTTTCCCTCCCCTTTCTTCTCCCATGGAAAAATCGAGCTAGGCTCGAGTTTGGGGCCAAATTTCTCAAAGATAATTGGGTAAGATTCTTCCCATCGCTTTTATCTTCGTATTGATAGTCTTTTTATAGTATTTGGTTGAGCATGTCCATGGGATTGAATTTTTGCTTTTAAAGATTTTTGGGTTGTTGTGTTTGAGGAGTACTTATGGTGTTTTTGTTGTGGATTTATAGAGTAGGGGGTGTTGGATTTGTGGATTTGGGAATTTTTTTTTCTCGAAAAAACGCTATTGGCTGAAACAGGACAGAGCGATCGATCGCTCCGATGAACAGTACGAGCGATCGATCGCTTGAAGCATAACGATCGATCGGCAAGGCTGGCGATGGATCGCCTAGGTTAAGCGATCGATCGCCAAGAGGCAGTGGCCAATCCATCGAAAGGCGATCGATCGCATGAAAAGAAGCGATCGATCGCCGTTGTCTGATTTTTGAAAATTTTAATGTTGTTGAAATTTTGTCGTACGCTATGCCCGTGTCTTTTATACGATTAATCATCATATTTCGATGATATATTTAGAGGTTGAGTACGTGTTTATGTATGTAATTCTGGGCATGTGATTGATTATGAAGTCTGAAAATTGTGTAGCGCATAATTCACCAGGCCGTGGGGCAAAGGAAAGGTTTGGCTCTTACTATATGATTATAAGGTACGTGTAACCTACGAGCATTGTTAAATATTATTGTCATATGCATGAAAAATATATTGTTGTTGCAATCATTTTGATGTGCATTGAGGATTATGTGGTGCCGCTATTGAGCGAGCAATGAGTATAACGATGCCACTGTTGAGTGAGGATTGGATATGACACCGCCGCTGTTGAACATACAAGAGGTTATGATACCGCCGTTGTTGAGCGAGCGATGTTACACAATGTGGTGAAACTGGGAAATCATTAGTTGAGATATATGTGATTTCTGTAAATCATTAGTGTAATAATTTAACTATTTTTTATATGAAATTGGCATGATAAGGATGAGTTTAATTAATCAATGTTATGATTAACTGATTTTGAGAGTTTGATGGTTTTTGCTATTGTGAGAACATGAACAGCACGCTCGATCCCATAGGATAATGATACTATACAAGAAATACAAGAAGTATCTTTTAAATTTGTAGCTTTACATTCTGTAAATTATGAATTGTGATATTGTTGTTATTGAGATGGTGGATTTGTATGCTCACCCCGTGTGGGGCTTTTTCCGTTGGGACATGTGAACTGGTACAGCATCAATTTCAGAGTTGAGTTCGGGCAGTTGATTGGAAATGCTTCCAATGCTGAGGTACCAATGCTGATATTGAGTAGTATGATTTGTACATTAGATACACATTCACTTAGTCGATGCTCGCCTGTGAGTCTTCTTATGAGCCTTCTTATGTTTATATGGGTTGTATAAATTTATGAACTTTTCTCTTTTCATTTATGTGTTGCATGCAATTAAGTAAGGGAATTGCATAATGAATTGAGAATACGTTAGTGTATTATGTGATGCATATTTGCGAGTTGAGTTGTATTAGGGATTGGACATTAAGTGGATTAATGCCAAAAATTGTATATATAGATGACATGTTAATGCTATGGAAGCATGTATAGAATTCCCTAATGGCATGAATGTATGTAATAATACAGGTGATAAAGCACTAATAGCGGGTTAAGATAACGAGGGCCTTACAAATTCACATTTTATGTAATATATATTATTTTGGATTTTCACCCGTTAGTGCATTAAAATTTGTTATTAGTCTGATAAAATTAGTTTTTTCCCCTTTTATTTCTTCTTCCGCTGGAGTATTGATACGACATCGGACGTTACATGTCCGACGATAATTGTAAGGACCCTAATCCTTAAGTGCGGAATCAAGGCATAATAGAGCTAATATAAATGATCAGAGTGAGAAATAACGTGTTGAGTCTATGAGCTTAAGCATTACATGCCAAAATAAGGACTACCAAAAATTGATTAATTACATTCCAATCAATGAATGTTCAATTATAGTTTTATACTACTCCTAGAGTAGATACTATCCAATTAATCCTGTCCTTCAGTCTCAAAAGCATCCTCAAAAGCTCACTATCTCAACCCGTCTAGCCCTTCTATCATGCCAAACGTGTACCTACAAGGACAACCCCCAAACATGAGCAATAATAATCATTCATATTCAACACAATATGAAGATAAAGCGTAAATGCATAATCATAATAAAACACTTCCTGTTTCCCCATGCATTTCAAACGCTTCCCGTTTGGTTGTCCCTGTACCATAACTCATGAGTATAATCAATAGATTATTTTAAATGGTCTAAACATGTCATGAACATATACCATTTCATCAATACCAAATACTGATCACCAATCCCTAGTCTGTCCATCACAATGTATTTTAATGCCCCTCGCTTATTTACATATAGACGGCATAGGATAACCTCGCTTCAATGAACTGCGGGACTCCCACCCCTCGCCTCTCATTGAGCGGCAAATACCCTTTCCTCGTCCTATATGATAACCACGCTCAAATGTGACATGCGGCGCTCCCACCCCTCGCTTCACATTTAGCGGAACCAAACCAAAAAGCGACAAGCTTTAAAATCATCAAGGGATGACCACGACTCATGGGATATGCACCAATAATCATATGCATCTATAAACATCATGCATTACATGTATTTGCATCCACTATGCAATACCACATATATACTTGCATCCACAATGCATAAACAATAAGTATATAAGATACATGTACCGTTGGGGTGCCCGTAAGTCCACTACGTACCTTTCCAAAATGTGGGATATGGTAGGACTTCAATGCCTTGGCTGTGTTGCCACCTGGGATGGTTCTACACATTCACACAAATCAATATTAGAACCCAATAATAGTCCAATCCCAAAAATCCTACAAGAAATCCAAAAATAGCAAATTTTGGCTTTCGCGATCGATCGCCCATCACGGCGATCGATCGCCAAACCCCACTGTCCGAGACCAACATTTTTCGCCCTTCGGCGATCGATCGCCACCCTTGGCGCGATCGATCGCCAGCCGCGCCGATCGATCGCCCAAGAGTGGCGATCGATCGCCAAACGCTTGCAAAACCCACTGCCTGGGCGCGATCGATCGCCTGGAAAGGGGCGATCGATCGCCAGCCTCTGTTACCCGAAAAACTCCATTTTTGCACCTCAAAACCAATCCAATCCATTCCAACATTTATACCAACCAACCAACAACATAAATATCAACATAAACCACCAAAATACACCTTAAAACAACCATAAATCCAACCCTTAACCAAAACCACAACAAAACCCATTTCAAAATCATTAAAAACCCTTCCAAAACTAAACCAAACACAATAAAAATGATAATGAGGCATCCATACCTCTTGGGGACCTCAAATCACCCAATAAACTTCACAAATCAAGACTTTTGGAAGGTTTTCTCCCCACCTTTTTGCTCCAACTCGAAAATGGAAAGGGGGGAAGGGTTTGGGTGGTGATTTTGGTAAAGTAAGAGTGAGAGTGTATGGTGGGGTTGGGGTAATTAAAAGGGTGTTGGTTTTAATTAATTAAAAGCATACCAAAATATTCCATGGTGTATAAAACACCCCAACATGATATTTTTTTCAAAGCATTTACTCATAATGCACCAAATATCAATTAAACACATGATTTCTAATCAATTGCTACCAATGGCAAATAAATCATGCTTCCAATAATATTTACCCAACATGCACCACATGCACCCTGAAACGCAACCCCGGGTCACCCTATCCACATGACCATGCATTTCCATAAGGTAAATAAATAAATCCAATGCATAATTAATTACCACATAATTAATCATATAAGCACAATTATTGCCCAAATGCAACTAACCATTTCGGGGATGTCACAATACTCCCCTACTTATAAGATTTCGTCCTCGAAATCACATGCACTTACCCCAAAAGAAACTAAACATAAACTCATACCAGAGAATAGTTCCGGGTAGTGCTGCACCATATGCCGCTCCGTCTCCCACGTAGCCTCCTCGACACCTCTGCGATCCCACTGAACCTTGATCAAGGGTATCACTTTGTTCCGAAGTCTACGGTCTGCTCGATCCAGAATTCTGACAGGCCGTTCCACATAAGACACATCTGATTCTAACTGAACTTCGGAAGGCTGTAACACATGAGACGGATCCGGCTCATACTTCCGCAGCATCGATACATGAAACACATCATGTATACCAGATAAAGAAGGCGGCAAAGCCAGTCGGTAAGCTAAGATGCCAATGCGCTGCAAAATCTCGTACGGTCCAACATACCTCGGAGACAGTTTCCCGCGCATCCCAAATCGCACAACGCCCCTGAAAGGCGAGATCTTCAAAAAGACCTTATCTCCCAACTGAAACTCCAACGGTCTCCGCCGTTTATTTGCATAAGCTGCCTGTCTGTCCTGGGCCGCTTTCATTTTCTGCCTTATAGTCTTTATCTTTTCCTCCATCTCTCGGATCAACTCCGGTCCTCCGACCGATTTGCGGTCCAAATCATCCCAACACAAGGGTGATCTACACCGTCTGCCATAAAGAGCTTCAAACGGAGCCATCTGAATACTCGCCTGGTAGCTATTGTTATACGAAAACTCTACCAAAGGCACTGAATCCTGCCAAGAGGCATCGAACTCCAAAACACAAGCTCTTAACATGTCCTCGAGCGTCTGAATAGTGCGCTCGGTCTGGCCATCCGTCTGAGGATGATAAGCAGTGCTCAATCTGACTTCAGTTCCCAAGGCTGACTGAAGACCTTCCCAGAAATGGGATGTGAATCGCGGATCTCGATCTGACACTATGGAAACGGGGATCCCATGCAATCTCACCACATCTCTAATATACAACTGCGCCATCCTCAAAAAGGTGAACGTCATGCTATAGGGGATAAAATGAGCTACCTTGGTCAATCTGTCCACAATCACCCAAATAGCATCGAAGCCTGAAGCACTCCTCGGCAAATGAGTCACGAAGTCCATGGAAATGTGCTCCCACTTCCACTTCGGTATCTCCAAGCTTCTCAACTCGCCGCCAGGTCTCTGTCTCTCTGCCTTAACCTGCTGGCAGATCAAACATCTCTTTACAAAAGCGACGACATCAGATTTCATCCTTTTCCACCAAAAATGACCACGCAGATCTCTGTACATCTTCTTCCCGCCTGGGTGGATGCTAAGTCTGCTACTATGAGCTCGCTCCAAGATCCCTTTACGCAACTCCGGCGTACTCGGAACCACCCAACGGTCACCCAATCTCAAAGACCCATCATCGGCCACTCTGAACTTCGTTGGCTGACCAAGATATACTAAAGATAACCACCTCTGGACCTCACCATCTGACCTCTGAGCTCTTCTGATGTTCTCATAGATGTCTGGCGCGGCTAACAGAGTCGATACATACACAGGCGCTGCATCTATGTCAAAATCATAGCCCAGATGGCAATAGGAGGTCATCATAGCAGACAAATGAATGACGTCCTCAGCAGAACTCCTCACTTTCCGGCTCAAAGCGTCTGCTGTTAAATTGGCTTTTCCCGGATGGTACTCGATCTCGCAATCATAGTCCTTGAGTAGGTCCATCCATCTCCTCTGCCTCATGTTCAGCTCTGCCTGAGTGAATAAAAATTTGAGGCTCTTGTGATCCGTGTAAATGGTAAACGAAGTACCATACAAATAATGCCTCCAGATCTTCAGGGCAAAGATGATAGCCGCCAATTCCAAGTCATGAACTTAATATCTGGTCTCATGCGGCTTCAACTGCCTCGATGCATAAGCTACCACATGCTTATCTTGCATCAGAACACACCCAAGGCCCTGCAGTGATGCGTCAGTATACAGAACAAATCTGGAGTTCTCCGTAGGGATCACTAACACTGGCGCCGTCGTCAAACGATGCTTCAACTCCTGGAAGCTCTCCTCACAAGTTTCTGACCAAAAGAAAGGCACTCCATTCTGAGTCAACTGAGTCAGCGGCTTGGCAATCTTTGAAAAGCCCTCGACAAAGCGCCGATAATACCCGGCCAAACCCAGAAAACTCCGGATCTCAGGCACAGAAGTGGGGGCAGCCCACTCCATCACAGCCTCAATCTTCTTGGGATCTACAGATATCCCGCTGCTCGATATGACATGCCCCAGAAACACCACACTGCTCAGCCAGAATTCACACTTACTGAGCTTAGCATATAACTGATGCTCTCTGAGAATCTGAAGCACTGTCCTCAAGTGTTTCACATGCTCTTCCTCACTCCGGGAGTAGATAAGAATATCGTCAATAAACACAATGACGAACTGATCAAGATACGGCTGAAACACTCTGTTCATCAGACTCATGAAGACTGCTGGAGCATTCGTCACGCCGAACGGCATTACTAGGAACTCATAATGTCCATATCGGGTCCGGAACGCTGTCTTCTGCACATCTTCCTCTCTGACCCGAATCTGATGATACCCGGATCTCAAATCAATCTTGCTATACACCCTGGTACCCTGTAACTGATCAAACAAGTCATCTATCCTTGGGAGAGGATACTTGTTCTTCACTGTAGCCTTATTCAGTTGCCGGTAATCGATGCACAACCGCATCGAACCGTCCTTCTTCTTCACAAAGAGAACTGGTGCGCCCCATGGCGACAATCTCGGGCGTATATATCCCTTATCAAGGAGATCCTGCAACTGTTCTTTCAACTCTCTCAATTCTGCCGGTGCCATCCTATAAGGTGCACGAGAGATAGCGGACGTCCCTGGCAACAGCTCGATCCCAAACTCAACTTCCCTAGCCGGTGGGAATCCTGGGATCTCTTCTGGAAATACATCAGCAAACTCTGCTACCACTGGCACATCCTCAACTTTCAATTCTTTACTCTTCCCTGACGTGTCCACGGCATAAATGAGATAGCCCGTGTGTCCACGTTCCAACAGTTGAGTCATCTTGATCGCTGAAATCAACGGAATCTTTGCACGAGAACCGTTGCCATAGAAGGTCCACTGACTGCCCAACTCAGGTCTGAACTTCACTGTCCTCTGTCGGCAATCTACCACTGCCTGATATCTGTTCAGAACATCAATACCCAAGATGCAGTCGAAGTCTGACATACCCAGCACAATCAAATCTGACCTCAACTCGTTGCCCTCAAAATAAATGAGGCAGTCTGCCATAAACTGATCAGCAACAACATTTCTTCCAGTGGGTGTCGAGACAAGGAGAGGCGTGGATAGAGAAGACGTGCGCATATGGTGTCTTTCCACAAAACCCACCGATACAAAAGAATGGGAGGCACCTGTATCGATCAAAATAAAAGCAGGGTACGTAAATAAATGACACGTACCGGCGATCACCTCCTCTGGGGCTGCCTGGGCCTGCTCCCTGGTCAGTGCATACACTTGTCCCTGGGGTGGTCCTACTGTCTGACCTCCCGATGGTCGAGGCCCAAACTGCTGCCTCTGCTGCACTGTCCTATCCTCAAACCTCGGCCTGTTGCCCTGAAACTCAGACTGTCCTCCCCGTGTGGGGCAATACCGAGCGATTTGGCCCATCTTGCCACAGATATAACATGCAGGACACTTGTTTGAAGAATGCGGCCCTCCACAATTGTTGCACCTCGGCTCTCCCGGCCTATCCCCTTGTGAAGATCCTCTATTGGCCGACCAATTGCCTTCTTGCCATCCTGCTTCTGACCAAAGTGTTTCTTCCCACCATACCGTGAAGATGAAGAGGCACCACGGGGTTTAAATGGCTCACCCCGAGGCCTCAAGTTGTCACTAGTCTGCCTCTGTTGCGGTACTGGTGGTGGCATAGCGTAAGCTCCCACTCCTAGCTCGGCAAGCTCCGCTCTTGTGAGAGCGTCATCAAAAGAAGTTGGGTTATTAGTGATAACCCGGTCATAGAGCTCCGGTCGCAACCCTTTCATAAAGTTTCTCATCTTAGCGTGCCCACTGGTGGCAATGTGGGGAACGTACCTCAGCAATGAAGAGTACCGTGTGGCATAGTCTGCCACTGTCATGTTCCCCTGCCTCAGATTTGTGAATTCATCCTCCTTTGTCTGTCTTGCTGCTGTGGAGAAGTACCGATTCAAAAACCTAGTCCTGAAGAGTGTCCAATCAATCACAGCACCCAGTGCTCTCATTTCCATTACTGTGCTCCTCCACCACATCAGAGGTTTCTTGGCTAATTGAAACTCCGCCAGCCTCAGCCAAGCTGTCACAGCACAAGGAGCCGATACAAAGATCTGCTCAAGTCTTTCCAACCACTCTTCAGCCTCTTCTCCGGACTCTGTCCCCTCAAACCGGGGCGGATGATAAGACAGAAATTGTGTCAAGCTAATCTCACCCGGTAGCAATAACTGAACCACTGGTTCCATGCCTACGGCCGGTGGAGGTAGAGGGTTCACTTGACCGACGCTTGCATTCACACTGCCAACATCTCCAACTTCCTCATTAGCAGCCATGCTGTAATACAAATGTTAACAACAATTCCAAAGCAGTATATATAATGTGCCGTTAGATAACAGGAATGAGAATACGCATGTTAGTATAACAAAATATACATTAATATGCACCACATGCATAAACATGCTTCAAATGTAAGCACCTAGCCTATCATGCTAAGGTTACCCTTCATTCGTTCCCGGGTTCTCTAACCACTGCTCTGATACCACTAATGTAAGGACCCTAATCCTTAAGTGCGGAATCAAGGCATAATAGAGCTAATATAAATGATCAGAGTGAGAAATAACGTGTTGAGTCTATGAGCTTAAGCATTACATGCCAAAATAAGGACTACCAAAAATTGATTAATTACATTCCAATCAATGAATGTTCAATTATAGTTTTATACTACTCCTAGAGTAGATACTATCCAATTAATCCTGTCCTTCAGTCTCAAAAGCATCCTCAAAAGCTCAATATCTCAACCCGTCTAGCCCTTCTATCATGCCAAACGTGTACCTTGTAAGGACCCTAATCCTTAAGTGCGGAATTAAGGCATAATAGAGCTAATAACAATGATCAGAGTGTAATAAACAGGTGGAGTCTATGAGCTTAAGCATTTACATGCCAAAATAAAGGACTACAAAAGGATTAATTACATTCCAATCAATGAATGTATCCACTATAGTTTTACGCTACTCCTAGAGTAGGCACTATACAAAAGAATCATGTCCTTTCATCTACCAAAGATGCTCGTGAAGCTCACTGTCTCAACCCGTTCAAGCCCATCTATCATGCCAAAAGGTACCTACAAGAACAACCCCCAAACATGAGCAATAATAATCATTCATATTCAACACAATATGAAGATAAAGCGTAAATGCATAATCAATATAAAACACTTCCTGTTTTCCCATGCATTTCAAACGCTTCCCGTTTGGTTGTCCCTGTACCATAACTCATGAGTATAATCAACAGATTATTTTTTTAATGGCCAAAACATGTCATGACATCATATACCATCTCAACTGTACCACATATTGGTCACCATTCCCTAGTCTGTCCATCACAGTGTATTTTAATGCCCCTCGCTTATATTCATATGGGCGGCATAGGATAACCTCGCTACAATGGACATGCGGCGCTCCCACCCCTCGCTTCACAGAGAGCGGCAAATACCCTTTCCTCGCCCCATATGATAACCACGCTCAAATGTGACATGCGGCGCTCCCACCCCTCGCTTCACATTTGGCGGAACCAATACAAAAAGCGGCAAGCATTAAAATCATCAAAGGATGACCACGACTCATGGGATGTGCATCCAATAATCATAATATGCATCTAACATCAATATGCATGAATTACCATGTATATGCATCCACTATGCAATACCTCATATGGCATAAATCAACATGTATATGCATCCACTATGCAATACCACATATATACCCGCATCCACAATGCATAAACAATGAGTATATAAAATACATGTTACCGTTGGGTGCCCGTACGTCCACTACGTACCTTTCCAAAATGTGGAATGTGGTTGGACCTCAATTCCTTGGCTGCGTTGCCACCTGGGTTGGTTCTACATATTCACAAATACCAATATTAGAACCCAATAATAGTCCAATACCAAAAATCCCACAAAAACACCCAAAAATACTATTTTTGGTGTCTCGCGATCGATCGCCATCAAGCCCCGATCGATCGCGAGAACACACTGCCTCGGGCAACAAAAATGCACAATCCGCGATCGATCGCGGAGCTAGCGCCGATCGATCGCGGCCTCGCCGATCGATCGCGCCAAGCTCGCGATCGATCGCTGAGGCTTACTGCCTCAGCCCTGTTGCTCGCGATCGATCGCGAGAAAATCGCCGATCGATCGCCGAGCTGCGGGAAATCGAGATTCGGGCACTATTCACCCATCTCTTTCCCCAACTCATCTAAACCCACATACACCAACACCAACCAATACCAATAACTCAAAACCAACACTAAACATCATAACAAACTCAAATATACCACATCCAACCAAAATATTACCAAAACCACAACACCCAACACAAACCCATTTTAAACCCCTTAAAACCAAACTAAACTCAACCAAAACCTTACAAAATTAATACATGAGGTACCCATACCTCTTGGGGATCTCAAATCACCCAACAATCTTCCACAAATCTAAGTTTGCAAGGTCTCCTCTTCACCTCAAAGGTGGAGCTCGAAAATGGGAAGGGAAAGTAAAGGTTTGGGTGTTGATTTTGAAAAGTAAGAGTGGATGGATGTAAAGTGGGGTTTGAGTATTAAATGTGAGGTAATTTAAAATGATACCCAAAATAATCCATGGTGTATAAAACACCCCAACATGATATTTTTCAAAGCATTTACTCAAAATGCACCATAATATCAATTAACACATGATTTCTAATAAATTGCTAACCAAGGCAAATAAATCATGCTTCCCATAATATTTACCCAACATGCACCACATGCACCTTGAAATGCAACCCCGGGTCACCCTATCCATATGACCATGCATTCTCCATAAGGTAAATAAATCCCAAAACATAATCAATTACCACATAATTAATCATGTAAACACAATTAAAGCCAAATAGCAATTAACCATTTCGGGGATGTCACAATACTCCCCTACTTATAAGATTTCGCCCTCGAAATCACATGCACTTACCCCAACAGAAACTAAACATAAACTCATACCAGAGAATAGTTCCGGGTAGTGCTGCACCATATGCTGCTCCGTCTCCCACGTAGCCTCCTCGACACCCCTGCGATCCCACTGAACTTTGATCATCGGTATCACTTTATTCCGAAGTCTACGGTCTGCTCTGTCCAGAATTCTAACAGGCCGTTCCACATAAGATATATCTGACTCTAACTGAACTTCGGAAGGCTGTAACACGTGAGACGGATCCGGCTCATACTTTCGCAGCATCGATACATGAAACACATCATGTATCCCAGATAAAGAAGGCGGCAAAGCCAGTCGGTAAGCCAATGTGCCAATGCGCTGCAAAATCTCGTACGGTCCAACATACCTCGGAGACAGTTTCCCGCGCATCCCAAACCGCACAACGCCTCTGAAAGGCGAGATCTTCAAAAAGACCTTATCTCCCAACTGAAACTCTAACGGTCTCCGCCGTTTATTTGCATAAGCAGCCTGTCTGTCCTGAGCCGCTTTCATCTTCTGCCTTATAATCTTTATCTTCTCTTCCATTTCCCGGATCAACTCAGGCCCTCCGACTGATCTACTGTCCAAATCATCCCAACATAGGGGTGATCTACATCGTCTGCCATAAAGAGCTTCAAACGGAGCCATCTGAATACTTGCCTGGTAGCTATTGTTATAAGAAAACTCTACCAGAGGCACCGAATCCTGCCAAGAGACATCGAACTCCAAAACACAAGCTCTTAACATGTCCTCGAGCGTCTGAATCGTGCGCTCGGTCTGGCCATCCGTCTGAGGATGATAAGCAGTGCTCAATCTGACCTCAGTTCCCAAAGCTGACTGAAGGCCTTCCCAGAAATGAGATGTGAATCGCGGATCTCGATCTGACACAATAGAAACGGGGATCCCATGCAATCTCACCACCTCTCTAATATACAACTGCGCCATCCTCAAAAATGTAAATGTCATGCTATAGGGGATAAAGTGGGCTACCTTGGTCAATCTGTCCACAATCACCCAAATAGCATCGAAGCCTGAAGTACTCCTCGGCAAATGAGTCACGAAGTCCATGGAAATGTGCTCCCACTTCCACTTCGGTATCTCCAAGCTTCTCAATTCGCCGCCAGGTCTCTGCCTCTCTGCCTTAACCTGCTGGCAGATCAGACACCTCTTCACAAAAGCGACGACATCGGACTTCATTCTCTTCCACCAAAACTGACCACGCAGATCTCTGTACATCTTCTTCCCGCCTGGGTGGATGCTAAGTCTGCTACTGTGAGCTCGCCCCAAGATTCCCTTACGCAACTCCGGCGTACTCGGAACTACCCAGCGGTTACCCAATCTCAAAGATCCGTCGTCGGCCACTCTGAACTTCGTCGGCTGACCAAGATGCACTATAGACAACCATCTCTGAACCTCAGCATCTGTCCTCTGAGCTCTCCTGATACTCTCAAAGATATCTGGCTCAGCTAGCAAAGTCGATACATACACAGGTGATGCATCAATGTCAAAGTCATAGCCCATATGGCAATAGGAGGTCATCATAGCCGACAAATGGATGACGTCCTCAGCAGAACTCCTCACTTTCCGGCTCAAAGCGTCTGCTGTCAAATTGGCCTTCCCCGGATGGTACTCTATCTCGCAATCATAGTCCTTGAGTAGGTCCATCCATCTCCTCTGTCTCATGTTCAGCTCTGCCTGAGTAAATAGAAACTTGAGGCTCTTGTGATCCGTGTATATGGTGAATGAAGTGCCATATAAGTAGTGCCTCCAGATCTTCAGGGCGAAGATGATAGCCGCCAATTCCAAGTCATGAACTGGATATCTGGTCTCATGCGGCTTCAACTGCCTCGATGCATAAGCTACCACATGCTTATCTTGCATCAGAACACATCCAAGGCCCTGCAGTGATGCATCAGTATACAGAACAAATCTGGAGTTCTCCGTCGGGATCACTAACACTGGCGCCGTCGTCAACCGGTGCTTTAACTCCTGGAAGCTCTCCTCACAAGCTTCTGACCAAAAGAAAGGCACACCCTTCTGAGTCAACTGAGTCAGCGGCTTGGCAATCTTCGAAAAGCCCTCGACAAAGCGCCGATAATACCCGGCCAAACCAAGGAAACTCCGGATCTCAGGTACAGAAGTGGGGGCAGCCCACTCCATCACAGCCTCAATCTTCTTCGGGTCCACTGATATCCCGCTGCTCGAAATGACATGCCCCAGAAACACTACACTGCTCAGCCAAAACTCGCATTTACTGAGCTTAGCATACAACTGATGCTCTCTGAGAATCTGAAGCACTGTCCTCAAGTGTTTCACATGATCTTCCTCGCTCCGGGAGTAGATAAGAATGTCGTCAATAAACACGATGACGAACTGATCAAGATACTGCTGAAACACTCTGTTCATCAGACTCATGAAGACGGCCGGGGCGTTCGTCACACCGAACGGCATCACCAAGAACTCATAATGCCCGTATCGAGTCCGGAACGCTGTCTTCTGCACATCTTCCTCTCTGACCCGAATCTGATGATACCCGGACCTCAAATCAATCTTGCTATACACCCTGGTACCTTGCAACTGATCAAACAAGTCGTCTATCCTTGGGAGAGGATACTTGTTCTTCACTGTAGCCTTGTTCAGCTGCCGGTAATCGATGCACAACCGCATCGAACCGTCCTTCTTCTTCACAAAGAGAACTGGTGCGCCCCATGGCGACACGCTCGGGCGTATATAACCCCTGTCCAAGAGATCCTGCAACTGCTCTTTCAACTCTCTCAACTCTGCCGGTGCCATCCTATAAGGTGCACGAGAGATAGCGGATGTCCCTGGCAGCAACTCGATCCCAAATTCAACTTCCCTGGCCGGTGGAAATCCTGGGATCTCTTCTGGAAATACATCAGCAAATTCTGCCACAACTGGTACATCCTCAACCTTCAGTTCTTTACTCTTTTCAGACGTGTCCACGGCATAAATAAGATAGCCCGTGTGCCCACGTTCCAACAGCTGGGACATCTTGATCGCTGAAATCAACGGAATCTTCGCACGAGACCCGTTGCCAAAGAAAGTCCACTGACTGCCCAACTCAGGTCTGAACTTCACTGTTCTCTGCCGGCAATCTACCACTGCCTGATATCTGTTCAGAACATCAATACCCAAGATGCAGTCGAAGTCTGACATACCCAGCACAATCAAGTCTGATCTCAACTCGTTGCCCTCAAAATAAATGAGGCTATCTGCCAAAAACTGATCAGCAACGACGTTTCTTCCAGTGGGTGTCGAGACCAATAGAGGCGTGGGCAAAGAAGACGTGCGCATATGGTGTCTTTCCACGAATCCCACTGACACAAAGGAATGGGAGGCACCTGTATCTATCAAAACAAAAGCAGGGTACGTAAATAAATGACACGTACCGGCAATCACCTCCTCTGGAGCTGCCTGAGCCTGCTCCCTGGTCAGTGCATATACTTGCCCCTGGGGTGGTCCCACTGTCTGACCTCCCGATGGACGAGGCCCAAACTGCTGCCTCTGCTGCACTGTCCTATCCTCAAACCTTGGCCTGCTGCCCTGATACTCTGACTGGCCTCCCCTGGTGGGACAATACCGAGCAATGTGGCCCATCTTGCCACAGACATAACATGCAGGACACTTGTTTGAAGAATGTGGTCCTCCACAATTATTGCACCTAGGCTCTCCCGGCCTATCCCCTTGCGAAGATCCTCGGCTAGCGGACCAATTTCCTTTCTTGTTATCCTGGTTCTGTCCAAAGTGTTTCTTCCCACCATACCGCGAAGATGAAGAGGCACCACGGGGTTTAAATGACTCACCCCGAGGTCTCAAACTGTCAGTAGTCTGCCTCTGTGGCGGTACCGGTGGTGGCATGGCGTAAGCTCCCACTCCTAGCTCAGCAAGCTCCGCTCTTGTGAGAGCATCATCAAAAGAAGTTGGGTTATTGATGATAACCCGGTCATAGAGCTCCGGTCGCAGTCCTTTCATGAAATTTCTCATCTTGGCACGTCCATCAGAGGCAATATGGGGGACATACCTCAGTAGTGATGAGTACTGTGTGGCATAATCTGCTACGGTCATGTTCCCTTGCCTCAGATTGGTAAATTCATCCTCCTTTGTCTGTCTTGCTGCCGCGGAGAAGTATCGGTTCAAGAACCTGGTCCTGAAGAGCGTCCAATCAATCACAGCACCCAGTGCTCTCATTTCCATTACTGTGCTCCTCCACCACATCAGAGGTTTCTTGGCTAATTGAAACTCCGCTAGCCTCAGCCAAGCTGTCACAGCACAAGGAGCCGATACAAAGATCTGCTCAAGCCTCTCCAGCCACTCTTCAGCTTCTTCTCCGGACTCTGTCCCCTCAAACCGGGGCGGATGATAAGACAGAAACTGCGTCAAGCTAATCTCACCCGGTAGCAATAACTGGACCACTGGTTCCATTCCCTCAGCCGGTGGAGGTAGAGGATTAGCCTGTCCAATACTCGCATTTACACTCCCAACATCTCCGACTTCCTCATTAGCAGCCATGCTGTAACACAAATGTTAACAACAATCCAAAACAATATATAACATGTCGTTAGATAACAGGAGTGATATAAGCATGTTAGTATAACAGGATATACAGTAATATGCACCACATGCATAAACATGCTTCAAATGTAAGCACCTAGCCAATAATGCTAAGGCTACCCTTCACTCGTTCCCGGGTTCTCTAACCACTGCTCTGATACCACTAATGTAAGGACCCTAATCCTTAAGTGCGGAATTAAGGCATAATAGAGCTAATAACAATGATCAGAGTGTAATAAACAGGTGGAGTCTATGAGCTTAAGCATTTACATGCCAAAATAAAGGACTACAAAAGGATTAATTACATTCCAATCAATGAATGTATCCACTATAGTTTTACGCTACTCCTAGAGTAGGCACTATACAAAAGAATCATGTCCTTTCATCTACCAAAGATGCTCGTGAAGCTCACTGTCTCAACCCGTTCAAGCCCATCTATCATGCCAAAAGGTACCTACAAGGACAACCCCCAAACATGAGCAATAATAATCATTCATATTCAACACAATATGAAGATAAAGCGTAAATGCATAATCAATATAAAACACTTCCTGTTTTCCCATGCATTTCAAACGCTTCCCGTTTGGTTGTCCCTGTACCATAACTCATGAGTATAATCAACAGATTATTTTTTTAATGGCCAAAACATGTCATGACATCATATACCATCTCAACTGTACCACATATTGGTCACCATTCCCTAGTCTGTCCATCACAGTGTATTTTAATGCCCCTCGCTTATATTCATATGGGCGGCATAGGATAACCTCGCTACAATGGACATGCGGCGCTCCCACCCCTCGCTTCACAGAGAGCGGCAAATACCCTTTCCTCGCCCCATATGATAACCACGCTCAAATGTGACATGCGGCGCTCCCACCCCTCGCTTCACATTTGGCGGAACCAATACAAAAAGCGGCAAGCATTAAAATCATCAAAGGATGACCACGACTCATGGGATGTGCATCCAATAATCATAATATGCATCTAACATCAATATGCATGAATTACCATGTATATGCATCCACTATGCAATACCTCATATGGCATAAATCAACATGTATATGCATCCACTATGCAATACCACATATATACCCGCATCCACAATGCATAAACAATGAGTATATAAAATACATGTTACCGTTGGGTGCCCGTACGTCCACTACGTACCTTTCCAAAATGTGGAATGTGGTTGGACCTCAATTCCTTGGCTGCGTTGCCACCTGGGTTGGTTCTACATATTCACAAATACCAATATTAGAACCCAATAATAGTCCAATACCAAAAATCCCACAAAAACACCCAAAAATACTATTTTTGGTGTCTCGCGATCGATCGCCATCAAGCCCCGATCGATCGCGAGAACACACTGCCTCGGGCAACAAAAATGCACAATCCGCGATCGATCGCGGAGCTAGCGCCGATCGATCGCGGCCTCGCCGATCGATCGCGCCAAGCTCGCGATCGATCGCTGAGGCTTACTGCCTCAGCCCTGTTGCTCGCGATCGATCGCGAGAAAATCGCCGATCGATCGCCGAGCTGCGGGAAATCGAGATTCGGGCACTATTCACCCATCTCTTTCCCCAACTCATCTAAACCCACATACACCAACACCAACCAATACCAATAACTCAAAACCAACACTAAACATCATAACAAACTCAAATATACCACATCCAACCAAAATATTACCAAAACCACAACACCCAACACAAACCCATTTTAAACCCCTTAAAACCAAACTAAACTCAACCAAAACCTTACAAAATTAATACATGAGGTACCCATACCTCTTGGGGATCTCAAATCACCCAACAATCTTCCACAAATCTAAGTTTGCAAGGTCTCCTCTTCACCTCAAAGGTGGAGCTCGAAAATGGGAAGGGAAAGTAAAGGTTTGGGTGTTGATTTTGAAAAGTAAGAGTGGATGGATGTAAAGTGGGGTTTGAGTATTAAATGTGAGGTAATTTAAAATGATACCCAAAATAATCCATGGTGTATAAAACACCCCAACATGATATTTTTCAAAGCATTTACTCAAAATGCACCATAATATCAATTAACACATGATTTCTAATAAATTGCTAACCAAGGCAAATAAATCATGCTTCCCATAATATTTACCCAACATGCACCACATGCACCTTGAAATGCAACCCCGGGTCACCCTATCCATATGACCATGCATTCTCCATAAGGTAAATAAATCCCAAAACATAATCAATTACCACATAATTAATCATGTAAACACAATTAAAGCCAAATAGCAATTAACCATTTCGGGGATGTCACATACCTACAAGGACAACCCCCAAACATGAGCAATAATAATCATTCATATTCAACACAATATGAAGATAAAGCTATGCATAATCATAATAAAACACTTCCTGTTTCCCCATGCATTTCAAACGCTTCCCGTTTGGTTGTCCCTGTACCATAACTCATGAGTATAATCAATAGATTATTTTAAATGGTCTAAACATGTCATGAACATATACCATTTCATCAATACCAAATACTGATCACCAATCCCTAGTCTGTCCATCACAATGTATTTTAATGCCCCTCGCTTATTTACATATAGACGGCATAGGATAACCTCGCTTCAATGGACTGCGGGACTCCCACCCCTCGCCTCTCATTGAGCGGCAAATACCCTTTCCTTGTCCTATATGATAACCACGCTCAAATGTGACATGCGGCGCTCCCACCCCTCGCTTCACATTTAGCGGAACCAAACCAAAAAGCGGCAAGCATTAAAATCATCAAGGGATGACCACGACTCATGGGATATGCACCAATAATCATATGCATCTATAAACATCATGCATAACATGTATTTGCATCCACTATGCAATACCACATATATACTTGCATCCACAATGCATAAACAATAAGTATATAAGATACATGTACCGTTGGGGTGCCCGTACGTCCACTACGTACCTTTCCAAAATGTGGGATATGGTAGGACTTCAATGCCTTGGCTGTGTTGCCACCTGGGATGGTTCTATACATTCACACAAATCAATATTAGAACCCAATAATAGTCCAATCCCAAAAATCCTACAAGAAATCCAAAAATACCAAATTTTGGCTTTCGCGATCGATCGCCCATCACGGCGATCGATCGCCAAACCCCACTGTCCGAGACCAACATTTTTCGCCCTTCGGCGATCGATCGCCACCCTTGGCGCGATCGATCGCCAGCCGCGCCGATCGATCGCCCAAGAGTGGCGATCGATCGCCAAACGCTTGCAAAACCCACTGCCTGGGCGCGATCGATCGCCTGGAAAGGGGCGATCGATCGCCAGCCTTTGTTACCCGAAAAACTCCATTTTTGCACCTCAAAACCAATCCAATCCATTCCAACATTTATACCAACCAACCAACAACATAAATATCAACATAAACCACCAAAATACACCTTAAAACAACCATAAATCCAACCCTTAACCAAAACCACAACAACCCAACAAAACCCATTTCAAAATCATTAAAAACCCTTCCAAAACTAAACCAAACACAATAAAAATGATAATGAGGCATCCATACCTCTTGGGGACCTCAAATCACCCAATAAACTTCACAAATCAAGACTTTTGGAAGGTTTTCTCCCCACCTTTTTGCTCCAACTCGAAAATGGAAAGGGGGGAAGGATTTGGGTGGTGATTTTGGTAAAGTAAGAGTGAGAGTGTATGGTGGGGTTGGGGTAATTAAAAGGGTGTTGGTTTTAATTAATTAAAAGCATACCAAAATATTCCATGGTGTATAAAACACCCCAACATGATATTTTTTTCAAAGCATTTACTCATAATGCACCAAATATCAATTAAACACATGATTTCTAATCAATTGCTACCAATGGCAAATAAATCATGCTTCCAATAATATTTACCCAACATGCACCACATGCACCCTGAAACGCAACCCCGGGTCACCCTATCCACATGACCATGCATTTCCATAAGGTAAATAAATAAATCCAATGCATAATTAATTACCACATAATTAATCATATAAGCATAATTATTGCCCAAATGCAACTAACCATTTCGGGGATGTCACAATACTCCCCTACTTATAAGATTTCGTCCTCGAAATCACATGCACTTACCCCAAAAGAAACTAAACATAAACTCATACCAGAGAATAGTTCCGGGTAGTGCTGCACCATATGCCGCTCCGTCTCCCACGTAGCCTCCTCGACACCTCTGCGATCCCACTGAACCTTGATCATCGGTATCACTTTGTTCCGAAGTCTACGGTCTGCTCGATCCAGAATTCTGACAGGCCGTTCCACATAAGACACATCTGATTCTAACTGAACTTCGGAAGGCTGTAACACATGAGACGGATCCGGCTCATACTTCCGCAGCATCGATACATGAAACACATCATGTATACCAGATAAAGAAGGCGGCAAAGCCAGTCGGTAAGCTAAGGTGCCAATGCGCTGCAAAATCTCGTACGGTCCAACATACCTCGGAGACAGTTTCCCGCGCATCCCAAATCGCACAACGCCCCTGAAAGGCGAGATCTTCAAAAAGACCTTATCTCCCAACTGAAACTCCAACGGTCTCCGCCGTTTGTTTGCATAAGCTGCCTGTCTGTCCTGGGCCGCTTTCATTTTCTGCCTTATAGTCTTTATCTTTTCCTCCATCTCTCGGATCAACTCCGGTCCTCCGACCGATTTGCGGTCCAAATCATCCCAACACAAGGGTGATCTACACCGTCTGCCATAAAGAGCTTCAAACGGAGCCATCTGAATACTCGCCTGGTAGCTATTGTTATACGAAAACTCTACCAAAGGCACTGAATCCTGCCAAGAGGCATCGAACTCCAAAACACAAGCTCTTAACATGTCCTCGAGCGTCTGAATAGTGCGCTCGGTCTGGCCATCCGTCTGAGGATGATAAGCAGTGCTCAATCTGACTTCAGTTCCCAAGGCTGACTGAAGACCTTCCCAGAAATGGGATGTGAATCGCGGATCTCGATCTGACACTATGGAAACGGGGATCCCATGCAATCTCACCACATCTCTAATATACAACTGCGCCATCCTCAAAAAGGTGAACGTCATGCTATAGGGGATAAAATGAGCTACCTTGGTCAATCTGTCCACAATCACCCAAATAGCATCGAAGCCTGAAGCACTCCTCGGCAAATGAGTCACGAAGTCCATGGAAATGTGCTCCCACTTCCACTTCGGTATCTCCAAGCTTCTCAACTCGCCGCCAGGTCTCTGTCTCTCTGCCTTAACCTGCTGGCAGGTCAAACATCTCTTTACAAAAGCGACGACATCAGATTTCATCCTTTTCCACCAAAAATGACCACGCAGATCTCTGTACATCTTCTTCCCGCCTGGGTGGATGCTATGTCTGCTACTATGAGCTCGCTCCAAGATCCCTTTACGCAACTCCGGCGTACTCGGAACCACCCAACGGTCACCCAATCTCAAAGACCCGTCATCGGCCACTCTGAACTTCGTTGGCTGACCAAGATGTACTAAATATAACCACCTCTGGACCTCACCATCTGACCTCTGAGCTCTTCTGATGTTCTCATAGATGTCTGGCGCGGCTAACAGAGTCGATACATACACAGGCGCTGCATCTATGTCAAAATCATAGCCCAGATGGCAATAGGAGGTCATCATAGCAGACAAAGGAATGACGTCCTCAGCAGAACTCCTCACTTTCCGGCTCAAAGCGTCTGCTGTTAAATTGGCTTTTCCCGGATGGTACTCGATCTCGCAATCATAGTCCTTGAGTAGGTCCATCCATCTCCTCTGCCTCATGTTCAGCTCTGCCTGAGTGAATAAAAATTTGAGGCTCTTGTGATCCGTGTAAATGGTAAACGAAGTACCATACAAATAATGCCTCCAGATCTTCAGGGCAAAGATGATAGCCGCCAATTCCAAGTCATGAACTGGATATCTGGTCTCATGCGGCTTCAACTGCCTCGATGCATAAGCTACCACATGCTTATCTTGCATCAGAACACACCCAAGGCCCTGCAGTGATGCGTCAGTATACAGAACAAATCTGGAGTTCTCCGTAGGGATCACTAACACTGGCGCCGTCGTCAAACGATGCTTCAACTCCTGGAAGCTCTCCTCACAAGTTTCTGACCAAAAGAAAGGCACTCCTTTCTGAGTCAACTGAGTCAGCGGCTTGGCAATCTTTGAAAAGCCCTCGACAAAGCGCCGATAATACCCGGCCAAACCCAGAAAACTCCGGATCTCAGGCACAGAAGTGGGGGCAGCCCACTCCATCACAGCCTCAATCTTCTTGGGATCTACAGATATCCCGCTGCTCGATATGACATGCCCCAGAAACACCACACTGCTCAGCCAGAATTCACACTTACTGAGCTTAGCATATAACTGATGCTCTCTGAGAATCTGAAGCACTGTCCTCAAGTGTTTCACATGCTCTTCCTCACTCCGGGAGTAGATAAGAATATCGTCAATAAACACAATGACGAACTGATCAAGATACGGCTGAAACACTCTGTTCATCAGACTCATGAAGACTGCTGGAGCATTCGTCACGCCGAACGGCATTACTAGGAACTCATAATGTCCATATCGGGTCCGGAACGCTGTCTTCTGCACATCTTCCTCTCTGACCCGAATCTGATGATACCCGGATCTCAAATCAATCTTGCTATACACCCTGGTACCCTGCAACTGATCAAACAAGTCATCTATCCTTGGGAGAGGATACTTGTTCTTCACTGTAGCCTTATTCAGTTGCCGGTAATCGATGCACAACCGCATCGAACCGTCCTTCTTCTTCACAAAGAGAACTGGTGCGCCCCATGGCGACAATCTCGGGAGTATATATCCCTTATCAAGGAGATCCTGCAACTGTTCTTTCAACTCTCTCAATTCTGCCGGTGCCATCCTATAAGGTGCACGAGAGATAGCGGACGTCCCTGGCAACAGCTCGATCCCAAACTCAACTTCCCTAGCCGGTGGGAATCCTGGGATCTCTTCTGGAAATACATCAGCAAACTCTGCTACCACTGGCACATCCTCAACTTTCAATTCTTTACTCTTCCCTGACGTGTCCACGGCATAAATGAGATAGCCCGTGTGTCCACGTTCCAACAGTTGAGTCATCTTGATCGCTGAAATCAACGGAATCTTTGCACGAGAACTGTTGCCATAGAAGGTCCACTGACTGCCCAACTCAGGTCTGAACTTCACTGTCCTCTGTCGGCAATCTACCACTGCCTGATATCTGTTCAGAACATCAATACCCAAGATGCAGTCGAAGTCTGACATACCCAGCACAATCAAATCTGACCTCAACTCGTTGCCCTCAAAATAAATGAGGCAGTCTGCCATAAACTGATCAGCAACAACATTTCTTCCAGTGGGTGTCGAGACAAGGAGAGGCGTGGGTAGAGAAGACGTGCGCATATGGTGTCTTTCCACAAAACCCACCGATACAAAAGAATGGGAGGCACCTGTATCGATCAAAATAAAAGCAGGGTACGTAAATAAATGACACGTACCGGAGATCACCTCCTCTGGGGCTGCCTGGGCCTGCTCCCTGGTCAGTGCATACACTTGTCCCTGGGGTGGTCCTACTGTCTGACCTCCCGATGGTCGAGGCCCAAACTGCTGCCTCTGCTGCATTGTCCTATCCTCAAACCTCGGCCTGTTGCCCTGAAACTCAGACTGTCCTCCCCGTGTGGGGCAATACCGAGCGATGTGGCCCATCTTGCCACAGATATAACATGCAGGACACTTGTTTGAAGAATGCGGCCCTCCACAATTGTTGCACCTCGGCTCTCCCGGCCTATCCCCTTGTGAAGATCCTCTATTGGCCGACCAATTGCCCTTCTTGCCATCCTGCTTCTGACCAAAGTGTTTCTTCCCACCATACCGTGAAGATGAAGAGGCACCACGGGGTTTAAATGGCTCACCCCGAGGCCTCAAGTTGTCACTAGTCTGCCTCTGTTGCGGTACTGGTGGTGGCATAGCGTAAGCTCCCACTCCTAGCTTGGCAAGCTCCGCTCTTGTGAGAGCGTCATCAAAAGAAGTTGGGTTATTAGTGATAACCCAGTCATAGAGCTCCGGTCGCAACCCTTTCATAAAGTTTCTCATCTTAGCGTGCCCACTGGTGGCAATGTGGGGAACGTACCTCAGCAATGAAGAGTACCGTGTGGCATAGTCTGCCACTGTCATGTTCCCCTGCCTCAGATTTGTGAATTCATCCTCCTTTGTCTGTCTTGCTGCTGTGGAGAAGTACCGATTCAAAAACCTAGTCCTGAAGAGTGTCCAATCAATCACAGCACCCAGTGCTCTCATTTCCATTACTGTGCTCCTCCACCACATCAGAGGTTTCTTGGCTAATTGAAACTCCGCCAGCCTCAGCCAAGCTGTCACAGCACAAGGAGCCGATACAAAGATCTGCTCAAGTCTTTCCAACCACTCTTCAGCCTCTTCTCCGGACTCTGTCCCCTCAAACCGGGGCGGATGATAAGACAGAAATTGTGTCAAGCTAATCTCACCCGGTAGCAATAACTGAACCACTGGTTCCATGCCTACGGCCGGTGGAGGTAGAGGGTTCACTTGACCGACGCTTGCATTCACACTGCCAACATCTCCAACTTCCTCATTAGCAGCCATGCTGTAATACAAATGTTAACAACAATTCCAAAGCAGTATATATAATGTGCCGTTAGATAACAGGAATGAGAATACGCATGTTAGTATAACAAAATATACATTAATATGCACCACATGCATAAACATGCTTCAAATGTAAGCACCTAGCCTATCATGCTAAGGTTACCCTTCATTCGTTCCCGGGTTCTCTAACCACTGCTCTGATACCACTAATGTAAGGACCCTAATCCTTAAGTGCGGAATCAAGGCATAATAGAGCTAATATAAATGATCAGAGTGAGAAATAACGTGTTGAGTCTATGAGCTTAAGCATTACATGCCAAAATAAGGACTACCAAAAATTGATTAATTACATTCCAATCAATGAATGTTCAATTATAGTTTTATACTACTCCTAGAGTAGATACTATCCAATTAATCCTGTCCTTCAGTCTCAAAAGCATCCTCAAAAGCTCAATATCTCAACCCGTCTAGCCCTTCTATCATGCCAAACGTGTACCTACAAGGACAACCCCCAAACATGAGCAATAATAATCATTCATATTCAACACAATATGAAGATAAAGCGTAAATGCATAATCATAATAAAACACTTCCTGTTTCACCATGCATTTCAAACGCTTCCCGTTTGGTTGTCCCTGTACCATAACTCATGAGTATAATCAATAGATTATTTTAAATGGTCTAAACATGTCATGAACATATACCATTTCATCAATACCAAATACTGATCACCAATCCCTAGTCTGTCCATCACAATGTATTTTAATGCCCCTCGCTTATTTACATATAGACGGCATAGGATAACCTCGCTTCAATGAACTGCGGGACTCCCACCCCTCGCCTCTCATTGAGCGGCAAATACCCTTTCCTCGTCCTATATGATAACCACGCTCAAATGTGACATGCGGCGCTCCCACCCCTCGCTTCACATTTAGCGGAACCAAACCAAAAAGCGACAAGCTTTAAAATCATCAAGGGATGACCACGACTCATGGGATATGCACCAATAATCATATGCATCTATAAACATCATGCATAACATGTATTTGCATCCACTATGCAATACCACATATATACTTGCATCCACAATGCATAAACAATAAGTATATAAGATACATGTACCGTTGGGGTGCCCGTAAGTCCACTACGTACCTTTCCAAAATGTGGGATATGGTAGGACTTCAATGCCTTGGCTGTGTTGCCACCTGGGATGGTTCTACACATTCACACAAATCAATATTAGAACCCAATAATAGTCCAATCCCAAAAATCCTACAAGAAATCCAAAAATAGCAAATTTTGGCTTTCGCGATCGATCGCCCATCACGGCGATCGATCGCCAAACCCCACTGTCCGAGACCAACATTTTTCGCCCTTCGGCGATCGATCGCCACCCTTGGCGCGATCGATCGCCAGCCGCGCCGATCGATCGCCCAAGAGTGGCGATCGATCGCCAAACGCTTGCAAAACCCACTGCCTGGGCGCGATCGATCGCCTGGAAAGGGGCGATCGATCGCCAGCCTCTGTTACCCGAAAAACTCTATTTTTGCACCTCAAAACCAATCCAATCCATTCCAACATTTATACCAACCAACCAACAACATAAATATCAACATAAACCACCAAAATACACCTTAAAACAACCATAAATCCAACCCTTAACCAAAACCACAACAACCCAACAAAACCCATTTCAAAATCATTAAAAACCCTTCCAAAACTAAACCAAACACAATAAAAATGATAATGAGGCATCCATACCTCTTGGGGACCTCAAATCACCCAATAAACTTCACAAATCAAGACTTTTGGAAGGTTTTCTCCCCACCTTTTTGCTCCAACTCGAAAATGGAAAGGGGGGAAGGGTTTGGGTGGTGATTTTGGTAAAGTAAGAGTGAGAGTGTATGGTGGGGTTGGGGTAATTAAAAGGGTGTTGGTTTTAATTAATTAAAAGCATACCAAAATATTCCATGGTGTATAAAACACCCCAACATGATATTTTTTTCAAAGCATTTACTCATAATGCACCAAATATCAATTAAACACATGATTTCTAATCAATTGCTACCAATGGCAAATAAATCATGCTTCCAATAATATTTACCCAACATGCATCACATGCACCCTGAAACGCAACCCCGGGTCACCCTATCCACATGACCATGCATTTCCATAAGGTAAATAAATAAATCCAATGCATAATTAATTACCACATAATTAATCATATAAGCACAATTATTGCCCAAATGCAACTAACCATTTCGGGGATGTCACAATAATCGGCACTAAAATTAATTTTTAATGTTTAAAGGATCAAAACCCAAAATAGACCAGAAATAGATAGTAGGTGAATTGATAATTTTGTATTTCTTTTTTAGCATAAATTGATAATTTTGCATAATAAACTAAATCATGTTTTTAAGGCGGATTGACGGAATATTATAAATGTGATATTTGAAATTTTGAACAGCAGACTTTATTTTATTTGCTGGGCAGTAGCAACAACTCGATTCTTACAAGTTTCTACATAGAAAATTGTTTCAACTCAAGAACTACCGAAGACATAACAAAATTGATGATACAAATGACTCATACATATAAATTCAAGACTTTGATAGGAATATATTATATAGACAATCACTTTGAGTTGCATACATTTTCTTGTAAGTTGCTTTATATGTTATCCATAAATTGAACTAAAATAATTATTTCTAAATTAACATTAAATTCAATGACACCTTTAAGATTGTATGATCAGTTTCCCACTTAATCACCTCAATAATTGATTATGATCAGTTTCCCACTTTAAAAATTTGTTCGGAATGTATTATATAGACAATCACTTTGAGTTGCATACCTTTTCTTGTTATAAGTTGATTTATTTGTTTATCCATAAATTGAACTAAAATAAATATTTCTAAATTAACATTAAATTCAATGACACCTTTAAGATTATATGATCAGTTTCCCACTTAATCAAGCTAATCAAAATCAAAGACTTATAACCTAAGGAACAGACCGCGCCTAAGGACTAGATCGTGCATGAAATAATTTATCTCCGTTTTGTTATTTAGCTTATAAAAATCTTGATTGTATGGTATTTTAGTTAGGGACGGATTTGTTTTGTAGTTGATAATGTAATGTCTTAAGTTTTATCGTAGAAGGGGACCTGATTCCACTTCTACGGTTCTTTTTTCCATCAATAAAATTACGTGGCATCATGCCACCTTTATTAAAAAAAAAAATCCTAAATAATTGAATAGACCTATACACGGAATAAAGAACCAAATTGTAAAACTAAATGCCTTATTGATTAACACAGATTATAGGAAAGAAAAAAAATTAAAATTGGTCATTGAAATTGGTTTGTATAAACTTTGGGGAAAATTACAAATTCATCGTGGGTCGGCATATTTTCACTTTCGGCATGTAAACCGTCAAAATTTGGTCTTAATCTAATAAGTTAACTTCTAGTTCTTTTTACCAGTGATGTGACAGCAATATTGCTGACATTGTCGCAATCATCGCCGATAAAAAAGTAATTGAAAACAGAATATAACTTATTTGACTAATATTGAATTGACAACATACAATAACAAAAGAGAAAAAACATGTATAGGATGGAATTTAACAATTTTCCTTACCTTTTGGTCCTAAACTGTAAAATAATATTTGAAATTTCGTTTCAAAAAATTATATTTAATTTACCTGGTGAATCCCTTTGTTAGGAGATAGATTGACTCCAATATCACCAACACAAGCCATTGTGATCAAATCAGCAGAACTCAAATGTGTTGGGTTTCCGTACCCCGGCGCCAGATCCAAACGCAGCGGAAATAATACAATAACAGATCTGACCCGGGGATGGTCGATCGCGCCTGATTCATATATTAACATGCAAATATCGAATATTAATGCACGAAAAGGAATTACCGTTCACCGATGTGAATCTGATAGCGGTCACCCTCGAGTCCAACCAACCTGACCAGATCTACAAGCACAACACCAGTGCTAGTGTGATGTCGGCTTTTCTATGAGAGTGTGTATAGAGAGGACCAACTCCTTAACCCTAGAGATGACCATATATTTATAGGAGTTTGGGTCATTTATTTGGCTATGGTTATTAGGGTCCAACGGGCCAACAATTGGCCCATTGGCTTGTAGGGCATCTAATGCTAACAATCTCCCACTTGCCCAAAAGCCAACACAAAACTGCAAACGCATAACCAAGTAATTCAATCAAATTGAATAACTTGACGTACTACCAAAGTACATAATTATGCAACATAAATATATCAAATGTTTTAATTTTAGAACTTTCTATAGATGAAACATTTTCAAATATAGAAACTCCACTAAAGTGAGGAGCTTTCAGAAATTAAATTCATCTCTTCTAAATCACTCAATATGAGCACTTAACATTTAAGTCTCAATTCTCATCAATAGATCAGCGGCCGGTTGATTGTGACCCAGCGAGGCTCAAGTGTATCATAGCATTAGGATCACAACCTTTGTGATTTTAGAAGTTAAACAACTTCTTGGGCTTACCCTGAATGCCCCATTGCCAATTAAACTTCTTTTAATAGACAATGGCTGAAATATAATTCCAGCACAACCTACCGATCGTGGGTAGCGCCTAGCATCTGTGCTTCACGAAGACCTAGATACAAATGACTAGCAACGTACGAGAACCTGTCAGTCATAGTTAGCGTGCAGTACATTCCTTTCAATCAATATGTCCCGATTGAATCAAGAGCATTGGTTGATCGAGACCCTTTATGATTTCAATAACTATGTATTTGTTTCACGTTATATGATTCATTTGTGTGCGTATATGAAAACTCTTTTTTCACAAGCACTACCCACTCTGGCCAGAGATTCCTCGAATCATATATAGAAAAACACATAGGACATCCTGGTTCATCAAGACCAGTGGTGAATCCCCAACGACAATCATAGGCCTCTGACAGCATCACTGAATACCCAAAATAATGACTTTATGACCCACATGTGATCAGTCATTAAATCAAAGTACACAGCTATCTATCAAGACCTCAATGACGCCTCGGGTCATGAGGAGTAATGGTGCACAACTATGACTAGAAATTCTATACTCAACAAATGGTAACCACTTATAGAATTCCGAGTAGGGTCGTTCAGTGAACTCATTCCTAATGAGCACCTATTCATGTGTGCTGGCTTCTCCAAGCCAACGCCGATGAAACGCGGCGCACTACACTAGACACATCATGAATACCAGTCTCTAACGAGCATATATCGATATCCCATTCTCGAAGGCTCATCGACCAGGAACATTTAGAAATCGCAGTCGAGAATGTATTTCATGGTCACCATCATATGCGTAACCACATTCTATGGACTATAGCAATCTCAAGGACTTCATCAACACATCAAGATGCATGGGTAAACAGATGAAGAAGTGCCATATATATTAATATTCAAACAAAGATTTGTCATAATAAGATTATAAGTACAATCAATCAACTATTGATTTACTTAATCATGTATGACAACAATATCTTTCACTTTCCCAAAGCCAACTACTCATGTGTCTTAAGACCATCTTCCCAAGATGTCTATCAGACACCAATCATTGTAAATGCTTTGTCAGTGGATTCACTATATTTTTCTGTTGAAGCGATTCTCTCGATAATAATGTCGCGTCTACCATCTGTCTCATTAGATAGTATTTTCTCAATATATGTTTGGATCCTGATGAGATCTTGGCTATTCATAATAGCTCAAATGTTGTCATAGTACACAGAGACTGTGTCAACTGCACTAGAAATTACACCCAACTCTTGGATGAAATTTCTTATCCAAACTGCCTCTTTGCTGCATCGTATGCTGCAATGTATTCAACTTCAGTGGTGGAATCCAATGCGGTGTCTTGCTTGGAACGTTTCCAAGAGACATCACCATCATTGAGCTTAAATACAAATCCGAACATCGATATGGTATCATCTACATCCAATTTAAAAACCAGCATCAGCTTAGCTTCAACTTTTATTTCTCTACTTACAGATCCAAAAACCATGAACATATCACAGTTTTCCAGTGACCTTCACTGGGATCTGTCTGATGTCTGCCCATTACTCTAAGAACATACATCAGGCCAAGTACATACCATAGCATACAATATGCTATTAAAAGTAGAAATATAAGGTACCAATGTCATCTTTTCTCTCTCCTCATCAATCTTACGGCCCATTGACTCGAGAGATGAATACTATGACATAATATGAAGTAACTCATTTTTTGACTATTCTATGCTAAACCCTTTTAGCACAGTGTTTATGTACGTAGATTGAGAGATTTCAAGCATCCTTTAGATCTATCCCTATAGATCCTTATGTTAAGCACTTATGATGCTTCTCTCAATCTTACATGGAGAAATTAGTAGATAATAATGCTTTAATTGATTGATCCAATACCATTCACAATGAGCATGATATAATCGACTTAAAGCATCACAAATGTAACCATGCTCCTACTAACACTTTTGCACACACATGCCACTTCCGGATTTTAACAAAACCAAACACTTTGATGATGTTATGAAAACGGAAGTTCAAACTTCGAGATGCCTTCTTAGGCCCATAAATGGACCTCTGGAGTTTGAAAACATTTTTCTCACTACAAGAAGTTGCAAACACATTTGGTTGCTACATTTCTACCTCAATGCCACCACTGAGAAATGTTGTGTTCACATCCATTACTCATATCTCATATTCATAATATAAAGATATAACTAATAAAATCTAAATAGACTATAGCATCATAACCGATGAAAATTTTCTCATAAATAACTCTTTGCCTATGAGAATAATCGTTTCTCACCAGTCAAGCTTTGAAGGTCACTACCTTCCCATCCACTCCAAGCTTTCACTTGTAAATCCATGCATCCAATGGGAACAATTCCCAACGAGGATCTACTAAGGCCCATACCTTATTGGAGTACATGGAGTCTATTTCAAATTTCACGGCATCTCGCCAATATCCCAAAACGATGTCCAACATCGTCTCCTTGAAAGTTCTAGGATCACATCCATGGTCAAAATCATTTTGACTACTTTCTAGGAGTAAATTCAATTTATTAGGAGTTCTTGAAACATTTTCAAATCTCCTTCGTGCGTGTAAATTAAAGGTTAATATTGACTCAATTAATTTCACCGTTTTCACTTTTCTAGTGGTTTGTGGTTCTTGAACCCTTTCAAGTTATATTATGTTGTCATCCTTTCTAATAGAAACATTTTCTCTAGAAAGATTGCACTTGCGAAACAAACTCTTTGCCTGCAATTGATAATATAAATTTGCACAACATAACATAAGATGGATCAACTATCCAACTCATCTCCCACTGGCTGCTTCACATAAGCATAACAATCTCAAAATAAAAATTTGGATTATTTTTCAATCCATGTCGTATATGGAGTTTTGGTCACTGCATTGGTATGAATTATATTCAACAAATATGTAACTTTAGAGAGTTACTCAGAGAGAATCACATTCTCTTTAAGATAACTCAACATCATCTTGCACTAACATTTAGTGCTCCACATACGTCCATATGAATCAAATTCAATGGACATTCAGCACATGCTAAATATATGTTGGATTTAAGTTATCATTCTTTTTATATTCTTTGAATATAATCATACTAATCATTCATAAGTTCACCAGATTCAATAAAACATGCATTCTTAAAAATAATGCAAATCACATTCGCATATTTAAAAGAATATCATTCTCTATCAAAATAGGAACAATGTTCATGATTAAATCTAGAACAAATAAATATATGCTCAAACCAGTTCCTAACCAGTTCAAGATTTTATATTAAATAAATGTTTCAAACAGCCTTTGCAACAACTCTTGCTACAATGCTTAGCCTCAGGCAGGTTTCACCTTCCTAGGGCTCTCTACTTCTTCACATCACATGCAACTCTTTGCAAAAATGCGAGCACAATTGGCATCATAAACCAAAGAAGTAGAACCAATAGTAACATTTAATTTTAATATATAACATACCCTTTCTAGAACGCTTCTAGTCTAGGTATTCCTTACAATTTTGCGCCAGTGGCCAGCAGTGAAAACATAGATGCCTCTCCTTTATTAGTTGCTACTATCTCCTTTTTCGTCTTTTGGGGTTGGGAACCATTTCCCTTCCTCTTCTTTATCCTTGAACTCTTCCTACCATTGGTAGAAGATTCGACAAGAAGAACACGTTTCTCCTTTTGAATCAAGGGCTCATGAGTTTCCAATATTTTGACTATAAGATCAAATCTATAGCCAGTTAATGAGGATTTGTCACATTCAGATTTTCCAATTTCTCAACAAGAGATATTTTTCTTACACCATGCTCATAGACCGAAGCCCCATCTCGCATGTGAAATGAAAATAGCTCTTTTGAAATCGCGAGTCTCAGTAATCGCGTCCGTTCACCAAACAACATTTGTAGGTGTTGGAAAATATCAGCAATGTGAACGAATTTCTCATATCTGTGTTGAAACTCATTGGTGACATTGATGCTATCATATAGCACATAGTCTAGAGATCATCGTCCCATCACTTCTCAAGTGTGGCAATCTCTTCATGAGACGAACCGGGAGACACTTCAACAAGAGGCTCCCACCAAGGATATATAGCAATCTTTTAGAAGCAAGCACTATTTTAACATTAATAGTCAATCAGAATAATTTGGTGCGGTTACTTTGTTTGTATCGAGAATTGATGCAATCGGATTCACGGCAATCACAATACTGAGAATAAACAGAAAATACATGCAAACCGTTTTATTATTAATTAATTCAAAAACTATGGACTTTAGTTATTGAATGCTCCCACTAAATTTTTCGAATTCGTCACCCTCATGACAAATGAACGGAAAATCGTATTTTCTTAGTGGTCTTGGAGTCCAACTAGCTCATGAAAGCCCCGGGCGAGGGTCCAGCCGACCTCGTGATACTAAAGGTAGCTCACAATTGCATCATATGCAACCCCCAAGATATTCGTCTCGTGATTGACATAACCCTACGGAGGCAGGCCAATTATGTCTTCTCACGTCAAACTAACCCATCCCACGGATGGTAATGTCCGCCAATAAGACCCCACGAGGGTGAGTAATCTTAAAGGTTAACATAACCCTATCCATAATTAAGTGGCAGTTAAACACACAGCTTTCCCATGCCAGATATCCCCCACGAGGGTGAGACAAGACACCTGACACAAGTAGCGTCTCATGGCTTAACTGTTGATGGAAGACAGGAAGCAACAAACTCCTTTGAGCTCCCTTTACAGTTTGATATTAAAAATTTTGAATCATATTCAAAAGAGGGATTTAATAATTTTCAAATCTCATCCAGTACTTGTTTGTTTGTTTGCCGGATTCATGCAACTATGTTTTATTCATGCAGTCCTATGTACTAATAAAACATACAAACAAACATTTATCATACATCATATGCATAATAAAAAAATATGGACGATTACGGGCTTTTCCTAATTGATCCACGTGAGCCATACGTGGATCACAAGTCTGTCTAAGGTGATGCATGTATGCAATGCAATTCTATTACATGTTTGCTTCCATTATACATGTCTTGATTCTTGATGCTCCATCTTCAATCTCGATCTCCCACTAATTCTAAAGATTTTACATTTAAATCATGCAAACAAGAGAATAGGGATACAAATCCGGGGTGGGATACATCAGAAAATAAAGAGAGCAGGCTCGCAGGCCCGATAACCAAAATCACAATAATAATGAAACAATAAAAACCTAAACATTCACCTAAACACATTGGTCAATGCCCATAATCATCCATCATGCAATTACAACATATGTAATTAAACATTAAACTAAACAATTACATCATATGTGATTGTACTAATTACATCATATGTAATTAGATCACAATAATTAATTTATTCTATCGTTTCCTACTAATCGCATCATTAATTGAAAATAAAATTAACAAATTAAATAAAACTATTTTATTTAATTTCTAATTAATTAAATTTCAATATGGTAAAATCTCTATTTTACCTTTTAATCATCTTATTAATCGAAAATAAAATTAATAAATTAAATGAAACATTTTCACTTAATTTCTAATTAATTAAATTTTCAATTAATTGGTAAAATCCATATTTTACCTTTTAACCATAATACTAATCGAAAAATAAAATTAACAAATTGAATGAAATACTTTCATTCAATTTTCAATTAATTAAATTTTTGATTATTCGGTAAAATCACTATTTTACCTCAAATCATAATATTAATCGAAAATGAAATTAACAAACTAAATGAAACACTTTCATTTAATTTTCAACTAATTAAATTTTCAATTACTTGTAAAATCTCCATTTTACACTTAATAAATTAAAAATCATATTTTTAATAAATTAAGTTAATGATTTATTATTTCAAAAATAATATCCGGATAAAACATCTAAAATGACGCAAAATAATTTATGGACTCCAAACAATTTGGATCCAAAATTAGAAAATCAATTTCAACCCAAAATGCATTATTATTTTCGGATTTATCAAAAGTTTTTTTTTTTTTTTAAAAAAAAAATTTCCGAAATTCACTATTCACCATCTTCCCCAAAATTCGAAAATTAGGGTTAGTGATCATGGTTCCCGCCGCCACCCATTGAATCGATTTCCAAAATTGAAATTAGGGTTTCTGAACCATTCCTCGCGCCGCCGCCTCCATATCCTCGGATTCGCGTGCAGAATCAAGCTTCGTTGTGGAATAATTTTCGAAAACGATTTCCAGAACCAGATCGCGATTCAGGCTGCGATTTTCTGGTCACGAATCCACACCGCCGAGTCTGCTGCAACACGCTTGCAACAGGTCGCGTTTTTCAGCCTGGATTCACGGCGGTTCGCGCGGAACAGTTCAAGCTGGTTGCGATTTTCACTTCCTGAGCGTGAACCATCGCGAAAACAAAACCCACCTCCATAGTCAATTTCTTTCTGGGCGTCACGCACGACCGCGAGAACAGTTTCTCCGCCGTGCCGCCGCCTCAAGATCGACTATGTGTTCTGGTTTTCCGGCAACAAATTTTCTATATTTTTCCGGACTCCGAAATTTTTGAAAACTCAAAAAAAAAAAAAACGATTAGAATCGATGGGAAACGATCTAATAAAAATTAATTATCAGATATATGAATCAAAGCGCAACCTGGCTCTGATACCACTGTTGGGTTTCCGTACCCCGGCGCCAGATCCAAACGCAGCGGAAATAATACAATAATAGATCTGACCCGGGGACGGTCGATCGCGCCTGATTCATATATTAACATGCAAATATCGAATATTAATGCACGGAAAGGAATTACCGTTCACCGATGTGAATTTGATAGCGGTCACCCTCGAGTCCAACCAACCTGACCAGATCTACAAGCACAACACCAGTGCTAGTGTGATGTCGGCTTTTCTATGAGAGTGTGTATAGAGAGGACCAACTCCTTAACCCTAGAGATGAACATATATTTATAGGAGTTTGGGTCATTTATTTGGCTATGGTTATTAGGGTCCAACGGACCAACAATTGGCCCATTGGCTTGTAGGGCATCTAATGCTAACAAAATGTGCATATCTCCTCAAGCAATTCTTCATATCTTTTGCAAGAGCTTTAGCCAAAGGGTAACTCAAAATAATCCCAGCCCCACCAAAAGCTTGGTTAAATTGGAACAAAAAATTCGACATGATGAACTCGGATTGCCCTCCTAGGTAATAGTACCTCGTATGATCATATTCACCTAGTACACCAACAATGTTCTCCACGAAGAATATCGAGTCGTCGTCTCCCATCACGAGCCATCGAATCTGCCGATGATCACCTTTCTCTACTTCTCTCAGAACCTCCATAATTCCATGAACCATGCGGATCATGATAGGTGCACGAGCTTTGGTTTCAGCCAAGAAAGTTGTAAGATCATCTGAAAGTTTGTAAGGCGGAGAGGCTTTCGACCAAGGTAGGAGTTCTCGTGTAGGGGATTTGTCAAGAAACAGAAATCCTCTAGTTATGTTCGGCCTCCACCATGATTCAATGTACGGTTTTCTCCAGTGCCATGCATTTTCGGACCCCAGAAGCCCGAAAACGATGTGGTTCAAGTCTGTTGGCGATTCATCAAACTTTTGTTTAACAGAATTGTTGAAAACGGGAGGCGGTGAAAAGGGTACTATTTCATTTGTTGGTCTTTTCTTGAAATGAGACCAGAAATCCGATGATGAACAATTAGGGTTTTGATTTGAAACGAAGATGGAGATGAAGTAAAGGGATAGAACTAAGAGTAACAGGGCTTTGCAGAGATTATTTACAGCAAAATTTTCAGATGAAAACGGAGAATTCATTTTGGAATCAATTGCAGAGGTATAAACATGGGGTCGTGATCAGAAACGTTATGGAAAATAAAATTAAAAGGAGAATTAATGCAGAAGATGAGATGTATATGAAGTCTTGGAGGAAGTCTAGAAATTTAAAGAGGATTTCTAAATTGGCATTCTATGAATTACTATAGCAATTTTAGCTTTAATTTAAGTTAATTTTTAAAAATAACCTTTAATTATGTTAAGTTCTAAATATATCTTTTAAGTTAATTTTTTTAAATTGCCCTTTACCTTATGATGTATGTTTTTTGTTTTTTTTTTAAAAATAAAGTAAAATAGAGTTGTGCATAATCATTTATTCTATTTCTTTTCAATTTTTTTGAATAAAAAAAATTAAATAATGATAGTTATCATTACTATTAATAAGAAGAATAATAATAACTTAAAAATAATAAATAGTAGAATGTAAATTCAAATTAAATATAATAATATAATATAAACAAAAATAATCAAAATAAATTATAAATAATGTTAGCAGCGATATAAATATTTATAATTCAATAGATAAAGATAAAAGAAATATTTTAATTTTTTTTTGAAAATGGATGACATATGTAGTTACATGTGTGCTACAAAATTATTAAAATAGATGTTTAGGATATTTTTTTATTAAATGAAAATGGAATACTTTGAGATGAGTATCTTTGGAATTTCAAAAATTAATAGTGAATATAATAAGTCCTTCATGCTTTATAATTGTGTATTATAATATATAGATATATAGAGATATGAAAGTTGAACATATATTTTTATTGCCCACCATCTAGCTCAGACCTCAGTTACCAATCAAAACGAAATATAAAAGTTACGGCAAAAACTTATTTTCCACCTAGCTAAACCAATTAACAACATTGTTTCACAAAATCGAAATTAAATGAAATCAATATATCAATCTAATAAAAAAACACATATCTAAAACATGTACAAAAAAAATTCCATCATAAATATGATCGTAATTAGATTTTGATAAAAAAAAAAATTTTAATTTTTAATATTTTAATGATTGATTTATGAAAACAATCTGATAATCCAGTTGTCAACTTAATAGACTAAGTCAACCCTATCCGTAACGTCCAACTTAAGTTGTCAACTTAACACTGCTATTTATCTATTGTTTATTACATATTTTAAACGTAACGTTTACACTTCCATTCACGAGGGGAACAAAACAAAAACCACAATATCTATTGCCCTTTTTAAAAGTTAATGAAGCCAACCAATCTCTGGAATTTTCTCCAGTTAAAATTTGTTCACACATTCCATCCCCCTCTTTTGATTTTTTTTGTTGTTTTATTTTTATGGAAGTGTATTTATATTATTGTTATTATTATTAGAGTTATGGGCTATATATATATATATATATATATATATAGATTTTTTTTGGAACATTTATAAACTAAAGGGTTACATTTACAATGGTGACAACCAATTAGCCACATGGCTTGGTGTCATATATATCATATATACTTAATTATTCAAGTAAATACATATTTCAAATCACAAAAAAATTATAATAATCTCCTAAATTTTTGTAATTAGCTTTTGAGTAGGACCCATTCAATATCAATGTGATACTCCGAAAATTAATAATTGTCTATTTGATTAAAATGTGGTATTTTAATGAGATTTCGGGATTTAAATTATTGGGCATCATATTTTGAATTGTAATGAGAATAAATAATTTCAGGATTGAATTTATTGTATTAAATTAAATTCTTGGGAATGTCATCTTTGTCCGGGTTTGGAATAAATAAATAATGGGATGAGCATGTATGATCATTAAATTAAAATGAGTGTTGCACTATTAAATTAATGAGATTTCAATAAGGAGGATCGGGGTGATTCCTCTCCTCTCAAGCTCGATTCTGTGCAGGTATGGGTAGATTATCCTTCCTCATCCACTAATTGACATTTCCTTAGTGTTTTTAAGGAGTTTAGGGTTGATAGTTTTCACCATTGTTGGATGGGTTGCTCGTGTTAGATTTTTTGGATTGGAATGAGGTTTTGGTCGATTTATGTCCCTTAAAATGGTGATGGATGTGTGTGTGCAGCAGTGTGTGTAGCTATGTGTGTCTGTGTGTGTGTCACAGTGTGTGTGCGTGAGTGTGTTTCTGCGTGTGTGTGTATCCAACGTGTATCAGTGTGTGTATGTGAAGTTTTTACAAGAAAATGTGTATTCCAACATGTATTGATATATGTACAAGACTTCTATATACGTGTGTATTTGTTGTGGCTTGTGGTTGGATGATGTTTTGATAGTGTAGAAGGCTAACTTGGTTAAGGCGATAATGTAGCTATAATTCGAGTATGAACATTATAATTGGGAATTGGATAGCATGCGAAATGTTATTGATTGCTGAAAGTTAATTATAACTCACTTTGTTGAGTGCTTAATTATTAGAAGTGAATTGTTGATTTGTGCATTGGCTTAGTATTATTGTGATACCCGGGGATTAATAGTGTTAATCCCGGTGTGGTAATAATCCTTAACGGATTTGATTTGTGGCAATTATGAATTAATTGTGGTTTCTAGACTCTCGGGGATTTTAAATCCGATATTTGGAGTCGTTGGATCCGAGGGATGAGATTGTATTCTCATCGTGGTGATAACCTTGGAATTTGGAGGGATTTGAGGCCCGGAGTACTTTGTACTGGGACTGGTAATGGGAATTGAGGCTAGAGAGATGATTTTTGAAAACAGGTGATTTTTAATGAATCATGATGTAGTTGTGGAGGTATTGATATGTTGTAGCCTGAGTGCTATATATACCAAAATGGACACGGTATTCCGTCATTATACGGAATCATTTCCCTCTCTCCTCTCCCTCACGCCTCTTTCCCTCACCCCAAACCCTTTCCCTCTTCTCCTCTTGGAACAAATCGATGGGGGCTCGTCTTGGGAGCCCGATTTCTTGAAGAAAGGCTGGTAATCTTCTTCTCCTCTCCTTTAGCTTCGATTTGATTATAGTTTTGTGCTAAATGGTTGAGTTATGGGTTTGATTTGAGATTTGGCGGTTTTGGTTTAAAATCTAAAATGTTGATATTAGTGTTTTTATTGAGTTTAAATGGTGTATTGGAGGTGTTAAGGAAGTTGGGGGTGTTGATTGAGTTTGGGTGTCAAAAACACCATGAAAGCTCGAATTTCTCGAAATATCGCAGGTCGCGATCGATCGCCGAGGAGGGCAGATCGATCGTCGAGGAGGGCAGATCAATCGCGACGAGCAGCTGGAAATTTGTGGAAGATAAACAGTGCGCCGATCGATCGTGACTTCTTGGCGATCGATCGCGAGGCATTTGGCGATCGATCGCCAAGACATGGCGATCGATCGCTAGCCATTTCTACCCGGCAGTGAGAAGCCGCGATCGATCGCACGTAAATGGCGATTGATCGCGGCTTGCTGAATAGTGATTTTTCACTATTTATTTTTAAACTTGGAATTTTGGTAACGGGGTTTAATTAATCGATTTCCGGGGCAATGTCTACATTCCAATGGGAATGCTATACTTTTAAAATGGATTGGTTGAAGCCAAAATTTTATAAAACGGAATTCTCGGTTGGGTTTTTGGCTATCTTTTAACTTGAAAAATGGAATATTTTGGGTATTATGAATGCTTATCCGGGGGGCTTTTATTTTGGTAATCGTCATGGATTGACGATATGTTTGGGGGTTATGAACGTGCTTGGGCACGTGGTTGCATGCTTGTGTTTAATTGTGAGCTATTTATGTGTTAGCACATAATTAATCGGGTTGTGGGACTCAGGCGAGGTCGGACTTGAATTACGGAAGTATAAGGTACGTATGACGTACAAGCATAGCCCTTTAATATTATTGCAATTGTTGAGTGCTTGGTACACTGTGTTGCAATGAATGTGTATGGAAATGCATGATATATGGTATTAGCAATAAAAGGACATTGAAATGCATGGTTAATGGTATTTGCTACAAATGTATATATGTGAATTGAGAATTATATGGTGCCGCTTTTGAGCGAGCAATGATTTGGGATGCTGTCGCCGTTGAGCGACCATCGGTTATGACGCCGCTATTGTTGAGCGTGCGTGGGGTTTAGAATGCCGCTATTGTGTAGCGAACAATGAAATAGGAACATGGAATCATTGGTTAGATATATGTAATACCCCCGAAATGTCATGTAATTATGTGTTATGATGACGATATATGATATGTTTAAGAGGGTTGTGGTGCATTTAATTGGGGGCTATGATTATGTTATGATGATACGATGTGGGAAGCATGTTGAGTGTTTTAGAGGATGTATTAATTAAATAAAGATGAAAAATATCGAGTTAGGATATTTTAATACATCGTGCTAAATACCGGGGCACAATTAAACACCACATGGCACCCCAACTCACACCACCCTCCTCAACCCATGCCCCCAAGTCAGCTGTACAGCTGCCCATACCCATCACTTTAATCCCTCACCACTCAATCTCGATCATCTCTTCTTCCCCAACCTTTCCCCCCAAAAATTGTCCAGCACTCCAGCTGCAAAGTAGGAGGAGGATTTTGATGTTTTCTTGCTAGGAAAATTAGCCAAAAATCGGAGCAAAAGAGGGTGAGAAACCATGTTCTATTTTGGTTTAAGTTGGGTTAAGTTCATGTTTCTACTTGGTGTAAAATGGCATGCTAGTCTAGGTTTTGTTAAACCTTCGATTCAAGTTCATTTATGGTATCTTTATGAAGTTCTTAGCATGTTTACTTGAGCATGAAACATGTGTTATGTGGTAGATTTATTGGCTTGAAGGTAGATGTTCGAAAATCTGGGTAAAATATTATGATACCCTGTTTTTAAAAGGTTGGATGAGGTTGAAGGTTTTGATGATGTTATGATGCATGTTAGCTTAGTTTTTGTTAAACCTTTGATTTGAACACATGCATGGTAGTTTTATGAAGCTTATAACATTTTTGTTCAAGCATGTTTTACGTTTTATGAATTAGAAATGATGGTAGGAAACGAGGTGCTCGAAAATCTGGAGAAGTCCCGATTTTTCAGAGTGCTCGATCGATCGAGATTTTGGTCCCGATCGATCGAGCGAGGCAGAAAGTTTAAAGCATGGTTTGAATTTCAGGTGCCGATCGATCGAAGGATTTTCCGATCGATCGGTGAAGTTCCTCGATCGATCGGTAAAATATTTCGATCGATCGATCGAGGCAGAGTGTTTGGGCACTGTTTATGCACAGTTTCTCGATCGATCGAGACCTTCTGGCCGATCGATCGAGAGAGGCAGAATGTTGAAAAATATGATGATGATTTATTTTGCTAAGTTTATGGTATGAGATTGTATTGAGGTATCTAATATGGTATTATGTGGTTTTGTAGAACCATCCCAGGTACGAACGCAATCATGGAGATAGAGTTATCTACTTCTCCTCCTTTTAAAAAGGTACGTAAGACGTACGGGCATCGGACGATAAAACACATCCCTACATTACGACTATGCTTTTATTGCATGAGTATTTATGATGAAATGATGATGTTTATAAGATGTTTGTATATTCATACGATGTTATTATGTGATAAGATGCCACGGGGTAAGATGCCCATATGGTAAGAGGCCATACGATGTTATTATGTGGTAAGATGCCACGAGGTAAGATGCACATATGGTAAGAGGCCATACGATGTTATTATGTGGTAAGATGCCACTGGGTAAGATGCCCATATGGTAAGAGGCTATACGATATTATTATGTGGTAAAATGCCACGGGGTAAGATGCCCATATGGTAAGAAGCCATGCGATGTTATTATGTGGTAAGATGCCACGGGGTAAGATGCCCATATGGTAAGAGGCCATACGATGTTTATGATGTGGTAAGATGCCACAGGGTAAGATGCCCATATGCATGAATATGAATCAGGGACAACAAAAAGAAGTTAATGAATAACCAGCATATTTACTTAACCAAGATTTCATGCATTTACTGTGATGTTTTTATGATGTTAAGTAAGATTGTATATGCTCATGATGTGTTGTCCCTGTAGGTACACTTTTGGACTAAAGGACTAAGGGTCGGGTTGAGGCAGTGAGCTACGAGGAACACAGGAATGTATAGGATTCAAGTCATGACTAGTATTTACTCTAGGAGTAGGGTAAATCTAAATGTTGACATTCTTTTGGGAATGTAATGAATTATTTTTGAAGTTTTGTATTTTGGCCTGTAATCCTGTTAGCTCATGTAACAACCGGAACCTTAAGATGTTATTTAATGCATGATTGGTCCTTCTTATGTCACTATAATACTGTTACGGTGGGAAGACCCCACAATAGTTGTATCAGAGCAGTGGTTAGATAACCCGGAAATGAGTGAAGGGTAGCCTTAGCAATAAGTTAGCTAGGTGCTTACTTTTAAACATGTTTTATATGTATGTTGCGTATGAAGTAGAAGATGTTATACTAACATGTTTAATTATCTAGCGATGTACTTTATGAACTGCTTTTGGTATTGTTGTTAACCCTTGTGTTGCAGCATGGCAGCAAATGCTGAAGTAGGTGATGCGATAAGCGTCAATGCAAGTGCTGGGCGTACGAATCCACTACCACCGCCAGCCTTGGGGGAAGAGCCCTCTGAACAGCAATTATTACCCGGGGAGTTGAGCTTGTCTCAGTTTTTGACATACCGACCTCCGATGTTCGAAGGAACGGAAACAGGGGAAGTGGCCGAGGTGTGGCAGAGAGGATAGAGCAGATATTTGTGGCAGCGCCTTGTGCAAAGACGGCATGGATCATATTAGCAGAATTTCAGCTGGCTAAGAAGGCACTGATGTGGTGGAAGACCACAGTAATAGAGCAAGAGGCTCTGGGTCAGGAGATCAATTGGAAACTGTTCAGGACTCGATTTCTGACCCGCTATTTCTCAGCTGCTGCGAGACAGGCTAAAGAGGATGAGTTTACCAACTTAAGGCAAGGTACCATGCATGTATCAGACTATGCCCTACATTACTGTAGGGTCTTCCTACCTTAATATCATTTAGTACACATAAATTGGACAGAACATGCATTTATAACCTCTTAAGGGTTCCGGTTGTAGCTTGAGCTAAGGAGATTACAGGCCAAAATAAAGTTTTCAAAAGTTATTTAATTACATTCCCAATAAAGAATGTTAAAGCTATAGATTTACACTACTCCTAGAGTAGAGACTATCAAAATCCTGCATCCTACGTTCATCATGCTCCCTTTAGCTCACTTCCTCAACCCGACCCTAGGTCTTTGGTCCAAAAGTGTACCTACAGGGATAACACATCATGAGCATTCATATATTTACTTAACGTTATATAAAAGCATACAATAATGCATAACATCTTAGTCAAGTAAAAGTTATTGGTCGTCCTCCGACCTCCTTGGTTATCCCTGACTCTTATTCATATATTGGGGCGTCTTACGCCATTGTATGGCATCTTACCATATCATAATCATTGCGTGGCATCTTACCACGTGGGCATCTTACCCAATCATATGGCGTCTTACCATATTATAAACATTGCATGGCATCTTACCATGTGGGCATCTTACCCAATCATATGGCGTCTTACCATATCATAAACATTGCGTGGCATCTTACCACGAGGGCATCTTACCCAATCATATACTTTGGGTGGTGTCTTACCACATGGGCGTCTTACCCAATCATACACGTCGTATGACCTTATCATAAACTTCGTCATTATAGACGTCCTCATAACATCGTTATCATAAACATCATCTTAAGCATCATCATCGTAACATCATCATAAGCATCATCATTATAAATATCATCATAGATATCATCATCATAACATCATCTTAAACGTCATCATCGTAAACATCATCTTAAACATCATCATAATATGTAAGGGCATGGTTTACCGTCCGATGCTCGTACGTCTCTTACGTACCTTAATTCCCAAAAGTGGAGAATTTGGAGAGCTTTATCTCCTGGATGTTGTGGGCACCTGGGATGGTTCTACACAACCATACAAATCGATATTAGAAGCTAAACATAGTCCAATATCCAAAAATCCCACAAAATATCAAAAATCCACTTTTCTTCAGCTCGCGATCGATCGCCGCCCAGGCGCGATCGATCGCGAGACCACACTGGACGAGGGGGCAAAATTTCCTTCTTGGCGATCGATCGCCACTTTTGGCGCGATCGATCGCCAGGCTCGCCGATCGATCGCCCAAAAGTGGCGATCGATCGCCAAATGCCTCTGGCTGGTACTGGACGCTCGCGATCGATCGCCAAGGACGGGCGATCGATCGCCGAGTGCTGTACATCGAATTTTCGCCATTAATGCTCATTTTTCAAGCTCTATCACATGCCACCCCAAAACCAAACTTCCTCATAACTTCAATAACAACATAACCCACTAAAACCAACATAAACACTTCAAAAATCATACCCCAACCATAAACAACACATACCCCAAATAAACCCACATAAAACATCAAAACTTAACCCATTTCAACACCAAACATCATAAAACTTGTAGGAATGGTTCCATACCTCTTGTAGGCTCCAAATCCTAGCAAAGATCACACAAATAAGGATTTTGTGGAACTTTTCTCCTCCTCTTTTGGTGAGTTTCGAAAATGGGGTAGGGTTTGGGGTTGGGAAGTGATTTGGGGGTTTTTAATAAAGTGAAAGGTAAAGGGGTTAAAGTGATGGGTAGGGGATTTAAAAAGGGGGTTTACTTTTTCTTAATTAAAATTGTACCCCAAACTTAACATGATGTATAAAATACCCTACTTGGTATTTTAAAAGCATTTTACAACAATGCTCTAAACTTCATTTAATATCACATCTTCCTCATATTTGATAATTTAACACAATTAATCATGTTAACATCTTAATACCCAACACATAAATCCATCAACACATGATACATCATATAAACATAATTAATGTCCAAGTTACCATTAATTAATTTCGGGGCATCACATTACTCCCCTACTTACAAGATTTCGTCCTCGAAATCGCATGCACTTACCCAAAAGAAACTAAACATAAACCATACCAGAAAATAGTTCCGGGTAATGTTGCATCATATGCCGCTCCGTCTCCCACGTAGCCTCCTCGACACCCCGACGATCCCACTGAACTTTGACCATCGGTATAACTTTACTTCGTAGTCTGCGATCCTCACGATCCAGAATTCTGACCGGTCGTTCAACGTATACATCTGAGTCTAACTGCACTTCAGTAGGCTGTAAAACATGAGACGGATCTGGCTCATACTTTCTCAACATAGAAACATGGAAGACATCATGAATTCCAGATAAGGACGGTGGTAGAGCCAATCGGTAAGCCAAAGTGCCGATACGCTGTAACACCTCATACGGTCCAACATACCTCGGGGATAACTTCCCCCGTATACCAAATCGAACAACACCCCTGAAGGGTGAGATTTTCAGGAAGACCTTGTCTCCCACTTGAAATTCTAGCGGCCGTCGCCGCTTATTTGCATAGGCTGCTTGCCTATCTTGGGCCGCTTTCATCTTTAAGCGTATCATCTTAATCTTTTCCTCCATATCCTTAATCATATCCGGTCCTCCGACCGCTTTACTCGTCAAGTCCTCCCAATACAGCGGTGACCTACATCGTCGTCCGTACAGAGCTTCAAAAGGGGCCATTTGAATGCTCGCCTGATAGCTGTTATTGTAGGAGAACTCTACCAGAGGTATAGACTCTTGCCACGGAGTATCAAACTCCAAAACACATGCCCTCAATATATCTTCGAGCGTTTGTATAGTACGCTCCGTTTGGCCATCAGTCTGAGGGTGATAAGCTGTACTTAGTCTCACCTCGGTGCCCAAAGCTGTCTGGAGACCCTCCCAGAAATGAGAAGTAAACCTTGGGTCTCTGTCAGACACAATCGAGACTGGAATCCCATGCAACCTCACTACATCCCGTACATATAATTGGGCCATCTTTAAATACGTGAAAGTCATACTGTAAGGGATGAAATGAGCTACCTTCGTCAGCCTATCCACGATCACCCAGATCGCATCAAATCCATAGGCCGACCTTGGCAAGTGGGTCACGAAGTCCATAGATATATGCTCCCACTTCCACTTAGGTACCTCCAAGCTCTTCAGCTCGCCACCAGGCCTCTGCCTTTCTGCCTTTACTTGTTGGCAGATCAAGCATCTCTTAACGAAGCTGATCACATCACGCTTCATGCGTCTCCACCAGAATTGACCACTTAGGTCCTTATACATCTTTCTTCCTCCAGGGTGGATACTGAACCGGCTACTATGAGCCCGTTCTAAAATTCCTTTACGCAATCCTGGCGCATCTGGGACCACCCATCGGTTGCCCAATCTTAAAGAGTCATCTTCAGCCACACTAAACTTTGTTGGCTGACCTCGAAGTACTATTGATGACCATCTCTGAACTTCATCATCCAACCTCTGGGCTTTCCTGATTGCCTCAAATACGTCTGGCTCGGCTAATAAGGTCGACACTCGCACCGGCGACGTGTCTACATCGAAATCATAGCCCAGATGGCAATAAGAAATCATCAAAGCTGATAAACACATAACATCCTCAGCGGTGCTCTTCACCTTCCGACTTAAGGCGTCTGCTATCAAATTTGCCTTACCAGGATGGTACTCAATTTCACAGTCATAATCCTTGAGTAAGTCCATCCACCTCCTTTGCCTCATATTCAACTCTGCCTGAGTGAACAAGAACTTCAGGCTCTTATGGTCCGTAAAAATGGTAAACGTAGTACCATAAAGGTAATGACGCCAAATCTTCAAGGCAAAAATGATAGCTGCCAGTTCCAGATCATGGACTGGGTACCTGGTCTCATGAGGCTTCAACTGTCTCGAAGCATAGGCTACCACTTGTCTGTCTTGCATCAATACGCAGCCCAAACCCTGCAGTGACGCATCCGTGTACAAGGCAAACCTCTTATCCTCAGACGGAATCACCAATACTGGCGCTGTCGTCAAACGACGCTTCAATTCTTGGAAGCTTTCCTCACAAGCTTCGGACCAAAAGAATGGGACTCCTTTCTGAGTCAGCTGTGTCAATGGCTTAGCGATCTTGGAAAACCCCTCGACAAAACGTCGGTAATAACCTGCTAAGCCCAGAAAACTCCGTATTTCGGGTACAGAAGTGGGTGCTGCCCACTCCATCACAGCTTCAATCTTCCTCGGATCCACAGATATTCCTTGGCTAGATATGACATGGCCTAGGAATACCACGCTGTCTAACCAGAACTCGCACTTGCTCAGCTTTGCATACAACTGATGATCCCTAAGGATTTGAAGTACTGTCCTCAAGTGCCGTACATGATCTTCTTCGGTCCTAGAGTAGATGAGTATGTCGTCAATGAAAACTATGACGAATTGGTCCAAATATGGCTGGAACACCTTGTTCATCAAACTCATGAAAACAGCCGGGGCATTTGTCACCCCAAAAGGCATGACTAGGAATTCATAATGCCCATACCTAGTCCTGAAGGCTGTCTTCTGGACATCCTCTTCTCTTACTCGAATCTGATGGTACCCCGACCTCAGATCGATCTTACTGTAGAGCCTCGTACCCTGCAACTGATCAAACAAATCATCGATCCTCGGAAGTGGGTACTTATTCTTCACCGTAGCTTTGTTCAGTTGTCTGTAATCGATGCACAAACGCATCGAACCATCTTTCTTCTTCACAAATAAAACTGGTGCTCCCCAGGGCGATACGCTAGGGCGTATATAGCCCTTATCAAGGAGCTCTTGCAACTGAATCTTTAATTCCCTTAGCTCCGCTTGGTGCCATCCTATAAGGGGCACGAGAAATGGCCGACGTCCCTGGTAATAACTCAATCCCAAACTCGACCTCTCTCGTCGGTGGGAATCCGGGAATCTCCTCCGGAAAGACATCAGGGAACTCCGCCACTACGGGCACATCCTCAACTTTCACTTCTCCTTTCTTTTCCGTAACATCGACGGCATAAATGAGATATCCTGAATGACCTCGTTCCAACAATTGCGCCATCTTGACAGCAGATATCAATGGGATCTTAGAGCGAGAACCGTCCCCATAGAACGTCCATGGAACTCCCATATCGGATTTAAACCGTACAGTTCTCTGCCTGCAGTTCACAACTGCCTGATACCTGTTCAGAACATCAATGCCCAGAATGCAATCAAAATCTGACATTCCCAGAACAATCAAGTCTGACCTTAGTTCCTTATCCTCAAAATAAATGAGGCCATTGTAGACGATCCGATCAGTAATCATACTTCTTCCAGCGGGGGTCGAGACTATAAGAGGCGTGGGCGACGGAGAAGTGCATAAGTGGTGCCTTTCCACAAAACTTGTCGACACAAAAGAGTGTGACGCACCTGTGTCGATCAATATAAAAGCAGGGTGCGTAAATAAAAGACACGTACCCGCTATAACCTTCTCCGGAGCCGCTGAAGCCTGCTCCCTTGTCAGTGCATAGACTTGTCCTTGAGGTGGCCCCATGGGCTGACCTCCATGCTGTCTCGGTACAAAGGGTGGTCTGTGCTGTGCTGTCCTATCTGCAGGCCTCCCCGCAGAACCCTGTTGACTTCCCCTGTTGGGACACTGTCTAGCAAAGTGGCCCTTGTCGCCACAAACATAGCACCCTATACAGTCTTTCGCCAGATGTGGTTGCCCACAAAGAGTGCATTGGATCCTCCCGGATCTGTCTCCCTGAGACTGCCCCCTTCCAGATGGGGCATCACCTCTTCGGTTTCCTTTCCACCTATTGTCGGACTTCTTACCACTAAACCTTGACGCTGAGGAGTTCCCCCTTGACTTGAACTGATCATTCCTCGGCTTCAAATTATCCGGAGTGGATTTATGAGAGGGTGCCGACGGTGGTACAACATCAGGGTATGCACCCACTCCTAGTTCGGCTAGCTCAGCCCTTGAGAGTGCATCATCAAAACAAGTAGGGCCATAAGTGATCACCCTATCGTATAGCTCCGGCCTCAGACCCTTCATGAAATTCCTCATCTTTGCTTGCGTGCTCGTGGCAATGTGAGGTACATATCGGAGCAAGGAGCAAAACTGAAGAGCATAATCCGATACTGACATATTACCTTGCTTGAGGTGAGTGAATTCATCTTCCTTAGCCTGTCGTGCTGCAGCCGAGAAATAACGGTTCAGAAAGCGAGTTCGAAACATTTTCCAGTTAACTTCATGACCTTGAGCCTCTTGCTCTACCACAGTGGTCTTCCACCACATCAGCGCCTTCTTGGCCAACTGGAACTCTGCTAACCGTATCCATGCTGTCTTCGCACATGGGGCTGCCACAAAGATTTGCTCTATTCTTTCCAACCATTCCTCAGCTCGTTCCCCAGTTTCGGTTCCTTCAAAGGTTGGGGGTCGGTAAGCAAGAAACTGAGTTAGGCTTAGCTCCCCTGGCAACAACTGTTGTTCGGCCGGTTCATCATCAAAAGCTGGCGGGGGTAGGGGATTCGTACGCCCCGCGCTTGCATTGACGCTCACTGCGTCACCTACCTCCACATTTGCTGCCATACTGCAACGCAAGGATTAACAACAAGATCCAAAAGCAGTTCGTATAATACTTTGTTAGATAAACAAAACATGTTAGCATAACATCATATACTTCATATGCAACTTATGCACAAAACATGTTCGAAAGTAGGCACCTAGCTAACTTATTGCTAAGGCTACCCTTCACTCATTCCCGGGTTATCTAACCACTGCTCTGATACCACTAATGTAGGGTCTTCCTACCTTAATATCATTTAGTACACATAAATTGGACAGAACATGCATTTATAACCTCTTAAGGGTTCCGGTTGTAGCTTGAGCTAAGGAGATTACAGGCCAAAATAAAGTTTTCAAAAGTTATTTAATTACATTCCCAATAAAGAATGTTAAAGCTATAGATTTACACTACTCCTAGAGTAGAGACTATCAAAATCCTGCATCCTACGTTCATCATGCTCCCTTTAGCTCACTTCCTCAACCCGACCCTAGGTCTTTGGTCCAAAAGTGTACCTACAGGGATAACACATCATGAGCATTCATATATTTACTTAACGTTATATAAAAGCATACAATAATGCATAACATCTTAGTCAAGTAAAAGTTATTGGTCGTCCTCCGACCTCCTTGGTTATCCCTGACTCTTATTCATATATTGGGGCGTCTTACCCCATTGTATGGCATCTTACCATATCATAATCATTGTGTGGCATCTTACCACGTGGGCATCTTACCCAATCATATGGCGTCTTACCATATTATAAACATTGCATGGCATCTTACCATGTGGGCATCTTACCCAATCATATGGCGTCTTACCATATCATAAACATTGCGTGGCATCTTACCACGAGGGCATCTTACCCAATCATATACTTTGGGTGGTGTCTTACCACATGGGCGTCTTACCCAATCATACACGTCGTATGACCTTATCATAAACTTCGTCATTATAGACGTCCTCATAACATCGTTATCATAAACATCATCTTAAGCATCATCATCGTAACATCATCATAAGCATCATCATTATAAATATCATCATAGATATCATCATCATAACATCATCTTAAACGTCATCATCGTAAACATCATCTTAAACATCATCATAATATGTAAGGGCATGGTTTACCGTCCGATGCTCGTACGTCTCTTACGTACCTTAATTCCCAAAAGTGGAGAATTTGGAGAGCTTTATCTCCTGGATGTTGTGGGCACCTGGGATGGTTCTACACAACCATACAAATCGATATTAGAAGCTAAACATAGTCCAATATCCAAAAATCCCACAAAATATCAAAAATCCACTTTTCTTCAGCTCGCGATCGATCGCCGCCCAGGCGCGATCGATCGCGAGACCACACTGGACGAGGGGGCAAAATTTCCTTCTTGGCGATCGATCGCCACTTTTGGCGCGATCGATCGCCAGGCTCGCCGATCGATCGCCCAAAAGTGGCGATCGATCGCCAAATGCCTCTGGCTGGTACTGGACGCTCGCGATCGATCGCCAAGGATGGGCGATCGATCGCCGAGTGCTGTACATCGAATTTTCGCCATTAATGCTCATTTTTCAAGCTCTATCACATGCCACCCCAAAACCAAACTTCCTCATAACTTCAATAACAACATAACCCACTAAAACCAACATAAACACTTCAAAAATCATACCCCAACCATAAACAACACATACCCCAAATAAACCCACATAAAACATCAAAACTTAACCCATTTCAACACCAAACATCATAAAACTTGTAGGAATGGTTCCATACCTCTTGTAGGCTCCAAATCCTAGCAAAGATCACACAAATAAGGATTTTGTGGAACTTTTCTCCTCCTCTTTTGGTGAGTTTCGAAAATGGGGTAGGGTTTGGGGTTGGGAAGTGATTTGGGGGTTTTTAATAAAGTGAAAGGTAAAGGGGTTAAAGTGATGGGTAGGGGATTTAAAAAGGGGGTTTACTTTTTCTTAATTAAAATTGTACCCCAAACTTAACATGATGTATAAAATACCCTACTTGGTATTTTAAAAGCATTTTACAACAATGCTCTAAACTTCATTTAATATCACATCTTCCTCATATTTGATAATTTAACACAATTAATCATGTTAACATCTTAATACCCAACACATAAATCCATCAACACATGATACATCATATAAACATAATTAATGTCCAAGTTACCATTAATTAATTTCGGGGCATCACAATTACTGTTCTTTACTCCGTTATGTGCCCCACATTGCTGCGAACACCCAGGCTAAGATTAGGAATTTTATGAAAGGCTTGAGGCCTGAGCTGTATGACATGGTCGTCACTTATGGCCCTGCCTGTTTTGGCGATGCGCTCTCACGGGCTGAGCTAGCCGAACTGGGAGTTGGTGCATATGCTGATGCCGTGCCACCTACTGTACCCCCTCAGAAATCTACTTCTGACAATTTGAAGCCCAGGGGTGACCAGTTTAAGCCTAGGGGGAACACTTCAGCGTCGAGATTCAGTGGCAAGAGGCCCGAGAATCGTTGGAAGGGGAATCGTAGGAATGACGCCCCTACGGGAAGAGGACAGCCTCAGGGAGACAGATCTGGAAGGGTTCAGTGCACTCTTTGTGGGCAACCCCATTTGGCAAAAGACTGCGTAGGATGCTATGTTTGTGGCGACAGAGGCCACTTTGCTTGGCAGTGTCCCAACAGGGGAAGACAGCAGAACTTTGCGGGGAGGCCGTGGACAGAGCAGCACAACACAGGCCACCTTTCGCACCGAGGCAGTATGGAGGTCAGCCCACGGGGCCACCTCAGGGGCAGGTTTACGCTTTGACGAGGGAGCAGGCTACAGCGGCTCCGGAGGAGGTTATAGCGGGTACGTGCCTTTTATTTACGCAACCTGCTTTTATATTGATAGACACAGGTGCGTCACACTCTTTTGTGTCGACGAAATTTGTGGAAAGGCACCACATATGCACTTCTCCGTCCCCCATGCCTCTTATGGTCTCGACACCCGCTGGAAGAAGTTTGACTACAGATCAGATTGTTTTTGATGGCCTCATTTATTTTGAGGATAACGAGTTAAGGTCGGATTTGATTGTGCTGGGAATGTCAGGCTTCGATTGCATTGTGGGCATCGATGTGCTGAACAAGTATTAGGCAGTTGTGGACTGTAGACAGAGGACTGTTCGGTTCAGATCTGATTTGGGAGTCCAGTGGACATTCTATGGGGATGGTTCTCGTCCAAAGATTCCGTTGATATCTGCTGTCAAGATGGCACAGTTATTGGAACGCGTCCATACCGGATATCTTATCTATGCTGTGGATAATGCGGAAAAGAGGAAGGAATTAAAGGTTGAGGATGTGCCCATAGTGGCGGAGTTTCCTGATGTTTTTCCGGAGGAGATTCCCGGATTCCCACCGACGAGAGAGGTCGAGTTTGGGATTGAGTTACTACCGGGGACGTCTGCAATTTCTCGTGCCCCGTATAGGATGGCACCAGCAGAGCTAAGGGAATTAAAGACTCAGTTGCAAGAGCTCCTTGATAAGGGCTACATACGCCCTAGCGTATCGCCCTGGGGTACGCCTGTTTTGTTTGTTAAGAAGAAGGATGGATCGATGCGTCTATGCATTAACTATAGGCAACTGAATAAGGCCACAGTAAAGAACAATATCCGCTCCCAAGGATTGATGATTTGTTTGACCAACTGCAGGGTATGAGGCTCTACAGTAAGATCGATCTGAGGTCGGGGTACCATCAGATTCGAGTAAGAGAAGATGATGTTCAGAAGACAGCTTTCAGGACTAGATATGGGCACTATGAATTCTTAGTCATGCCTTTTGGGGTGACAAATGCCCCAGCTGTTTTTATGAGTCTGATGAACAGGGTGTTCCAGTCATTTTTGGATCAGTTCGTCATAGTCTTCATTGACGATATACTCATCTACTTCCGGACTGAAGAAGAACACGCGGAGCACTTGAGGACAGTACTCCAGATCCTCAGGGATCATCAGCTTTATGCAAAGCTCAGCAAGTGCGAGTTCTGGTTGAGCAGCGTGGTATTCTTAGGCCATGTTATATCTAGCAGTGGGATACTGTGGATCCCAGGAAGATTGAGGCTGTGATGGAGTGGGTTGCACCCACTTCTGTACCGGAGATACGGAGTTTTCTCGGTTTGGCAGGGTATTACCTACGTTTCGTCGAGGGTTTTTCAAAGATCGCCAAACCCCTGACACAACTGACTCAGAAAGGAGTCCCCTTCTTTTGGTCTGAGACATGTGAGGAAAGTTTCCAAGAACTGAAGCGCCGCTTGACTACAGCGCCTGTGTTGGTGATTCCGTCTGAGAATAAGAGATTTGCCTTGTATACGGATGCATCACTGCAAGGTTTGGGCTGTGTGTTGATGCAAGATAAGCACGTGGTGGCTTATGGTTAGAGGCAGTTGAAGCCTCATGAGACCAGATACCCAGTTCACGACTTGGAGCTGGCGGCTATCATCTTCGCCTTGAAGATTTGGCGGCATTATCTTTATGGTACTTCATTTACCATCTTTACGGACCATAAGAGCCTGAAGTTCTTATTCACTCAGGCAGAGTTGAATATGCGGCAAAGAAGGTGGATGGATTTGCTTAAGGATTATGATTGTGAGGTTGAGTACCATCCTGGTAAAGCAAACTTGATAGCAGACGCCTTAAGTCGTAAGGTGAAGAGTACTGCTGAGGATGCCATGAGTCTATCAGCTATGATGACTTCTTATTGCCATCTGGGCTATGATTTTGACGTAGACACGTCGCCTGTGCGAGTGTCGACCTTATTGGCAGAGCCAGATATATTTGAGGCAATCAGGAAGGCCCAGAGGTCGGATGAGGAGGTTCAGAGATGGACGTCATTGGTACTTAAAGGTCAGCCATCCAAGTTCGGAGTGGCTGAGGATTATTCCTTGAGACTGGGCAACCGATGGGTAGTCCCAGATACACCATAGTTGCGTAGACGAATATTGGAGCGAGCTCACAGTAGTCGGTTCAGTATCCACCCAGGAGGAAGGAAGATGTACAAAGACCTATGCGGTCAATTCTGGTGGAGACGCATGAAGCGCGATGTGATCACTTTTGTTAAAAGATGTTTGATCTGCCAGCAGGTAAAGGCAGAGAGGCAGAGGCCTGGTGGCGAGCTGAAGAGCTTAGAGGTACCCGAATGGAAGTGGGAGCATATCTCTATGGACTTTGTGACCCACTTGCCAAGGACGGCCTCAGGATTTGATGCGATCTGGGTTATCGTAGATAGGCTGACGAAGACGGCTCATTTCATCCCTTACAATATGTCATTCACATACTTGAAGATGGCCCAGATGTATATACGGGATGTGGTAAGGTTGCATGGTATTCCAGTCTCGATAGTGTCTGACAGAGACCCGATGTTCACTTCACATTTCTGGGAGGGTCTCCAGACAGCCTTGGACACAGAGGTGAGACTGAGTACGGCATATCACCCTCAGACAGACGGTCAGACGGAACGTACCATTCAGATGCTCGAGGACATGATGAGGGCATGTATTTTGGAGTTTGATACTCCGTGGCAGGATTCACTGGCACTGGTGGAGCTCTCCTATAATAACAGTTATCAGGTGAGCAATCAAATGGCTCCTTTCGAAGCTCTGTATGGACGACGATGTAGGTCACCGCTGTATTGGGAGGACTTGACTAGCAAGGCGGTCGGAGGACCGGATATGATCAGGAATATGGAAGACAAGATAAAGTTGATACGCCAAAAGATGAAAGCGGCCCAGGATAGGCAAGTAGCCTATGCCAATAAGCGGCGACGACCGCTGGAATTCCAGTTAGGAGACAGGATCTTCTTAAAGATCTTGCCCTTCAGGGGTGTGGTTCGGTTTGGTATGCGGGGAAAGTTATCTCCGAGGTATGTTGGGCCATATGAAGTTTTGCAGCGTATCGATACTTTGGCCTACCGTTTGGCACTACCACCATCCCTGTCTGGCATACACGATGTTTTCCACGTTTCTATGTTACGGAAGTATGAGCCAGAACCGTCTCATGTCTTACAGCCTACTGAAGTACAGTTAGACTCAGATGTGTCCTACGTAGAACGACCTATCAGGATTCTGGATCGAGAGGATCGCAGACTACGGAGCAAAGTTATATCGATGGTCAAGGTTCAGTGGGATCGTCGGGGTGTCGAGGAGGCTACGTGGGAGACGGAACGGCATATGGTGCAGCACTATCCGGAACTATTCTCTGGTATGTTTTTATGTTTAGTTTCGATATGGTGATGCATGTGGATTTCGAGGACGAAATCTTATAAGTAGGGGAGTAATGTAATACCCCCGAAATGTCATGTAATTATGTGTTATGATGATGATATATGATATGTTTAAGAGGGTTGTGGTGCATTTAATTGGGGGCTATGATTATGTTATGATGATATGATGTGGGAAGCATGTTGAGTGTTTTAGAGGATGTATTAATTAAATAAAGATGAAAAATATCGAGTTAGGATATTTTAATACATCGTGCTAAATACCGGGGCACAATTAAACACCACATGGCACCCCAACTCACACCACCCCCCTCAACCCATGCCCCCAAGTCAGCTGTACAGCTGCCCATACCCATCACTTTAATCCCTCACCACTCAATCTCCATCATCTCTTCTTCCCCAACCTTTTCCCCCAAAAATTGTCCAGCACTCCAGCTACAAGTAGGAGGAGGATTTTGATGTTTTCTTGCTAGGAAAATTAGCCAAAAATCGAAGCAAAAGAGGGTGAGAAACCATGTTTTATTTTTGTTTAAGTTGGGTTAAGTTCATGTTTCTACTTGGTGTAAAATGGCATGCTAGTCTAGGTTTTGTTAAACCTTCGATTCAAGTTCATTTATGGTATCTTTATGAAGTTCTTAGCATGTTTACTTGAGCATGAAACATGTGTTATGTGGTAGATTTATTGGCTTGAAGGTAGATGTTCGAAAATCTGGGTAAAATATTATGATACCCTGTTTTTGAAAGGTTGGATGAGGTTGAAGATTTTGATGATGTTATGATGCTTGTTAGCTTAGGTTTTGTTAAACCTTTGATTTGAACACATACATGGTAGTTTTATGAAGCTTATAACATTTTTGTTCAAGCATGTTTTACATTTTATGAAGTAGAAATGATGGTAGGAAACGAGGTGCTCGAAAATCTGGAGAAGTCCCGATTTTTCAGAGTGCTCGATCGATCGAGATTTTGGTCCCGATCGATCGAGCGAGGCAGAAAGTTTAAAGCATGGTTTGAATTTCAGGTGCGGATCGATCGAAGGATTTTCCGATCGATCGGTGAAGCTCCTCGATCGATCGGTAAAATATTTCGATCGATCGATCGAGGCAGAGTGTTTGGGCACTGTTTATGCACAGTTTCTCGATCGATCGAGACCTTGGGGCCGATCGATCGAGAGAGGCAGAATGTTGAAAAATATGATGATGATTTATTTTGCTATGTTTATGTTATGAGAATGTATTGAGGCATCTAATATGGTATTATGTGGTTTTGTAGAACCATCCCAGGTACCAACGCAATCAAGGAGATAGAGTTATCTACTTCTCCTCCTTTTAAAAAGGTACGTAAGAGACGTACGGGCATCGGACGGTAAAACACATCCCTACATTACGACTATGCTTTTATTGCATGAGTATTTATGATGAAAAGATGATGTTTATAAGATGTTTGTATATTCATACGATGTTATTATGTGGTAAGATGCCACGGGGTAAGATGCCCATATGGTAAGAGACCATATGTTGTTATTATGTGGTAAGATGCCACGGGGTAAGATGCCCATATGGTAAGAGGCCATACGATGTTATTATGTGGTAAGATGCCACGGGGTAAGATGCCCATATGGTAAGAGGCCATATATTATTACGTGGTAAGATGCCCATATGGTAAGAAGCCATGCGATGTTATTATGTGGTAAGGTGCCACAGGGTAAGATGCCCAGGCCATACGATGTTTATGTTGGGATATGCCCTAAGACAAGTCATTAGATGATTGTTTGTGACATATTCTGTAATATGGTTTTATGAATGGCAATTCATTATTATATATTATTCTTTTAACTGTGAATTGTGAATTAATATATATGTTAATGTCCTTAGAATAATATTGTATTATTCTTAAAGATGTTCCTAGTCAAGTATTATCATGAAAGGGATAATGATAATACGTAGAGACTAGTATGTGTTGATCGATGAATTGTTCATTGATATGAGATATCAAATCAACATATGGGTACATGTTAGAGAATGATGTACTGAACAGACCCACCATGAGAATGCAACATGGATAGTTATATGATCGTCATATGCAATTCTCATAGTGATAATAATGTATGTAATCCTTACGACTTGTGATCATCAGAGATCCCAACATAAGGAGTTATGTATCTTGATATCGTCAAACGTTACCCGTAACAGGGTAATCTATAAAGGCGACTATTGGATACACTACGAATTATGTAGAGGGATGTTGACTGATCGAGATAGGATTTGTCCCTCCTATATAACAGGAGATGTGTTTGGCCCTTGATCAAGTAAGAACTAAAAGGCATGGCCATGCTCGAATGAGTCGATATGAGATATCGAGCTTATTCGTTTATTCTAGTTCTACTTGGGGATCAAGAAATAAAGATTGGATATACGAGTATGACTATTCCATGACTCGTGTTCAATCTAAACACAAAAGGACAAAGGGATTAAGTTACATGATTAATATTATCACAAGTTCTAAAGGTTATGTCGAGTCATTGACATTCTTGTAATTTGGGTAGCATCGATGTGTTGCTAGATACCGCTCAATGCTTGCGACATAAAATGAGATTTTATGTCACTGCCAACATTACGAGATCCTATCGGGTCGCACAAAAGATTAAATCGATAAGGGAAATTAAATTCATTGGATGAATTAATTAATTAAGAAGAGTCTTAATTAAGTGATTAAAAGGTTTTAATTAAATCATGGGTTTGGGCCCATAAGACTTTAAGAAAGTCTTGAACCTTAATTAAAAGCTTTATAATATAAATAAGAGGTTTTGATTAATTGTTAATGATACTTTCATATCATTGTTTGATATCAAACCCTAGCCTCCACTTCAAGCTCCTCTCGGCCGCCTCTTCCTTCACTCCTCACGGCCGCCGTCGGTTGTGCTAGGGTTTTGGTTGGCCGTCGTTAATCGGTTTTGAACCGAGAGCTCGATTTTGGTTTAAGAACTTGTCTAGTAACTTGTTCTTAAATCCCCTTTCGATTTGATCGTGTGGATACCGTAGAGACGAAGGTGAAAACTTTCGTTTGTGACTCGGAGTTCGTTGGACGTGCTGCTCCGTGGAATCTGCTTCAAACACGCTACAAGCGTGAGACACTTGTTATTACTTAATCCGATATGATAACCTATGTATAGATCCGGTGTTAGTAATCCTAAAAATTTTAATTCCGCTGCGTTGTATGCTCTAAGGATTACTTAAAGTGGTATCAGAGCCGTGTACAAGGCTCATATCGGATTTATGTGATTAAATTGTGTTAATCATATTAGAATTAATATTGCATGCTAATTGAAACTGTTTAAATTCATATATGATATGAAATTAATTTTAGTTTATGAAAATCATCGTAGTAATTGTATTTGATATAATTGGCGAATAAAATTATTTATTGAGCATAAAAATTTCGGCCACCACCATCACAAATGTCACCATGGCTAGCCACATGAGGGCTAGGGTTTTCGAACCCTTGGCTCGAGATGGCTTAGTCGTTGTGGCTAATAATTGTGCATGGAAGTGTCGAATATTAATTAGGGTTTAGAACCCATTGGACGTGACGGCTAGCTCATGACGGCTAGGGTTTCGAACCCTAATAGCCGTGCATGGCTCGACCATCATCGCCTTATTTTCTATAGTTTTGATGCTTGGATGAGTTTTGAACTCCTTGACTCGATAATGTTTCATGCATGCATGGATTAGTAACTTTACCACATGAGAGCAAGGTTTTTCGAACCCTTAGCTCGAGATGGTTGAGTGAACCCCGTGCATGGCATGACCGTGAATCGTGGCTAACAAATTCCAGCGTTTAAAACAAGATGGCTCGATAAAAGTGGATAAACGTGCGAGGCGGCTAGGGTTGGAACCCTAGCGCCGCCGCCGCATGAGCCATGGCTCGGCCATGGGCTAGGGTTTCGAACCCTAGGCCCACTATTGGTCCAGCCGTGTGCCTCATGGTTCGAACCATGGTGGTTCGTGTTTTAGTCGCTTTAGTTCATGGCATGTGATGTCCCGAGCGTACGATAATTTTTCAAAAATTATATTACAGTTTTAATTAGAATTAAATTTAAAATGTTTAGAATTTAATTAATTAAATGTTAATGCATGCTTTATGTGTTGTTTGAGCATGGTGCGTGGTTATAGCCCTTTGACCTATTAGATAGGATTTGTGGATGTTTGTAATTTATAATACGACCTGCGTGTCGTGCCTTTCTCTATTTCATTCTATATGTAATCCCTCCCCTATGTTCCCCTCGAATGTGAATCGAGGAATTCTATATCTTGTAAATAGTGTAGTTTATTTTATTGATGGTGATCAATGAAGATGGAGCATCGTGCCGGGATGAGGAGGCCATTCACAAATTGGAGCCAAGGAAGGTGCTTGTGAAGTTACCTTAGGTTGACTCATAGGATTTTCTCATTGGCTTGAGAAAATCATTAGTAGGGGCTATAACCATGTCACGTTTAATTATGTATGTTGATGCATGATTTATCTTATGTTTTAGTTTGATAATAGTATTACACATATATGTAGATATGTATACAACTATATGTAGTGGACATATTTTAAATTATCAAATTAATCATGAGATCAATAAATCCCTCTAAAATATTAAGTTTTAGATGCCTTCCAAAATAAAAGTACTCGTCAATAACTTCGATTGTACATGTGTGGGTTTGCCAAAGCAAAGCACTGTGGCAATCTTAGTAAGGCGCGAAAGGATAAAAGTGATATCCGTCATACTTTAATTGGGTACGACTTAACTAGGTTATCTCAATAGGATTGGGAACCTAGAGGCATGGGTTGGATTATAATTCATTTAATGAATTGAACAAAGTGTTGTTCGTCCAACTATCCAAGAATTATATGTGATATAATTGACAAAGTGTTGTCTACCTAAATAACCGAGTCTTGGGCGATTAGCCAAAGCTAACTCAAGATTAGGCGAAATATGGATCTTGGCCCACTAAAGGTTTCGAGGGTTGATATTTTTTCAAACAAAATAGTGGGAGTATCATTTAATATAAGACCATGTTAAATGATTAAATCATAAACTTATTTTGCATATTTATATTGTAGATATCCATGGCAACTAACAACGTTACTAGCACTTTATCACTGCGATCGGTCCTTGAGAAGGACAAATTAAATGGGACGAATTTCCTAGACTGGCATAGGAACTTGAGGATAGTCCTCAAACAAGAAAAGAAACAATATGTCCTAGAGGAACCCTTACCCGCTGAGGAACCTCCCCTAACGGCTACAAGAACCGAAAAGGATGCTTACAAGAAGCATCAGAGTGACGCACTTGATGTTGGGTGCCTCATGCTTGCCACCATGAACTCTGAGCTTCAGAAGCAACATGAGGAAATGGAGGCGTTCGATATGATCGAACACTTAAAGCAGTTGTACCAACAGCAAGCTAGACAAGAGAGGTATGACGTCTCTAAAGCGTTATTCCAGTGCAGGATGGTAGAAGGAAGCTTAGTTGGAACTCATGTGCTCAAGATGATTGGGTACATTGAGAATCTGGACAAGCTAGGTTTTCCATTGGACCAAGAGTTGGCCACCGATGTGATCTTGCAATCGTTGCCTGAAAGCTTCAGTCAATTTGTAGTAAATTACAATATGACTGACATGGAAAAGACTCTACCACAGTTGCTTGGTATGTTGAGAACATATGAAGCAAATACTAAGAAGACTAAGGCCACAAATGTCCTTATTGTGAATAAGGGCAAAGGAAGGGCCAAAGCTAAAGGCAACAAGAAAGCAAAGAAAGTCTTTGCTAAATCTAAGCCAAAGTCTTCTGCACTAAAGCCAAAGGGAGGGATAGCAAAGGAAGGGAACTGTTTCCATTGCGGTGAGACCGGCCATTGGAAAAGGAACTGCAAAGTATATCTGGAGGATCTAAAGAAAGGAAGTGTGACTTCCGCTTCAGGTATTTTGGTTATAGAAGTCAATTTATCTACTTCTTCATCATGGGTATTAGATACTGGATGTGGATCTCACATTTGTGTAAATGTGCAGGATCTCAAAAGGAGTAGGACATTGGCGAAAGGTGAAGTTGATCTCCGAGTTGGAAATGGAGCAAGAGTTGCTGCATTAGCTATAGGAGATTATCATTTAGCTTTACCTTCTGGTTTATCACTAATTTTGAAAGATTGTTATTTTGTGCCTTCTATTACTAAAAACATAATATCTATTTCTTGTTTGGACAAGTATGGTTTTTCATTTATAATGAAGGACAATTGTTGTTCTATTTATTTAAATGATATGTTTTATGCTAGTGCACAAATGGTGAATGGTCTTTATGTATTAAATCTTGATATGCCTATCTATAACATAAATACTAAAAGGATTAAAAATAATGATTGTAATCCGACTTATCTCTGGCACTGTCGCTTGGGCCACATAAACGAGAACCGCATATCTAAACTTCATAAGGATGGAGTATTAGATTCATTTGATTTTGAATCATATGAAACATGCGAATCTTGTTTAATGGGCAAGATGACTAAAGCCCCTTTCAAGGGACATGTTGAAAGGGCAAATGTTTTATTGGGACTAATACATAGTGATGTATGTGGACCAATAAGTACACCAGCTAGAGGTGGTTTTCAATACTTCGTTACATTTATTGATGACCTCAGTAGATATGGGTATGTGTACCTAATGAAACATAAACATGAAACCTTTGAAAAGTTCAAAGATTTCAAGAATGAAGTACAAAACCAACTTGGCAAAAGTATCAAAATCCTTCGATCAGATCGAGGAGGTGAATACTTAAGCCAAGAGTTTCATGACTATCTAAAGGAGTGTGGGATAGTCCCACAACTCACTCCTCCGTATACTCCACAATGGAATGGTGTATCCGAGAGGAGAAATCGAACCTTGTTAGACATGGTTAGATCAATGATGAGTCATGCAGATCTTCCGATATCGTTTTGGGGACACGCTCTAGAAACAATAATTTTCTTACTGAACCGTGTTCCATCTAAATCAGTGGAAAAGACACCATATGAGATATGGACTGGGAAGCGTCCTAGTATGTCTTTTATGAAGATTTGGGGTTGTGAGGCTTTCGTTAGACGTCACGCCACTAACAAACTTGGACCCAAATCTGATAAGTGTTTATTTGTGGGGTATCCTAAGGAAACGAAAGGGTACTATTTCTATTATCCCACCGAGAACAAAGTAGTTGTTGCTCGGACTGGTGTATTTCTTGAAAGAGAATTTATTTCTAGAAAAACCAGTGGGAGAAAAATAGAACTTAGTGAAGTTCAACCACAAGAAAACACTGAACCTGAGATTGAGATGGAAACAGAGCAGGCACCACAAGCTGTTGTGGAAGAAGCACCTGCTCAAGAGACACAAGCCCAACGTAGGTCTGTAAGAGAACACCGGGAGCCACAGAGATATGGATTTCTTGTGACTCAACAAGGTGACTTACTACTTATTGATGAGGATGAGCCGTCATCTTATCAACAAGCTATAATGGGCAATGATTCTGTGAAATGGCAAGAGGCCATGAAATCTGAGATGGAATCCATGTATGCAAACCAAGTATGGACTTTGGTTGATCCACCTGAAGGGGTACGACCCATAGGGTGCAAATGGATTTTCAAGAAAAAGACCGATATGGATGGTAACGTACAAACCTATAAAGGTCGGCTGGTTGCAAAAGGATTCAAACAAATTCATGGTATTGACTATGATGAAACCTTTTCACCAGTGGCCATGGTTAAATCCATTAGGATCTTACTTGCAATAGCTGCATTTCATGATTATGAAATCTGGCAGATGGATGTCAAAACAGCTTTCCTTAATGGAAATCTGCTCGAGGATGTGTACATGACACAGCCCGAGGGTTTTGTCGATCCAAAGGATGCTGGAAAGATATGCAAGCTACAACGATCCATTTATGGATTGAAGCAAGCTTCTCGGAGTTGGAATCTTCGTTTTGATGATGCAATCAAAGAGTTTGGTTTTATCAAAAATGAAGATGAACCTTGTGTCTACAAGAAGGTCAGTGGGAGCGTAATCATTTTCCTAGTGTTGTATGTAGATGACATACTTCTTATTGGAAATGATATCCCTGCCTTGCAATCTGTAAAGATTTGGCTAGGGAACTGCTTTTCGATGAAAGACTTAGGAGAAGCCACCTATGTATTAGGAATCAAGATCTCTAGAGATAGATCGAGAAGGCTTCTTGGTCTAAGTCAAAGTACATACATAGAAAAGGTGCTTAAAAGGTTTAGCATGCAAGAATCCAAGAAAGGATTCGTGCCTATGACACATGGTATTTATCTCTCGAAGGAACAGTGTCCTTCAACACCAGATGAGAGACAACGCATGAGTAAGATTCCATACGCGTCAGCTATTGGATCTATCATGTATGCCATGATATGTACTCGTCCCGATGTATCATATGCTTTGAGCATGACGAGCAGATATCAAGTTGATCCAGGTGAAGGTCACTGGATTGCTGTCAAGAATATCCTAAAGTACTTGAGAAGGACTAAGGATACATTCTTGATTTATGGAGGTGAGGAAGAGCTCAATGTAATGGGTTACACTGAGGCAAGCTTCCAAACCGACAAAGATGATTTTCGATCGCAATAAGGATATGTGTTTTACCTAAGATATGCAAAGTACCAACAGATGATAATGTATCTGACCCATTGACGTAGCCACTGTCACAGCAGTAGCATGATCGTCATACTAGATCTCTAGGCATTAAGAGTATGTCTGATTGGTCTTAGTGCAAGTGGGAGATTTGTTGGGATATGCCCTAAGACAAGTCATTAGATGATTGTTTGTGACATATTCTGTAATATGGTTTTATGAATGGCAATTCATTATTATATATTATTCTTTTAACTGTGAATTGTGAATTAATATATATGTTAATGTCCTTAGAATAATATTGTATTATTCTTAAAGATGTTCCTAGTCAAGTATTATCATGAAAGGGATAATGATAATACGTAGAGACTAGTATGTGTTGATCGATGAATTGTTCATTGATATGAGATATCAAATCAACATATGGGTACATGTTAGAGAACGATGTACTGAACAGACCCACCATGAGAATGCAACATGGATAGTTATATGATCGTCATATGCAATTCTCATAGTGATAATAATGTATGTAATCCTTACGACTTGTGATCATCAGAGATCCCAACATAAGGAGTTATGTATCTTGATATCGTCAAACGTTACCCGTAACAGGGTAATCTATAAAGGCGACTATTGGATACACTACGAATTATGTAGAGGGATGTTGACTGATCGAGATAGGATTTGTCCCTCCTATATAACAGGAGATGTGTTTGGCCCTTGATCAAGTAAGAACTAAAATGCATGGCCATGCTCGAATGAGTCGATATGAGATATCGAGCTTATTCGTTTATTCTAGTTCTACTTGGGGATCAAGAAATAAAGATTGGATATACGAGTATGACTATTCCATGACTCGTGTTCAATCTAAACACAAAAGGACAAAGGATTAAGTTACATGATTAATATTATCACAAGTTCTAAAGGTTATGTCGAGTCATTGACATTCTTGTAATTTGGGTAGCATCGATGTGTTGCTAGATACCGCTCAATGCTTGCGACATAAAATGAGATTTTATGTCACTGCCAACATTACGAGATCCTATCGGGTCGCACAAAAGATTAAATCGATAAGGGAAATTAAATTCATTGGATGAATTAATTAATTAAGAAGAGTCTTAATTAAGTGATTAAAAGGTTTTAATTAAATCATGGGTTTGGGCCCATAAGACTTTAAGAAAGTCTTGAACCTTAATTAAAAGCCTTATAATATAAATAAGAGGTTTTGATTAATTGTTAATGATACTTTCATATCATTGTTTGATATCAAACCCTAGCCTCCACTTCAAGCTCCTCTCGGCCGCCTCTTCCTTCACTCCTCACGGCCGCCGTCGGTTGTGCTAGGGTTTTGGTTGGCCGTCGTTAATCGGTTTTGAACCGAGAGCTCGATTTTGGTTTAAGAACTTGTCTAGTAACTTGTTCTTAAATCCCCTTTCGATTTGATCGTGTGGATACCGTAGAGACGAAGGTGAAAACTTTCGTTTGTGACTCGGAGTTCGTTGGACGTGCTGCTCCGTGGAATCTGCTTCAAACACGCTACAAGGGTGAGACACTTGTTATTACTTAATCCGATATGATAACCTATGTATAGATCCGGTGTTAGTAATCCTAAAAATTTTAATTCCGCTGCGTTGTATGCTCTAAGGATTACTTACAGTTTATGATGTGGTAAGATGCCACAGGGTAAGATGCCCATATGCATGAATATGAATCAGGGACAACAAAAAGAAGTTAATGAATAACCAGCATATTTACTTAACCAAATTTCATGCATTTACTGTGATGTTTTTATGATGTTAAGTAAGATTGTTTATGCTCATGATGTGTTGTCCCTGTAGGTACACTTTTGGACTAAAGGACTAAGGGTCGGGTTGAGGCAGTGAGCTACGAGGAACACATGAATGTATAGGATTCAAGTCATGACTAGTATCTACTCTAGGAGTAGGGTAAATCTAAATGTTGACATTCTTTTGGGAATGTAATGAATTATTTTTGAAGTTTTGTATTTTGGCCTGTAATCCTGTTAGCTCATGTAACAACCGGAACCTTAAGATGTTATTTAATGCATGATTAGTCCTTCTTATGTCACTATAATACTGTTACGGTGGGAAGACCCCACATATACGTGATATCTATGGTCTTTTATATATAGATTTTACCATATTGATTATGGAACTGACATAATAGGAATGTCATTAGTTAATCTATGTGGCGATTAACTGGCTTTGGGAATTTGATGAGTTTGGTTATTTTGAAAACATGGACAATACAGGGGATCCCGGATGAGGATGAAACCATCCATGGAGTATCATTTAAATTATGGCATTTACATTCTGTAAATTATGAACTGTAATATTATGATTATTGGATTGGTGGTATTGGTATGCTCACCCCGTGTGGGGTTGTCTCTGTTGGGGCAGGTGATACTGGTGTAGCAGCAGCTTTGGAGTTGAGCTCGGGCTGTTGAATTGAGGTACTACCAGGATCGAGGTACCAGAGCTGGTTGAACGAGTACATAGATCCAGAGTTGAGATCGAGCTGTGCTTGGGAGGTGCTTCCAGGACTGAAGTACCAGTGACGGTATCTGGTAGAGCCTTTTATACATTAGATACACGCTTGTTCATTGGGTACTCTCATGTGAGTACGTCTTTACGTGTGTATGGAATGTATAAATGAGCAATGGCTTTCTCTCTTCATTTATTTGGTTGCATGAAATTAAATAAGGAATTGCTAAATGAACTGAGAGAATGCTAGTGTATTGTTAGGGTGCATACTATGAAAGGGGTTTTGATTGGGGAAGTTGAACATTATGGGATTCTAATGCACGAAATTTTATAGATGGTATATGATGTTACACTTGTATATGATTTCCTTCCCATGGTAATATGATTGTATGCACTAATGGCATGGATTAATACACTAATAATGGGTTAAGGGCGGGGGTCCTTACATTAGTGGTATCAGAGCCAGGTTTGCTCTTTGGGGCTGTTGAGGGCCTAGAACATTCTGATAGGAGGAATGAGAAGCACATACTTATGCATGATAATAGTTAGTGTTGTGTGGCACAACTATATTGCTTATGTGTGTTTATGATATGTGTTCATATTTGGGATATGTTGTTGCTAACCATGGTGGTTGCAGGGTCATATGAGACATGTATTATGCATTACGGTTGCATATATATCGGAGTGATGATTTTAATGCTTTGCCGCTAAATGTTGAAGCGATGGTGAAATTCCGCATGTCACATTTGAAGCGAGGTCCATTAAAATACACTCATGGCGATGTTTATTGGAATATGGGTTATGCATTACGGTTGCATGCATGGCGTAGCGATGTGAATACTTGCCGCTTCATGGCGTAGTGATGTGAATACTTGCAGTTGTCATACCGTAGCGATGAGAGAATATTTGTCGCTGTTATGAAGCGAAGAACACGATCGCTGTCATATCTTAGGGATGGATATTATTTTCCGCTGGTATTGTCGAAGCGAGGGGTATTTCCCTGTAAGACCCCGTTATCAAAACAAGATACTAAGGTGCAATTAAGAGAACTAATCATATATAAATCAGAGTATTATGCCGTGTTGATTACCCTGAGCTTAAGAGATTACAGTACCAAAAGTTCAAAAAGGAATTATACATATTCCTAATAAAAGGTACTACACTATAGCTTTACTCTACACTTTGTAGAAACTATACAAAAAGAAATTTCTGTTCTGCTAATCCTGTAGCACTCCTTACAGCTCATAGTATCAACCCTGACCCTGGTTCTCATCGTCAAAAGCACCTACAAAGACAACCCCCAACACATGAGCACATCATAGTTCATATCGATCATAATATGAATATAAGGCATAAATGCATAAATCATAGGCATAGGATACTTCCTGATTTCCAATGCATTTAAAATGCTCATTTTGGTTGTCCCTGTACCATAACTCATAATAAAATCAATACATGATATTATGGCTTCTTTAAATAAATGTCATGACATATCTTTACTTCTTAAATCTTTACTTCAATCCTTAGTCAGTTTATCATCAGTGTATTTTAATGCCCCTCGCTTCGTAACTTTGGGACAAGCGGTTCTTCATACAACAAAAACCTCGCCTCCATGTGCAAGCGAGCCTACCCCCTCCCGCTCCACATTTTTAGCTGTATAAGCGGTAAGCATTAAAATAATCACTGTGATAACCCTGACTCGTGGAATACACACCATTTATTCCACAACATACATATGCGACAACAATGCATAACCACATCTATCATACTCATATGCACAGCTTTGCATCTATCCTGTGTCAAATGAACAGACATAAAATACATGTTACCGTTGGGTGCCTGTACGTCGCTTACGTACCTTTCCAAAATATGGTGTGTTGCAGGACTCTATCCCATGCGTTGTGTAGCTATCTGTGAAGGCTCTACACCAGTGTACAACACAATATTTGATGCCAATTTATAGACCAAAATCAAAAATTCCAACAAAAACATCATTTTCCATTATTCTGCATCTGGTGATCGATCGTTACATCGAGGCGATCGATTGCCAGACTTCACTGGCTTGAGGCGATCGATCGCGCCATTTATGGCGATCGATCGTCTGTCCTTGATTGGCTACTGGCCTTCGGCGATCGGTCACTGCTTTTGTAGCGATCGATCGCCACATGCTCTGTGCGCGATTTTTCCAGATTCCCGAACACTCATTTTCATACCAACAATTATAGCATATAAGACATACCACATGCTTAAACAAACATGCTAAGAGCTACAATATACTACCATGAGTGTATTCAAATCGAATTTCTACCCAAACTTAAACCTACATGCATCAAAATCACCAAACTACATCAGTACTCACCCAAGCTTTCTGGAAACAGGGTAACATGATTTTTTTTCCAGAATTTTCGAGTACCACTTTTCATACCAACAAATCTACCACATAACACATATAACATGCTCAAGTAAACATGCTAGGAACTTCATAAAAACACCATGAATGTACTTGAATCGAAGGTTTAATAAAACCTAAGCTAGCATGCCATTTTCACACCAATAAAAGCATGCACTTAAACAAACTTTAAACCAAAACAGGACATGGTTTCTCACCCTCCTTTGCTCCTCTTTTCTTGCAAGATTTTGATCAATAAATCATCAAATCTCTCCTCCTACAAGCAGCTGGTATGCTGGACGAATTTTGGATGAAAAATGGGGAGAAAATGAATGAGGGAGGTTGAGTGAAATGAGAGGGCAAGTGGGGGGGTATGGGCAGCCTGCAATGCAGAGATGGGTATGGGTTGGTAGGGGGAGGTTGGGTGTTGGGTGGTATGATGTGTTATGTTTTGGTCCCGGTATTAGCACGATAATACTTCAATTTCCAATTAAACATGCTTCACCAAAACAAATAACACCCACCCCAAATAATCATGCCATAACCCATATTCCCAACATATAACACATACACCCTAAAATGCATTTCCCCAATATAATTAATTCAACCTAATGAATTAATACCATAATCTTCATAACATAACTAATGTTTAAAATCACATAATCATTTCGGGGACATCACAATACTCCCCTACTTATAAGATTTCGCCCTCGAAATCAGCATGCACTTACCAAAAACGAAACAAAACATAAATCACATACCAGAAAACAGTTCCGGATAGTGCTGCACCATGTGTCGCTCCCTCTCCCACGTGGCCTCCTCGACACCCCTACGATCCCACTGAACTTTGACCATAGGAATAACTTTGTTTCGTAGTCTGCGATCTGCCCGATCCAGAATCCTGATAGGTTGCTCCACATAGGAAACATCAGACTCTATCTGAACCTCAAAAGGTTGCAACACATGAGAAGGATCTGGCTCGTACTTCCGTAACATAGACACATGAATCACATCGTGTATACCGGACAGAGAGGGCGGTAAAGCAAATCGGTATGCCAGAGTACCAACACGCTGTAAGATCTCATACGGCCCAACATATCTCGGGGATAACTTCCCCTGCATCCCAAAACGTACTACACCTCTGAAAGGTGAGATCTTCAAAAAGACTCTGTCGCCCAACTGAAACTCTAACGGCCGACGCCGTTGATTAGCATACGCTGCCTGCCTGTCCTGGGCTGCTTTCATTTTCCTTCTGATCACCTTTACCTTTTCTTCCATTTCTTGGACCAATTATGGCCCTCCGACGGATTTACGGTCCACATCATCCCAATATAAAGGCGACCTACAACATCTACCATAGAGAGCCTGTGATATCCCCGAAATGATTATGTGATTTTAATCATTTGAGTTAAATTATGATGATTTGGGTGTTAATTCATGGGATTGGATTAATATTTTTGGGGAGATTCATTTCAGGGTGCATGTGATGTATGTTGAGATTTTGGGGTCGTGGCTTGTTTATTTGGGGTGTGTGTTGTTTGTTTTGGGTAAAGCATGTTAACGGGAATTGAAGTATTTTATTGAGAAAATACTATAAATATCATGTGAGGATATTTTAATACATCGTGCTAATACCGGGACCAAAACATAACACATCATACCACCCAACACCCAACCACCCCCCCCCCCAACCCATACCAATCACACTGCACAGGCTGACTTTACTCACCACTTGGCTCAATCATTCCACCACTCTCAGCCATCCAAATTCTCGAGCCTTCTCTCCCATTTCTTCACCAGCTTCAGCTAAGCAAAATTCTGAGGAGCTTGTCCTTTTTCTTCGCCTGGAAAGCCTTCAAAAATCGGAGCAAAGTAGGGTGAGAAACCATGCTCTGTTTTTATTTTAAACTTGTTTGAGTACATGTTTTTAGGTGGCGAGAAAACGGCATGTTAGCTTAGGTTTCTTGAAACCTTTGATTTAAATGCTTACATGGTGTTATTATGAGGCTCTCTGTATTTTTCCTTGAGCATGTTGCATGTTTTATGTAGAGGATTAAAGCATGTGAAGTATAGTGTTCGAAAATCTGGGTAAGGAATATGCCCTGTTTTTCTGGAAAATTATGGTTTGGGAGTGATTTTGAGGAGGTGATATCATGCACGTTAGCTTAGGTTTTTGGTAAACCTTTGATGTGAAAATATGCATGGTAGTTTTGTGAAGCCCTTGGCATGTTTGTTCGAGCATGCTTTATGTTATATGTGGTAGATATAATAGCATGAAGTGAAGTACTCAAAAATCTGGTAATGAAATATGTTGTTCTGTTTCCGGAAAAGTTGGTTGAGTACTTATGTAAATGGTTGACGTTTATGCATGTGGGCTTAAGTTGGAGGTGTAAATTTGATATGAATACACTCAGGGTAGTGTGTGATAACTGCTAGCATGTTGGTCTTGGCATGTTGTATGTCTTACATGTTAGATTTAAGGGTGTGAATATAGGTGTTCGAGAATTCTGGGTTGGTATTTCTCGAACAGAGCATCTCGATCGATCGACATTTCATCTCGATCGATCGAGCGAGGCAGAATCTTGGTTTTGATTTAAGGCGTCTTCTCGATCGATCGGGAAGAGGGGCCGATCGATCGAGAGACCCAGAATGTTGAAAAATATAAATTGATATATTTTGTTAAGGTTTTGATATTGGATTGTAATGAGACATCTAATATTGTGTTAAACACTGGTGTAGAGCCTTCACAGGTAGCTACACAGCGCAGGGGATAGAGTCCTGCAACACACCACATTTTGGAAAGGTACGTAAGCGACGTACGGGCATCCCGACGGTAACATGTACTTATGTTTGTCTGTGTGACACATGATGAATGCAATGTGATGCATTAAGATTATGATACATGTTATTATGCATTGTGTTGCATATTATGCATTGTTGTTGCATATTGTGATGTGGAATAAAGAGGTGTATTCCACGAGTCAGGGCGATCACAGTTAAGGTTTTAATGCTTACGCTTTACGGCTGAAAATGTGGAGCGGGAGGGGGGAGGCTCGCTTGCAAATGGAGGCGAGGTATACCATACTGAGCGAGGAAGAGATACCGCTAGTATGAAGAAGCGAGTATGCGATACCGCTTGTTTTGAGATTATGAAAGCATTAAAATAACTGATGATGACTGACTCAAGAAAAAGAGGAAATGTCATGACATTTATTTATGAAGCCATACATTCATATAATGTGTTTTATTATGAATTATGGTACAGGGACAACCAAGGGGCGTTATAAATGCAGGAAATACAGGAAGTGCTTGTGTTTAGGATTGTGCATTTATGCCTTACTTTCATATTATGTTGAATATGAATTGTTTTATGCTCATGTGTTGGGGGTTGTCTTTGTAGGTGCTTTTGTGGACGAGAACCAGGGTTGGGGTTGATATGCTGAGCTGTAAGGAGTGCTACAGGATTAGCATGTTAGAGAAATTTTTTTGTATAGCTTCTACTGAGTAGAGTAAGACTATAATGTAGTACCTTAGTAGGAATTGTGTTATTCCTTTTGAAACATTTTGGTACTGTAATCTCTAAAGCTCAGGTTAATCAACACAATACGTTACTCTGATATATTCACATGAATGTTTAGTTCTCTAAATTGCACCTTAGTAACTTGATGTGATAACGGGGTCTCACATTTAGTGGTATCAGAGCAGTGGTTAGATAACCAGGGAAGAGTGAAGGGTAGCCTTTAGAAACAAGTTGGCTAGGTATTCATTTGGGCATGCTTATGCATGTGATGCATATGGTTGTATAAGTGTTATACTAACATGCTTTGAATATGATACTCTTGTTATCTAACGGCTTATATTATGAACTGCTTTTGGTATTGTTGTTAACTCTTGTATTACAGCATGGCTGAGATTAATCCAGAGAACCCCAATGAGGAGATAGGGGATATGGACAGTAGGAATGCCAGTATTGCTCAGCCGAATCCTTTACCACCACCTGCTGTGGGCGTCGAGCCCAGTGTACAGATGTTACTGCCAGGGGAGCTCAGTTTGAAGCAGTTTCTGAGTTTCCATCCGCCCATGTTTGAGGGGATTGAGTCTGGTGAAGTAGCTGAGGAGTGGTTGGAACGTATAGAGCAGATACTTGTGACTGCACCCTGTGCACGCACGGCATGGCTAAGGTTAGCCGAGTTTCAGATGGCTAAGAAGCCTGCTATGTGGTGGAAGACCACCGTGATGGAGCTGAGAGCTCTAGGTATGGCAGTTGACTGGACTGTATTCCGGACTCGGTTCCTTAACCGGTATTTCTCTGCAGCTGCCAGACAATTAAAAGAGGATGAGTTCAACAGTTTGAAGCAGGGTAGCATGTCAGTGTCAGACAATGCTATGCAGTATTCCTCACTGCTGAGGTATGTACCTCATATTGCTGTCAGCAGCCATGCAAAGATGAGGAATTTTCTGAAGGGATTGAGGCTAGAACTATTTGATAGGGTTATATCCAACAACCCCAGTTCATTTGATGACGCCCTGACACGGGCAGAGTTAGCGGAGATTGCGGTGGGCGCGTACAAGGATGTTGTACCCCCTTCTGTACCACCACAGAGGCCTGCTGCTGATATTCTTAGGCCACGAGGGGATCAGTTAAAGGCTCGTGGGGCCTCATCATCTTCCAAATTTAGTGGGAAGATGTCTCAGGGTCAGAAACAGAACAATAAGGGACCCACACAGGGGAGCAAGACAGTGGGAAACAAGTGTAGCAACTGTGGAGGATGGCACTTGTCACGGGACTGTCAGGGTTGCTATGTCTGTGGCAAGGTGGGCCACTTTGCTCGAGGTTGCCCCAATCGGGCAGGTCAGACAGACTCAGGGCCGAATAGGCCGAGGTTTGATGTTGGGAGGGCACCACAGAGACAGCAGTTTGCACCACGACCACAGGGAGGTCAGACGGCAGGACCGCCGCAGGGACAGGTGTATGCACTGACCAGGGAGCAGGCTGAGGGAGCCCCAGAGGAGGTCATTGCTGGTACGTGCCATTTATTTACGTACCCTGCACTTATATTGATAGATACAGGTGCTTCCCATTCTTTTGTATCTACTGCTTTTGTGGAGGGACACCGTTTGTGCTCGTCTCTGTTACCCACGCCTCTCATGGTCTCGACACCCACGGGGAAGCATGTGATTGCGGATCGGCTGTTGTCTGATTGCCTCATTTATTTTGAGGGCAATGATCTGAGGGCCGATCTGATTCAGTTAGAGATGGCAGACTTTGACTGTATTATCGGCATTGATGTGTTGAGCAGATACCGAGCTGTGGTAGACTGCCGGCAGAGGATTGTACGTTTTCTGTCTGATCAGGGGTTTCAGTGGACCTTTTATGGGGACGGCTCTCATCCAAAGATTCCGGTAATATCAGCGATTAAGATGTCGCGGTTATTGGAACGCGGCCACACGGGCTACCTTATCTATGCAGTGGATGCATCAGACGAGAAGGAAGAGAGAGCCGAGGACATTCCGGTTGTGGCGGAGTTCATTGATGTGTTCCCAGATGAGATTCCGGGGTTTCCGCCTGTCAGGGATGTTGAGTTTGCTATTGAGCTGCTGCCGGGGACATCAGCCATTTCTCGTGCCCCATACAGGATGGCACCGGCAGAGCTGAGGGAACTGAAGGTACAGTTACAGGAGCTCCTCGACAAGGGATACATCCGTCCTAGTGTATCGCCTTGGGGTGCACCAGTCTTGTTCGTGAAAAAGAAGGATGGATCAATGCGTCTGTGCATTGACTATAGGCAATTAAACAAGGCTACAGTGAAGAACAGATATCCACTTCTGAGGATTGATGATATGTTCGACCAGCTTCAGGGTACAGAGGTGTACTCCAAGATAGACTTGAGGTCAGGCTATCACCAGGTGCGGGTTAGAGCTGGTGATGTCCAAAAGACGGCTTTTAGAACTCAGTATGGGCACTATGAGTTCTTGGTGATGCCATTCGGGGTGACGAATGCCCCTGCTACATTTATGGGCCTGATGAACAGAGTATTTCAGGAGTACCTCGATCAGTTTGTGATCGTGTTCATTGATGACATCCTGGTCTATTCAAGGAATGAGAAGAATCATGCCGATCATCTGAGGATAGTGCTCCAGATCCTCAGAGATCATCAGTTGTACGCCAAACTCAGCAAGTGTGAGTTTTGGCTGAGCAGTGTAGCCTTCTTGGGCCATATCATATCACGAGAGGGGATATCAGTAGACCCGAGGAAGATAGAGGCAGTTATGGATTGGTCTGCCCCTACTTCAGTCAGTGAGATTCGAAGTTTTCTTGGTCTGGCTGGCTATTACCGACGTTTCGTCGAGGGTTTCTCAAGGATCGCCAAGCCACTTACACAGCTGACTCAGAAGGGAGTCCCATTCTGTTGGACAGAGGCTTGTGAGCAGAGTTTCAGGGAATTAAAGCACAAACTGACTACTGCACCAGTTCTAGTGATTCCCAAGGAGAACAAAGGATTTGTTCTTTATACCGACGCATCGCTACAGGGATTAGGGTGCGTACTGATGCAGGACAGACATGTAGTGGCTTATGCTTCGAGACAGTTGAAGCCACACGAGACGAGGTATCCAGTCCATGATCTGGAGTTGGCAGCTATAGTGTTCGCCTTGAAGATATGGCGACACTATTTATACGGTACCTCATTTACCATCTTTACTGATCACAAGAGCCTGAAGTTCTTGTTTACACAGGCTGAGCTGAACATGAGGCAGAGGAGATGGATGGACCTGCTGAAGGATTATGATTGTGAAATCCTATACCATCCCGGGAAAGCAAATCTGACAGCCGACGCCCTGAGTCGGAAGGTGCGGAGCACTGCAGAGGATGCCATGTGTTTATCAGCTATGTTGGGCTCCTACTGCCATTTGGGATTTGATTATGATGTGTCTGCTTCACCGGTTCAGGTTTTGACTTTGTTAGCTGAACCTGTTATTTATGATCACATCAAGAAGGCTCAGGGGACCGATGCAGAGGTTCAGAAATGGATGTCAGTGGTTCATTCAGATCAGCCATCGAGATTTAGAGTGGCTGAGGACGGTTCTCTGAGACTTGGCGACAGATGGGTGGTTCCAGATACACCCGAGTTACGACAGGGTTTATTACAGCGAGCTCATTGCAGCAGGATGAGTATCCACCCAGGCGGGAAGAAGATGTATAAGGATCTACGCAGCCAGTTCTGGTGGAGGCGTATGAAACAAGATGTCACCTCATTTGTCAAGCGCTGTTTGATTTGTCAGCAGGTGAAGGCTGAGAGGCAGAGGCCTGGAGGTGAACTAAGGAGTTTGGAGATACCCGAGTGGAAGTGGCAGCACGTGTCTATGGATTTCGTGACCCACTTACCGAGGACTGTTTTGGGTTTTGATGCCATCTGGGTAGTCGTGGATAGACTGACTAAAGTGGCTCACTTCATTCCCTATTGTATGACATATACGCACTTGAGGATGGCACAGTTATATGTCAGAGATGTGGTGAGACTGCACGGGATCCCTGTTTCGATAGTGTCCGATCGAGATCCGCGGTTCACATCTCACTTCTGGGAGGGTCTGCAGACAGCTCTAGGTACAGAGTTGAGGCTGAGCACAACCTATCACCCTCAGACGGACGGACAGACCGAGCGTACGATACAGACGCTCGAGGATATGTTGAGAGCTTGTGTGCTAGAGTTCGACATATCATGGCAGGACTCGATAGCCTTAGTGGAGTTCTCTTACAACAACAGCTACCAGGCAAGTATACAGATGGCTCCTTTTGAGGCCCTCTATGGTAGGCGTTGTAGGTCACCCTTGTGTTGGGATGACTTGGACCGTAAGTCGGTTGGAGGGCCAGAGTTGGTTCAGGAAATGGAAGAGAAAGTTAAGGTTATCAAGAGAAAGATGAAGGCAGCTCAGGACAGACAGACAGCATATGCCAATCAGCGGCGTAGGCCATTGGAGTTTCAGTTAGGCGACAGAGTTTTTCTGAAGATCTCACCTTTCAGAGGCGTAGTACAGTTTGGTATGCGGGGGAAGTTGTCTCCTAGATACGTGGGGCCGTATGAGATCTTACAGCGTGTTGGTACTCTGGCGTACCGTTTGGCTTTACCGCCTTCTCTTTCTGGTATACACGACGTTTTTCATGTGTCTATGCTGAGGAAGTATGAGCCGGATCCTTCACATGTGTTGCAGCCTTCAGAGGGGCAGATTGAGTCCGATGTTTCTTATGAGGAGCGGCCTATCAGGATTTTGGATAGGGCAGACCGCAGACTTCAGAACAAGGTTATTCCTATGATCAAGGTTCAGTAGGATCGTAGGGGTGTCGAGGAGGCCACGTGGGAGACAGAGCGACACATGGTGCAGCACTATCCAGAGCTGTTTTCTGGTATGCTTTTATGTTTGTTTTACTTCATGTTGGTAAGCATGTTTGATTTCGGGGACGAAATCTTATAAGTAGAGGAGTATTGTGATATCCCCGAAATGATTATGTGATTTTAATCATTTGAGTTAAATTATGATGATTTGGGTGTTAATTCATGGGATTGGATTAATATTTTTGGGGAGATTCATTTCAGGGTGCATGTGATGTATGTTGAGATTTTGGGGGCGTGGCTTGTTTATTTGGGGTGTGTGTTGTTTGTTTTGGGTAAAGCATGTTAACGGGAATTGAAGTATTTTATTGAGAAAATACTATAAATATCATGTGAGGATATTTTAATACATCGTGCTAATACCGGGACCAAAACATAACACATCATACCACCCAACACCCAACCATCCCCCCCCCCCAACCCATACCAATCACACTGCACAGGCTGACTTTACTCACCACTTGGCTCAATCATTCCACCACTCTCAGCCATCCAAATTCTCGAGCCTTCTCTCCCATTTCTTCACCAGCTTCAGCTAAGCAAAATTCTGAGGAGCTTGTCCTTTTTCTTCGCCTGGAAAGCCTTCAAAAATCGGAGCAAAGTAGGGTGAGAAACCATGCTCTGTTTTTATTTTAAACTTGTTTGAGTACATGTTTTTAGGTGGCGAGAAAACGGCATGTTTACTTAGGTTTCTTGAAACCTTTGATTTAGATGCTTACATGGTGTTATTATGAGGCTCTCTGTATTTTTCCTTGAGCATGTTGCATGTTTTATGTAGAGGATTAAAGCATGTGAAGTATAGTGTTCGAAAATCTGGGTAAGGAATATGCCCTGTTTTTCTGGAAAATTATGGTTTGGGAGTGATTTTGAGGAGGTGATATCATGCACGTTAGCTTAGGTTTTTGGTAAACCTTTGATGTGAAAATATGCATGGTAGTTTTGTGAAGCCCTTGGCATGTTTGTTCGAGCATGCTTTATGTTATATGTGGTAGATATAATAGCATGAAGTGAAGTACTCAAAAATCGGGTAATGAAATATGTTGTTCTGTTTCCGGAAAAGTTGGTTGAGTACTTATGTAAATGGTTGACGTTTATGCATGTGGGCTTAAGTTGGAGGTGTAAATTTGATATGAATACACTCAGGGTAGTGTGTGATAACTGCTAGCATGTTGGTCTTGGCATGTTGTATGTCTTACATGTTAGATTTAAGGGTGTGAATATAGGTGTTCGAGAATTCTGGGTTGGTATTTCTCGAACAGAGCATCTCGATCGATCGACATTTCATCTCGATCGATCGAGCGAGGCAGAATCTTGGTTTTGATTTAAGGCGTCTTCTCGATCGATCGGGAAGAGGGGCCGATCGATCGAGAGACCCAGAATGTTGAAAAATATAAATTGATATATTTTGTTAAGGTTTTGATATTGGATTGTAATGAGACATCTAATATTGTGTTATACACTGGTGTAGAGACTTCACAGGTAGCTACACAGCGCAGGGGATAGAGTCCTGCAACACACCACATTTTGGAAAGTTACGTAAGCGACGTACGGGCATCCCGACGGTAACATGTACTTATGTTTGTCTGTGTGACACATGATGAATGCAATGTGATGCATTAAGATTATGATACATGTTATTATGCATTGTGTTGCATATTATGCATTGTTGTTGCATATTGTGATGTGGAATAAAGAGGTGTATTCCACGAGTCAGGGCGATCACAGTTAAGGTTTTAATGCTTACGCTTTACCGCTGAAAATGTGGAGCGGGAGGGGGGAGGCTCGCTTGCACATGGAGGCGAGGTATACCATACTGAGCGAGGAAGAGATACCGCTAGTATGAAGAAGCGAGTATGCGATACCGCTTGTTTTGAGATTATGAAAGCATTAAAATAACTGATGATGACTGACTCAAGAAAAAGAGGAAATGTCATGACATTTATTTATGAAGCCATACATTCATATAATGTGTTTTATTATGAATTATGGTACAGGGACAACCAAGGGGCGTTATAAATGCAGGAAATACAGGAAGTGCTTGTGTTTAGGATGTGCATTTATGCCTTACTTTCATATTATGTTGAATATGAATTGTTTTATGCTCATGTGTTGGGGGTTGTCTTTGTAGGTGCTTTTGTGGACGAGAACCAGGGTTGGGGTTGATATGCTGAGCTGTAAGGAGTGCTACAGGATTAGTTAGAGAAATTTTTTTGTATAGCTTCTACTGAGTAGAGTAAGACTATAATGTAGTACCTTGGTAGGAATTGTGTTATTCCTTTTGAAACATTTTGGTACTGTAATCTCTAAAGCTCTGGTTAATCAACACAATACGTTACTCTGATATATTCACATGAATGTTTAGTTCTCTAAATTGCACCTTAGTAACTTGATGTGATAACGGGGCCTCACAGAGCCTCAAAAGGAGCCATCTGTATGCTTGCCTGGTAGCTGTTGTTATAAGAAAATTCCACCAAGGCCACTGAGTCCTGCCACAAAGTATCAAACTCCAACACACAAGCCCGTAACATATCTTCGAGCGTCTGTATGGTACGCTCGGTCTGGCCATCCGTTTGAGGATGATATGATGTGCTCAACCTCAATTCTGTACCTAGAGCTGACTGAAGACCTTCCCAGAAGTGAGATGTAAACCGCGGATCTCGATCAGACACAATCGAAACAGGGATCCCATGCAGTCTCACCACATCTCTGACATATAACTGAGCCATCCTCAAGTACGTGAAGGTCATACAGTATGGAATGAAGTGAGCCACTTTAGTCAGTCTGTCCATGACTACCTAGAAGGCATCAAAACCCGAAACAGTCCTCGGTAAGTGGGTCACGAAGTCCATGGATACGTGCTCCCACTTCCATTCTGGTATCTCCAAACTTCTAAGCTCACCACCAGGCCTCTGCCTCTTGGCCTTCACTTGCTGACAAATCAGACATCTCTTGACGAATGTGGTGACATCTTGTTTCATTCATCTCCACCAAAACTGGCTGCATAAGTCCTTATACATTTTCTTTCCGCCCGTGTGGATACTCATCCTGCTGCAATGAGCTCACTGTAATATTCCCTGACGCAACTCAGGCGAGTTTGGAACCACCCATCGATCACCTAACCTCAAGGAACCATCCTCCGCCGTCCTGAACTTCGACGACTGACCCAGACAAACCACTGATAACCATCTCTGAACTTCCTCGTCAGTCTCCTGAGCCTTCCTGATGTGATCATAAATAACGGGCTCAGCTAATAAGGTCAAAACCTGTACCGGTGAAGTAGACACATCATAATCTAATCCCAACTGGCAGTAGGAGCCCATAATAGCTGATAGACACATGGCATCCTTTGCCGTGCTCTTCACTTTCCGACTCAAAGCGTCGGCTGTCAGATTTGCTTTTCCAGGATGGTATTTGATTTCACAATCATAGTCCTTCAGCAGGTCCATCCATCTCCTCTGTCTCATATTCAGCTCAGCATGCGTAAACAAGAACTTCAGGCTCTTGTGATCAGTGAAGATGGTGAATGAGGTACCGTATAAGTAGTGTCGCCATATCTTCAAGGCAAACACTATAGCTGCTAGTTCCAAATCCTGGACTGGATACCTTGTCTCGTGTGGCTTCAATTGTTTTGAAGCATAAGCCACAACGTGTTTATCTTGCATCAGCACGCATCCTAAACCCTGAAGCGATGAATCAGTATAGAGAGTGAACCCCTTGTTCTCCCTGGGAATCACCAATACTGGCGCTGAAGTCAATCTATGCTTCAATTCTTGGAAGCTCTGCTCACAAGCTTCCGACCAACAGAATGGAACTCCCTTCTGAGTTAGCTGCGTCAATGGCTTGGCGATCTTTGAAAACCCTTTGACAAAGCGTCGATAATACCCAGCCAAACCAAGGAAACTTCGGATCTCAGTGACTGAAGTTGGCACAGGTTGTGGCGTTTATCGCGTACGCCCAAATTAACCCTTCTCAAGTTAATAGCAAAAGTATGTAGTAGCGAGAGTAGGGATCGATCCCACAGGGAAGGTAGTACTTTTTCGTGCCAATTTGAAAACGAATAGTAAAAAGGGGTTTTGGGTTGAGTGATTACTACTAAGCAAATTTTAAGAATTAAACTAATTAACGAGATTAACTAAAACGGTTTAAACTTGTGAAAGTGATGCGATTCTTGGTTGTCGGTCAACTTTACTTTTGGAAAATTCTCTCTTGATCATCAAATCACTAACATTCGAATTCTTTCAATTATTCATCGATTGGAAATTGAATTCCTACCCACCTTAATCATAGTCAAAGAGAAAACAGCATTCAATTCGCCCTTATCAAATCTCTAATCAAAACTACAGCCGTTAATGATTAAATCAATGATAGATTTCAAAACTAGCAAGTTCGATAAATCTAATCAATAGAAACTACAGCCGTTAATTATTGATTACCCAATCGTTTCTCCTAATAATTCAATAACACCTACAGCCAGTAATTATTAATCTTAGTTGCTTCTTAATTAGCTATCGATTATGCATATGAATACTAGGTGATCAATCTAATAAACAAACACAATAATCATTGAAATCGATACCAAGAAACAGAATTGAAATCGAAATTAAATTCAACAAACAAACCAAAATTCTCACAAGAGATTTAAATCCAAAAGCAAGTATCCCTTAAACCAAGAATCTAAGAGTTTAGCCTAGCATAATTGAATCTAAAAATAATAACAAGTGATTCGAAAACATTAGATAAACAAAGGGAAAGAAATTACTAAGAAAATTATTCTAAAAACCTAACTTATTCTAAAATCTCCAAAATCTGTCTAAAAGGTGGTGTTCTTCGAGTTATGAGGTTGGAGGCTGATAAAAATAGGTTATAATCTTTTAAACATGGTAAAAGACCTAATTTCCAAAATTTCGGACTCTGCGGCGATCGATCGCCTTGCTTCTACCGATCGATCGCTTCTTTATTTTTTTTTCAGCAAAAAGCTTGAGGCGATCGATCGCTATAAAGTGGCGATCGATCGCTTCCCTCCAGTAGCCTCAGGCGATCGATCGCTAGAATGTGGCGATCGATCGCTGCTTCGTCAATTTTGTTGCAAAAGTTTCTGTCCATAGGCGATCGATTGCCTCTTCCATGCGGTCGATCGCCACCTCCAAAATTACGTTTTTGCCCTTTTCTTGATCAACTTTGAGTCCTTGTCATGTCCATGTCTTTTGTCTTTACACATCATTTTTAGCTCGTTTTCTTCGATTGTACCTACAATTACACAATTATATGATTAGGTAGCATAGGTATCAAATTATCCATCAAAACCTACCAAATCGTAGACAATTAAGCGCTAAAGATGTGTCTATTTCTAGTCACATCAAACTCCCTCATACTTACTCTTTACTCAACCTCGAGTAAACAAATAAAACTACAATATTTTTGGTTAGCTCATAGAGTCATAACAAAGCAACTTGTCCTCACTTTAATGCCTCAACAATTTTAACATGCACAATAATGAAAGGCGGTGAAAAGTTAAACGTGGAACAAGTTCAATCCCTATACATTTCATACTCAACACAGTAGTGAACGTGTGTGTGTGGTCATAAACAAGTGTTGTGTACAAATTATAGATCCAAAATATGCAAAGTCATAATAGTTCAAGTCATACACTAACACAAGTATAAGCTCACTTGCACACTCTTCTCCACTGTCTTAGCTACTTTGAAAACATAAATCAAGTAGGTCTTTATTAGCTTGTAGCTTGGCCTAGGTATTGGCTTATGAAAGAAGGGATAAAGATATATCAAACAAGAGAGTATGATGAAATGCACACTAAAACTTCTCTTCTTGCATGAATTTTTCAAACCTTGTTCATTTTTCAAGGTTTATTTCAACATTTTTCTTCTTTTGTGCCTTGGCTCCCCTTGGAGTCATATTTTTATCAAATTTCTCAAGGCATTCCTTTTGTTTCATGTATTTTATTCTTTTGACAATAAAGTTCACAAATATAATTCAATGAATTTCCAAGTGCATTTGAATGAAATACACCATAGTCCCTTAAAAGGTATGGATTAAAAGCATATTTAGGCTCATTAGGGAAGGATGATAAGCTAGTCAAAGAATGTCAAATGGGGATCGTTTGTATGCTTAGCACGAAATCAGAATTTATCAAAAAATCAAAAAAACCTGCGTAATTTCTGAAAATTTGTCAAAACCTTCTGCCAACCAAGAAAATTATTTACTCAAGACACATACTCTTATAATTGCACGAAAAAGAAATTTATCAAAAAATCAAAAAACGTCCAAAATTGTTAAAATTTCTCAAATACTTATTCGAACCAAGAAAATGATTTACTCAAGACATATACTCGAATATTCGCACGAAATCGAAATTTATCAATAAACTTACGTAATTCTGAAAATTTCTCAAAACCTTCTTCCAACCAAGAAAATTATGTACTCAAAACCTATACTCTTATAATTGCACGAAATAGAATTGTATCCAAAAATAAAAAAACGTCCGAAATTGTTAAAATTTCTCAAATACTTATTCGAACCTAGAAAATGATATACTCAAGACATATACTCGAATATTCGTATGAAATCGGAATTTATCAAAAAATCCAAAAACTTACGTTTTTTCTGAAAATTTCTCAAAACCTTCTTCCAACCATGAAAATTATGTACTCAAGACACATACTCTTATAATCTCACGAAATAGAAATTTATCAAAATACCAAAAAACGTCCGAAATTGTTAAAATTTCTCAAATACTTATTCGAACCAAGAAAATGCTGTACTCTAGACAAATACTCGAATATTCGCCCGAAATCGGAATTTATCCAAAATCCAAAAACTTAAGTAATTCTGAAAATTTCTCAAAACCTTCTTCCAACCAAGATAACAATGTACTCAAGACACATACTCTTATAATTGCACGAAATAGAAATTTATCAAAACATCAAAAAAACGTCCGAAATTGTTAAAATTTCTCAAATACTTATTCGAACCAAGAAAATGATATACTCAAAACATATACTCGAATATTCGCACGAAATCGAAATTTATCAAAAAATCAAAAAACTTACGTAATTTCTGAAAATTTCTCAAAACCTTCTTCCAACCAAGAAAATTATTTACTCAAAACACATACTCTTATAATTGCACGAAAAAGAAATTTATCAAAAAATCAAAAAAACGTCTGAAATTGTTACAATTTCTCCCACTCTTTTGTATCTGTGGGCTTTGTGGAAAGACACCATATGCGCACGTCTCCTCTACCCACGCCTCTCATGGTCTCGACACCCACTGGAAGAAATGTTGTTGCCGATCAGTTTTTGGCAGATTGCCTCATTTATTTTGATAGCAACGAGTTGAAGGCAGATTTGATTGTATTGGGCATGTTGGACTTTGACTGCATCGTTGGTATTGACATTCTGAACAGATACCAGGCAGTGGTAAATTGTCGACAGAGAACAGTGAGGTTCAGATCTGATTTGGGGATACAGTGGACTTTTTATGGCAACGGTTCTCGTGCGAAGATTCCGTTGATTTCTGCAGTCAAAATGTCTCAGTTGTTGGAACGTGGTCACACGGGCTACCTCATCTATGCCGTGGACACTTGGGAAAGAATAAAGAGTTGAGAGTTGAGGATGTACCAGTAGTAGCAGAGTTTGATGATGTATTTCCAGAGGAGATTCCCGGATTCCCACCGGCTAGAGAAGTCGAATTTGGGATTGAATTATTACCGGGGACATCCGCTATCTCTCGTGCACCTTACAGGATGGCACCGACAGAGTTGAGAGAATTGAAGGAACAGTTGCAGGATCTCCTTGACAAGGGATATATACGCCCGAGCGTATCGCCATGGGGCGCACCGGTTCTCTTTGTAAAGAAGAAGGATGGTTCGATGCGGTTATGCATCGATTACCGGCAACTGAATAAGGCTACAGTGAAGAACAAGTATCCTCTCCCAAGGATTGATGATTTGTTTGATCTGTTGCAAGGTACCAGACTTTATAGCAAGATTGATTTGAGATCCGGGTATCACCAGATTTGAGTCAGGGAGGAAGATGTGCAGAAGACAGCATTTCGGACTCGGTATGGGCACTATGAATTCTTAGTCATGCCTTTTGGGGTGACAATGCCCACGCTGTCTTTATGAGTCTGATGAACAGAGTGTTTCAGCCATATCTTGATCAGTTCATCATTGTATTTATTGACGACATACTTATCTACTCTCGGAGTGAGGAAGAGCATACGAAACACTTGAGGACAGTGCTCCAGATTCTCAGAGATCATCAGTTATATGCCAAGCTCAGCAAGTGTGAATTTTGGTTGAGCAGTGTAGTGTTTCTGGGGCATGTCATATCTAGTAGCGGGATATCTGTGGATCCCAGGAAGATTGAAGATGTGATAGAGTGGGCTGCACCCACTTCTGTACCTGAGATACGGAGCTTTCTTGATTTGGCCGGTTATTATCGACGTTTTGTCGAGGGATTTTCAAAGATCGCCAAGCCGTTGACACAGTTGACCCAGAAGGGAGTACCATACTTTTGGTCAGAAGCTTGTGAGGAGAGCTTACAGGAGTTGAAGCACCGGTTGACGACGACACCGGTATTGGTAATTCCTACGGAAAACTCCAGGTTTATTTTGTATACCGATGCATCACTTCAGGGTCTTGGGTGTGTACTGATGCAAGATAAGCATGTGGTAGCTTATGCATCGAGACAGTTGAAGCCACATGAGGCTAGATACCCCGTCCATGACTTGGAATTGGCGGCTATCATCTTCGCCCTAAAGATTTGGAGGCATTATCTGTATGGCACGTCGTTCACCATATACACGGACCATAAGAGCCTGAAGTTCTTATTCACTCAGACAGAGCTGAATATGAGGCAGAGAAGATGGATGGACTTGCTTAAGGACTACGATTGTGAGATTGAGTACCATCCCGGAAAAGCTAACTTGACCGCAGACGCTTTGAGCCGGAAAGTGAGGAATACTGCTGAGGACGTCATCCATTTGTCAACCATGATGACTTCCTATTGCCATCTGGGTTATGATTTTGACATAGATACATCGCCTGTGTATGTATCGACCTTGTTAGCGGAGCCGGATATCTATGAGAACATCAGGAGAGCTCAGAAGTCAGATAATGAGGTTCAGAGATGGTTATCTTTAGTACATCTTGGTCAACCAACAAAATTCAGAGTGGCCGATGACGGATCCTTGAGATTGGGTAACCGTTGGGTGGTTCCGAGTACGCCAGATTTGCGTAGAGGGATCTTGGAGCAAGCTCATAGTAGCAAACTTAGCATCCACCCAGGCGGGAAGAAGATGTATAAAGATCTACGTAATAAGTTTTGGTGGAAAAGAATGAAGCGTGATGTCGTCGCTTTTGTTAAGAGGTGCTTGATCTGCCAGCAAGTTAAGGCAGAGAGGCAGAGACCTGGCGGCGAGTTGAAAAGCTTGGAGATACCGAAGTGGAAGTGGTAATACATTTCCATGGACTTCGTGACTCACCTGCCAAGGAGTGCTTCGGGTTTTGATGCTATTTGGGTGATTGTGGATCGATTGACTAAGGTAGCTCATTTCATCCCCTATAGCATGACCTTCAGCTTTTTGAGGATGGCTCAGTTGTATATTCGAGATGTGGTGAGATTGCATGGGATCCCCATTTCTATAGTGTCGGATCGAGATCCACGATTCACATCTTTTTTGGGGGGGCCTTCAGTCAGCCTTGGGAACTGAAGTTAGATTGAGCACTGCATATCATCCTCAGACGGATGGCCAGACCGAGCGTCCTATCCAAACGCTCGAGGACATGTTGAGGGCTTGTGTATTGGAGTTCGATGTTTCTTGGCAGGATTCAGTGGCCTTGGTAGAGTTTTCTTATAATAATAGCTACCAGGCAAGCATTCAGATGGCTCCTTTTGAGGCTCTTTATGGCAGACGGTGTAGATCACCCTTGTGTTGGGATGACTTGGATCGTAAATCGGTCGGAGGACCGGAACTGGTTCGAGAAATGGAAGAGAAGATAAAGATGATAAGGCAGAAAATGAAAGCAGCCTAGGACATACAGGCAGCTTATGCGAATAAACGGCGGAGACCATTGGAATTTCAGTTGGGAGATAAGGTCGTCTTGAAGATCTCGCCTTTCAGAGGCATTGTACGATTTGGGATGCGCGGGAAACTATCTCCGAGGTATGTTGGACCGTACGAGATTTTGCAACGCATTGGCACCTTAGCTTACCGACTGGCTTTGCCACCTTCTTTGTCGGGTATACATGATGTGTTCCATGTGTCTATGTTGCAGAAGTATGAGTCGGGTCCATCTCATGTGTTGCAGCCTTCTGAGGTTCAGTTAGAATCCGATGTATCCTATGTGGAACGGCCTGTTAGAATTCTGGATCGAGCAGACCGCAGACTTCGGAACAAAGTGATACCTATGATCAAGGTTCAGTGGGATCGTAGGGGTGTCGAGGAGGCTACGTGGGAGACGGAGCGGCATATGGTGCAGCACTACCCGAAACTATTTTCTGGTATGTTATTTATGTTTTGTTTCATGCTGGGGTAAGTGCATGTGATTTCGTGGAGGAAATCTTATAAGTAGGGGAGTATTGTGATATCCCTGAAATAATTAATTGCAATTTGGGCATTAATTGTGTTATATGATTAATTGGTGGTTATTAAGCTATGTGATAGATTTAATTATCATATGGAAATGCATGGTCACATGGAAAGAATGACCCGGGAGTGCATTTCAGAGTGCATGTTGTGCATGTTTGGAGAATTGAATATTAGCATGATTGATTTGTTATGGTTATCAATTAAATGGAAAGTATGAGTTTAATTGTGATTTTGGTGCATTTTGGTGAAATGCCATTTAAATATCATGTTTGGATGTTTAATACATCATGTTAGTTGTGGGGATACAAATTTACTTACTTTAAAACCCTCTACCCCCACCTTTACCAAATCACTTTACTAAATCCCCCAAAATCATCCCTCAAACCCTTATTCTCCTATTTTCGTTTTTGGCTAAAAAGTGGGAGAGAAATCCTTCCAAAACCTTGATTTGTGGAATTTGTTGGGAAATTTGGAGTCCCCAAGAGGTATGGATACCTCCTTGTTGTTATTGTAGTGTTTGATTTGAGTTTGAAATGGTTTTGAAGGGTTTTGAAATGGGTTATTTTGGGTTGGTATTATTTTGGTTGAATGTTGGATTTTTGAGATGTTTAAAGTGTATTTGGAGGGTTTTATTGTGTTTGATGTTGTTGGTTTGAAGGTAGGGGAGTTGGTATTGATTGGAAATGAGTTTTGGAGCAAAAATGGCGATTTTTCGAAGTGCAGGACTCGGCGATCGATCGCCCATTTTTGGCGATCGATCGCGAGCCGGCAGTGTGCTCCAGAAGCTTTTGGCGATCGATCGCCACACTTGGGCGATCGATCGGCGAGGCTGGCGATCGATCGTGCCAAGTATGGCGATTGATCGCCGAAGGAATAAAATTTAAAGTTCGGGCAGTGTGATCTCGCGATCGATCGGCCCTTCGCAGCGATCGATCGCGAGACATAAAATATGATGTTTTTGGTTATTTTTGTAGGATTTTTGGTATTGGACTATTATTGGGTTCTAATATTGATTTGTGTGAATATGTAGAACCATCCCAGGTGGCGACACAGCCAAGGAAGTGATGTCCTACCACATCCTACTTTTGGAAAGGTACGTAGAAGACGTACGGGCACCCAACGGTATATGTATCTAATATACTCATTGTTTATGCATTGTGGATGCGAGTATATATGGAATTATGCATTGTGGATGCAAATACATGTTGAATTATGCATGATGATTGTATATGCATATGATGGTTATTGGTGCACATCCCATGAGTCATGGTCATCCCTTGATGATTTTAATGCTTGCCGCTATTTGATTTGGTGCCGCTAAATGTGAAGCGAGGGGTGGGAGCGCCGCATGTCACATTTAAGCGTGGTTGTCATATAAGGCGAGGAAAGAATATTTGCCGCTCAATGTGAAGCGAGGGGTGGGAGCGCAGCATGTCCATTGAAGCGAGGTTATTCTATGCCGCCTATATGAAAAGCGAGGGGCATTAAAATACATTGTGATGAACTGACTAGGGATTGGTGATTGGTAATTGGTGATAGTGAAAATGGTATTATGTCATGACATGTGTGGACCATCAAAGAATCTATTTGATTATACTCATGAGTTATGGTACAGGGACAACCAAAAAGGGAGCGTTTAAAATGCATGGGAAAAACAGGAAATGTTTATTACGGTTTATGCATTTACGCCTTACATTCATATTGTGTTGTATATGAATTATTATATGCTTATGTTTGGGGGTTGTCCTTGTAGGTACACTTTTGACATGATAAGATGGGGCTAAGGCGGGTTGAGGCAGTGAGCTTGTGAAGAACACTTTTGGGAATTGAAGGACTGGATTACTTTTGTATAGTGTCTACTCTAGGAGTAGTGTAAAGCTATAGTTGATAACATTCATTACATTGGGAATGTAATTAATCCATTCATAGTCCTTATTTTGGCATGTAATTCTTAAAGCTCATAGTCTCAACACGATCATTTTACTCTGATAACCTATATTAGCTCTAATTATGCCTTTAATCCGTACTTAAGGAACTAGGGTCCTTACATTAGTGGTATCAGAGCAGTGGTTAGAGAACCCGGGAACGAGTGAAGGGTAGCCTTAGCATGATTGGCTAGGTGCTTACATTTGAAGCATGTTTATGCATGTGGTGCATATTGATGTATATCCTATTATACTAACATGCTTATTATCATTCCTGTTATCTAACGGCGTAACATATATGTTTGTTTTGGAATTGTTTTAACCCTTGTGTTACAGCATGGCGGCTATGAACTTGGGAAACCTCAATGAAGAGGTGGGTGACGTTGGCATTGTTAATGCGAGCATTGGTCAGGCAAACCCTTTACCTCCACCAGCTGTAGGCATGGAACCAGTGGCTCAGTTGTTACTACTTGGTGAGATCAGTTTGACTCAGTTTTTGTCTTACCACCCGCCCCGGTTTGAGGGGACAGAATCAGGGGAGGAGGCCGAAGAGTGGCTAGAGAGACTTGAGCAGATATTTGTATCCGCTCCTTGTGCTATTACGGCATGGCTGAGGCTGGCGGAGTTCCAGCTAGCGAAGAAACCTTCCATGTGGTGGAAGAGCACGGTAATGGAACTAAGAGCACAGGGTGCATTGATCGATTGGACGCTCTTCAGAACCCGGTTTCTGAACCGGTACTTCTCTGCGGCGGCAAGACAGATGAAGGAAGATGAGCTCGCAAACTTGAAACAAGGAAGCATGTCAGTGTCGGATTATGCTATGCACTATTCTTCGATGCTGAGATATGTCCCACACATTGCCACCAATGGGCATGCGAAGATGAGAAACTTTCTAAAGGGATTGCGACCGGAGCTTTTTGACCGGGTTGTCACCAATAACCCCACGTCTTTTGATGATGCTCTCACAAGAGCAGAACTGGCGCAGATCGGAGTTGGGGCCTATCCTAATGCTGTACCCCCACACATGCCACAACAGAGGCAAGCTACTGATAGCTTGAGGGCCCGAGGAGAGTCATTTAAGCCTCGTGGTGCCTCTTCATCCTCACGGTTTAGTGGAACGAAATCTTTTGGTCGGACGCAAGAGAACAAGAAGAACAATTGGTCGACCAACCGGGGGCCTATGCAAGGGACTAGATCAGGAGAGTCAAGGTACGACAATTGTGGAGGGCCACATTCTTCGAGTAATTGCCCTGCTTGTTATAGTTGTGGTAAGATGGGCCACATCTCTCGGTATTGCCCCACTCGGGGAGGTCAGGCAGATTTTCAAGGAAACATGTCGAGATTTGATGACAGGACAGTACATCAGAGGCAGCAGAATATGCCTCGACCATCGGGAGGTCAGACAGTGGGACCGCCCCAGGGACAGGTGTATGCACTGACCAGAGAGCAGGCTCAGGCAGCCCCGGAGGAGGTGATCGCCGGTACGTGCCATTTATTTACGTACCCTGCTTTTATATTGATAGATACAGGTGCCTCCCACTCTTTTGTATCTGTGGGATTTGTGGAAAGACACCATATGCACACGTCTCCTCTACCCACGCCTCTCATGGTCTCGACACCCACTGGAAGAAATGTTGTTGCCGATTAGTTTCTGGCAGATTGCCTCATTTATTTTGAGGGCAACGAGTTGAAGGCAGATTTGATTGTATTAGGCATGTCGGACTTTGACTGCATCATTGGTATTTACATTCTGAACAGATACCAGGCAGTGGTAAATTGTCGACAGAGAACAGTGAGGTTCAGATCTGATTTGGGGATACAGTGGACTTTTTATGGCAACGGTTCTCGTGCGAAGATTCCATTGATTTCTGCAGTCAAAATGTCTCAGTTGTTGGAACGTGGTCACACGGGCTACCTCATCTATGCCGTGGACACGTCAGGAAAGAATAAAGCGTTGAGAGTTGAGGATGTACCAGTAGTAGCAGAGTTTGCCGATGTATTTCCGGAGGAGATTCCCGGATTCCCACCGGCTAGAGAAGTCAAATTTGGGATTGAATTATTACCGGAGACATCCGCTATCTCTCGTGCACCTTACAGGATGGCACCGGCAGAGTTGAGAGAATTGAAGGAAGGAACCGTTGCAGGATCTCATTGACAAGGGATATATACGCCCGAGCGTATCGCCATGGGGCGCACCGGTTCTCTTTGTAAAGAAGAAGGATGGTTCGATGCGGTTGTGCATCGATTACCGGCAACTGAATAAGGCTACAGTGAAGAACAAGTATCCTCTCCAAAGGATTGATGATTTGTTTGATCAGTTGCAAGGTACCAGACTTTATAGCAAGATTGATTTGAGATACGGGTATCACCAGATTCGAGTCAGGGAGGAAGATTTGCAGAAGATAGCATTTCGGACTCGGTATGGGCACTATGAATTCTTAGTCATGCCTTTTGGGGTGACAAATGCCCCCGCTGTCTTTATGAGTCTGATGAACAGAGTGTTTCAGCCATATCTTGATCAGTTCATCATTGTATTTATTGACGACATACTTATCTACTCTCGGAGTGAGGAAGAGCATGCGAAACACTTGAGGACAGTGCTCCAGATTCTCAGAGATCATCAGTTATATGCCAAGCTCAGCAAGTGTGAATTTTGGTTGAGCAGTGTAGTGTTTCTGGGGCATGTCATATCTAGCAGCGGGATATCTGTGGATCCCTGGAAGATTGAAGTTGTGATGGAGTGGGCTGCACCCACTTCTGTACCTGAGATACGGAGCTTTCTTGGTTTGGCCGGTTATTATCGACGTTTTGTCGAGGGATTTTCAAAGATCGCCAAGCCGTTGACACAGTTGACCCAGAAGGGAGTACCATTCTTTTGGTCAGAAGCTTGTGAGGAGAGCTTCCAGGAGTTGAAGCACCGGTTGACGACGGCACCGGTATTGGTAATTCCTACGGAAAACTCCAGGTTTATTTTGTATACCGATGCATCACTTCAGGGTCTTGGGTGTGTACTGATGCAAGATAAGCATGTGGTAGCTTATGCATCGAGACAGTTGAAGCAACATGAGGCTAGATACCCCGTCCATGACTTGGAATTGGCGGCTATCATCTTCGCCCTAAAGATTTGGAGGCATTATCTGTATGGCACGTCGTTCACCATATACACGGACCATAAGAGCCTGAAGTTCTTATTCACTCAGGCAGAGCTGAATATGAGGCAGAGAAGATGGATGGACTTGCTTAAGGACTACGATTGTGAGATTGAGTACCATCCCGAAAAAGCTAACTTGACAGCAGACGCTTTGAGCCGGAAAGTGAGGAATACTGCTGAGGACGTCATCCATTTGTCAACCATGATGACTTCCTGTAGGGTCTTCCTACCTTAACAGTATTATAATGACATAAGAAGGACTAATCATGCATTAATAACATCTTTAGGTTCTGGTTGTTACATGAGCTAACAGGATTACAGGCCAAAATACAACCCTTCAAAAATAATTCATTACATTCCAAAAAGAATGTTAACATTTAGATTTACACTACTCCTAGAGTAGATACTAATCATGACTTGCATCCTATACATTCCTGTGTTCCTCGTAGCTCACTGCCTCAACCCGACCCTTAGTCATTTAGTCCAAAAGTGTACCTACAGGGACAACACATCATGAGCATATACAATCGTACTTAACATCATAAAAACATCACAGTAAATGCATGAAACTTTGGTTAAGTAAATATGCTGGTTATTCATTAACTTCTTTTTGTTGTCCCTGATTCATATTCATGCATATGGGCATCTTACCCTGTGGCATCTTACCACATCATAAACATCGTATGGCCTCTTACCATATGGGCATCTTACCCCGTGTCATCTTACCACATAATAACATCGTATGGCCTCTTACCATATGGGCATCTTATCCCGTGGCATCTTACCCCGTGGCATCTTACCACATAATAACATTGTATGGCCTCTTACCATATGGGCATCTTACCCCGTGGCATCTTACCACATAATAAATATCGTATGGCATCTTACCATATGGGCATCTTACCCTCTGGCATCTTACCACATCATAATCATCGTATCACATCATTATATAAACATCGCATAAACATCATCATATTAACATCGTATAAACATCATCATTTCATCGTAAATATTCATGCGGTAAATGCATAGTCATAGTGTAGAGATGTGTTTTACCGTCCGATGCCCGTACGTCTCTTACGTACCTTTTCAAAATGAGGAGGAGTCAACAGACTTTATCTCCTTGATGGTGCCGGTACCTGGGATGGTTCTACAAGACCACATAATACCATATTAGATGCCTCAATATCATCTCATACCATGAACTTAACAAAATAAATCATCATCTTATTTTTCATCTTTCTGCCTCTCTCGATCGATCGACCCCAAGGTCTCGATCGATCGAGAAATCATGCTTAAACAGTGCTCAACATTCTGCCTCGATCGATCGATCGATATATTTTACCGATCGATCGAGGAGCTTCACCGATCGATCGGAAAGTTCTTCGATCGATCGACGCCTTAATTTCAAACCATGCTTTAAACTTTCTGCCTCGCTCGATCGATCGGGACCAAAATCTCGATCGATAAAGAGCTCTGAAAAATTGGGACTTCCCCAGATTTTTGAGCACCCCATTTCATACCATCATTTCTACTTCATAAGGCGTAAAACATGCCTGAACAAAAATGTTATAAGCCTCATAAAACTACCACGCATGTATTCAAATTAAAGGTTTAGCAAAACCTAAGCTATCATGCATCATAACATCATCATAATCTTCATCCTCAACCAACCTATACAGAAAAACAGAGTATGTTCTTCTTTGCCCAGGTTTTCGAGCACATAGATTCATAACCAGAAATCTATCACATAAAACATGTAGCATGCTCAAACAAACATGCTAGTAGTTACATAAAACTACCATATAAGTACTCATACCAAGGTTTCACCCAAACCTACACTTAACATGCATTAAAAACAACCCACCAAACCCAAGCTCAAACACAAACCCAGAAAACAGGGTACCCACTTACCCCTCTCTTTTTGCTCCTCTTTTCACAAGGTTTTTGAGTACCTTTACCAAGTTCTTTCTTCCCTTTTTCTGCAGCTTACAGGGACGGTAATGGAGAGGAGAGGAGGAGGGAAAGTGATTGGGAGGTGGAGTGAGGAAGGGAGAAGAAGGTATGGGTTGATGCAAGTGGGGGAGGGGAGGTGGCCGAGTAGAGGGTGGTGAGGGTTGGGGTGGTCATGTGGTGTTTAATTGTGTCCCGGTATTTAGTACGATGTATTAAAATATCCTCACTCGATATTTTATAACTTTACTTAATTAATACATCCCTTAAAACACCCAACATGCCCTCTAAATCATAACATCACCTCATAAATATAACCCCCAATTTTAAATAAACCACAACCCTTAAACATATCATAAATCATCATCATGGCACATAATCATATAACATTTCGGGGGTATTACACTTCCTATTGCCATCTGGGTTATGATTTTGACATAGATACATCGCCTGTATGTATCGACCTTGTTAGCTGAGCCGGATATCTATGAGAACATCAGGAGAGCTCAGAAGTCAGATAATGAGGTTCAGAGATGGTTATCTTTAGTACATCTTGGTCAACCAACGGAATTCAGAGTGGCTGATGACGGATCTTTGAGATTGGGTAACCGTTGGGTGGTTCCGAGTACGCCGGAGTTGCGTAGAGGGATCTTGGAGCGAGCTCATAGTAGCAGACTTAGCATCCACCCAGGTGGAAAGAAGATGTATAAAGATCGACGTAATTAATTTTGGTGGAAAAGAATGAAGTGTGATGTCGTCGCTTTTGTTAAGAGGTGCTTGATGTGCCAGCAAGTTAAGGCAGAGAGACAGAGACCTGGCGGCGAGTTGAAAAGCTTGGAGATACCGAAGTGGAAGTGGGAACACATTTCCATGGACTTCGTGACTCACCTGCCGAGGAGTGCTTCGGGTTTTGATGCTATTTGGGTGATTGTGGATCGATTGACTAAGGTAGCTCATTTCATCCCCTATAGCATGACCTTCACCTTTTTGAGGATGGCTCAGTTGTATATTCGAGATGTGGTGAGATTGCATGGGATCCCCATTTCTATAGTGTCGGATCGAGATCCACGACTCACATCTCATTTTTGGGAGGGCCTTCAGTCAGCCTTGGCAACTGAAGTTAGATTGAGCACTGCATATCATCCTCAGACGGATGCCAGACCGAGCGTACTATCCAAACGCTCGAGGACATGTTGAGGGCTTGTGTATTGGAGTTCGATGTTTCTTGGCAGGATTCAGTGGCCTTGGTAGAGTTTTCTAATAATAATAGCTACCAGGCAAGCATTTAGATGGCTCCTTTTGAGGCTCTTTATGGCAGACGGTGTAGATCACCCTTGTGTTGGGATGACTTGGATCGTAAATCGGTCGGAGGACCAGAACTGGTTCGAGAAATGGAAGAGAAGATAAAGATGATAAGGCAGAAAATGAAAGCAGCCCAGGACAGACAGGCAGCTTATGCGAATAAACGGTGGAGACCGTTGGAATTTCAGTTGGGAGATAAGGTCTTCTTGAAGATCTCGCCTTTCAGAGGCGTTGTACGATTTGGGATGCGCGGGAAACTATCTCTAGGTATGTTGGACTGTACGAGATTTTGCAGCGCATTGGCACCTTAGCTTACCGACTGGCTTTGCCACCTTCTTTATCGGGTATACATGATGTGTTCCATGTGTCTATGTTGCAGAAGTATGAGCCGGATCCATCTCATGTGTTTCAGCCTTCTGAGGTTCAGTTAGAATCCGATGTATCCTATGTGGAATGGCCTGTTAGAATTCTGGATCGAGCAGACCACAGACTTCGAAACAAAGTGATACCTATGATCAAGGTTCAGTGAGATCGTAGGCGTGTCGAGGAGGCTACGTGAGAGACAGAGCGGCATATGGTGCAGCACTACCCGAAACTATTTTTTGGTATGTTATTTATGTTTTGTTTCAAGCTGGGGTAAGTGCATGTGATTTCGTGGACGAAATCTTATAAGTAGGGGAGTATTGTGATATCCCCGAAATAATTAATTGCAATTTGGGCATTAATTGTGTTATATGATTAATTGGTGATAATTAAGTTATGTGATAGATTAAATTATCATATGGAAATGCATGGTCACATGGAAAGAATGACCCGGGAGTGCATTTCAGGGTGCATGTTGTGCATGTTGGGAGAATTGAATATTAGCATGATTTATTTGTTATGGATATCAATTAAACGGAAAGCATGAGTTTAGTTGTGATTTTGGTGCATTTTGGTGAAATGCCTTTTAAATATCATGTTTGGATGTTTAATACATCATGTTAGTTGTGGGGATACAAATTTACTTACTTTAAAACCCTCAACCCCCACCTTTACCAAATCACTTTACTGAATCCCCCAAAATCATCCCTCAAACCCTTATTCTCCTATTTTCGTTTTTGGCTAAAAAGTGGGAGAGAAATCCTTCCAAAACCTTGATTTGTGGAATTTGTTGGGAGATTTGGAGTCTCCAAGAGGTATGGATACCTCCTTGTTGTTATTGTAGTGTTTGCTTTGAGTTTGAAATAAGGGTTTTGAAATGGGTTATTTTGGGTTGGTATTATTTTGGTTGAATGTTGGATTTTTGAGATGTTTAAAGTGTATTTGGAAGGTTTTATTTTGTTTGATGCTGTTGGTTTGAAGGTAGGGGAGTTGGTATGGATTGGAAATGAGTTTTGGAGCAAAAATGGCGATTTTTCGAAGTGCAGGACTCGGCGATCGATCGCCCATTTTTGGCGATCGATCGCGAGCCGACAGTGTGCTCCAGAAGCTTTTGGTGATCGATCGCCACACTATGGCGATCGATCGCCGAAGGAATAAAATTTAAAGTTCGGGCAGTGTGATCTCGCGATCGATCGGCCCTTCGCAGCGATCGATCGCGAGACACAAAATATGATGTTTTTGGTTATTTTTGTAGGATTTTTGGTATTGGACTATTATTGGGTTCTAATATTGATTTGTGTGAATATGTAGAACCATCCCAGGTGGCGACACAGCCAAGGAAGTGAAGTCCTACCACATCCTACTTTTGGAAAGGTACGTAGAAGACGTACGGGCACCCAACGATACATGTATCTAATATACTCATTGTTTATGCATTGTGGATGCGAGTATATATGGAATTATGCATTGTGGATGCAAATACATGTTGAATTATGCATGATGATTGTATATGCATATGATGGTTATTGGTGCACATCCCATGAGTCATGGTCATCCCTTGATGATTTTAATGCTTACCGCTATTTGATTTGGTGCCGCTAAATGTGAGGCGAGGGGTGGGAGCGCCGCATGTCACATTTAAGCGTGGTTGTCATATAAGGCGAGGAAAGAATATTTGCCGCTCAATGTGAAGCGAGGGGTGGGAGCGCCGCATGTCCATTGAAGCGAGGTTATTCTATGCCGCCTATATGAAAGGCGAGGGGCATTAAAATATATTGTGATGAACAGACTAGGGATTGGTGATTGGTAATTGGTGATAGTGAAAATGGTATTATGTCATGACATGTGTGGACCATCAAATAATCTATTTGATTATACTCATGAGTTATGGTACAGGGACAACAAAAAAGGGAGCGTTTAAAATGCATGGGAAAACAGGAAGTGTTTATTACGGTTTATGCATTTACGCCTTACATTCATATTGTGTTGTATATGAATTATTATATGCTCATGTTTGGGGGTTGTCCTTGTAGGTACACTTTTGGCATGATAAGATGGGGCTAAGGCAGGTTGAGGCAGTGAGCTTGTGAAGAACACTTTTGGGAATTGAAGGACGGGATTACTTTTGTATAGTGTCTACTCTAGGAGTAGTGTAAAGCTATAGTTGATAACATTCATTAGATTGGGAATGTAATTAATCCATTCATAGTCCTTATTTTGGCATTTAATTCTTAAAGCTCATAGTCTCAACACGATCATTTTACTCTGATAATCTATATTAGCTCTAATTATGCCTTTAATCCGTACTTAAGGAACTAGGGTCCTTACAATATTCGATTTCACAATCATAGTCCTTCAGCAGGTCTATCCATATCCTCTGTCTCATATTCAGCTCAGCATGCGTAAACAAGAACTTCAGGCTCTTGTGATCAGTGAAGATGGTGAATGAGGTACCCTATAAGTAGTGTCGCCATATCTTCAAGGCAAACACTATAGTTGCTAGTTCCAAATCATGGACTGGATACCTTGTCTCGTGTGGCTTCAATTGTCTTGAAGCATAAGCCACAACGTGTTTATCCTGCATCAGCACGCATCCTAAACCCTGAAGCGATGCGTCAGTATAGAGAGCGAACCCCTTGTTCTCCCTGGGAATCACCAATACTGGCGCTGAAGTCAATCTATGCTTCAATTCCTGGAAGCTCTGCTAACAAGCTTCCGACCAACAGAATGTAACCCCCTTCTGAGTTAGCTGCGTCAATGGCTTGGCGATCTTTGAAAACCCTTCGACAAAGCGTCGATAATACCCAGCCAAACCAAGGAAACTTCGGATCTCAGTGACTGAAGTTGGCGCAGGTGGTGGCGTTTATCGCGTACGCCCAAATTAACCCTTCTCAAGTTAATAGCAAAAGTATGTAGTAGCGAGAGTAGGGATCGATCCCACAGGGAAGGTAGTACTTTTTCGTGCCAATTTGAAAACGAATAGTAAAAAGGGGTTTTGGGTTGAGTGATTACTACTAAGAAAATTTTAAGAATTAAACTAATTAACGAGATTAACTAAAACGGTTTAAACTTATGAAAGTGAAGCGATTCTTGGTTGTCGGTCAACTTTACTTTTGGAAAATTCTCTCTTGATCATCAAATCACTAACATTCGAATTCTTTCAATTATTCATCGATTGGAAATTGAATTCCTACCCACCTTAATCATAGTCAAAGAGAAAACAGCATTCAATTCGACCCTTATCAAATCTCTAATCAAAACTACAGCCGTTAATTATTAAATCAATGATAGATTTCAAAACTAGCAAGTTTGATAAATCTAATCAATAGAAACTACACCCGTTAATTATTGATTACCCAATCGTTTCTCCTAAGAATTCAATAACACCTACAGCCGGTAATTATTAATCTTAGTTGCTTCATAATTAGCTATCGATTATGCATATGAATACTAGGTGATCAATCTAATAAACAATCACAATAATCATTGAAATCGATACCAAGAAACAGAATTGAAATCGAAATTAAATTCAACAAACAAACCAAAACTCTCACAAGAGATTTAAATCCAAAAGCAAATATCCCTTAAACCAAGAATCTAAGAGTTTAGCCTAGCATAATTGAATCTAAAAATAATAACAAGTGATTCGAAAACATTAGATAAACAAAGGGAAAGAAATTACTAAGAAAATTATTCTAAAAACCTAACTTATTCTAAAATCTCCAAAATCTGTCTAAAAAGTGGTGTTCTTCGAGTTATGAGGTTCGAGGCTGATAAAAATAGGTTATAATCTTTTAAACATGGTAAAAGACCTAATTTTCAAAATTTCGGACTCTGCGGCGATCAATCGCCTTGCTTCTACCGATCGATCGCTTCTTTATTTTTTTTCAGCAAAAAGCTTGAGGCGATCGATCGCTATAAAGTGGCGATCGATCGCTTCCCTCCAGTAGCCTCAGGCGATCGATCGCTAGAATGTGGCGATCGATCGCTGCTTCGTCAATTTTGTTGCAAAAGTTTATGTCCATAGGCGATCGATTGCCTCTTCCATGCGGTCGATCGTCACCTCCAAAATTACGTTTTTGCCCTTTTCTTGATCAACTTTGAGTCCTTGTCATGTCCATGTCTTTTCTTGGTCTTTACACATCATTTTTAGCTCGTTTTCTACGATTGTACCTACAATTACACAATTATACGATTAGGTAGCATAGGTATCAAATTATCCATCAAAACCTACCAAATCGTAGACAATTAAGCGCTAAAGATGTGTCTATTTCTAGTCACATCAAACTCCCCCATACTTACTCTTTACTCGACCTCGAGTAAACAAATAAAACTACAATATTTTTGGTTAGCTCATAGAGTCATAACAAAGCAACTTGTCCTCACTTTAATGCCTCAACAATTTTAACATGCACAATAATGAAAGGCGGTGAAAAGTTAAACGTGGAACAAGTTCAATCCCTATACATTTCATACTCAACACAGTAGTGAACGTGTGTGTGTGGTCATAAACAAGTGTTGTGTACAAATTATAGATCCAAAATATGCAAAGTCATAATAGTTCAAGTCATACACTAACACAAGTATAAACTCATTTGCACACTCTTCTCCACTGTCTTAGCTACTTTGCAAACATAAATCAAGTAGGTCTTTATTAGCTTGTAGCTTAGCCTAGGTATTGGCTTATGAAAGAAAGGATAAAGATATATCAAACAAGAGAGTATGATGAAATGCACACTAAAACTTCTCTTCTTGCATGAATTTTTCAAACCTTGTTCATTTTTCAAGGTTTATTTCAACATTTTTCTTCTTTTGTGCCTTGGCTCCCCTTGGAGTCATATTTTTATCAAATTTCTCAAGGCATTCCTTTTCTTTCATGTATTTCATTCTTTTGACAATAAAGTTCAAAAATATAATTCAATGAATTTCCAAGTGCATTTGAATGAAATACATCATACTCCCTTAAAAGGTATGGATTAAAAGCATATTTAGGCTCATTAGGGAATGATGATAAGCTAGTCAAAGAATGTCAATTGGGGATCGTTTGTATGCTTAGCATACTACCATTCTTTTACATTAAAGCTCAAAAAGGGTACTAGAGATTGATTTTGTTTACATGGTAGGCTTGAAAGGCTCAAACGCATCAAAGATTGCCTATATCACTTTCATGTTTGCAAAGTAGTCTAGACATACGCCTCAAAGAGCATGTAGTTAAGTTCTAGCATGTATTAGAGACTTCTTAAGACTATCACAAAATTTACACAATCTTCACTAAGCTATGCACACTTCACAAGCCATGACAATAATGTGCTCAAAATATTCAACTACTAAGTTAAAGTAAACTTTGCATTAGAGTTCAAAGTGTTCCAAGGTTAACAATTCACCTATGTTCAAAAGCATGCATGATATCAATTAGGTTTCATCACGGGCTAGTGATTTTAAGCATGTGTTCATTACTAACTATGAGCTCAAAATTTTCAAATTTTTCGATTTTTTTTTTTGTATTTTTGTAATAAGAAAAACAATAACACACCACTAATCCCTCTCACATACTTAAATCTTACATTGTCCCCAATGTAAGACAAAAATACAAGAAAAGAGAAAAGTCTAACTACTAAAGCAAAAAAAAAAAAAAATTAAATAAAAGGAGAAAGGAAACTAACTCCCCTTGGGTTGCCTCCCAAGCAGCGCCTCTGTTTAACGTCGGTGGCCCGACGCTAGTCCTCTATCAAGGTGGGTGATGCGGTGTCGTTCTATCCTTCCTTAACCATCTCAATATCTTCTTCACTCCTCGGTATTTCAGCTTGTTGCTCTTTGAGTGGTCGTCTCCCGTCTTTGCTCCTTCGTCACTTGATTGACATTGTAGGGTCTTCCTACCTTAACATCATATTATACACGTATTATGGACTAAACTTGCATTCATAACCTCTTAAGGGTTCCGGTTGTAACTTTGAGCTAATAAGATTACGGGCCAAAAATGAAATTTCAAACTTAATTAATTACATTCTCAAAACGAATGTTAAAGCGATAGAATTATACTACTACTAGAGTAGAGACTATCCAGAAATCCTGAATCCTAACATCTTTCATGCTCCTCATAGCTCACTGCCTCAACCCAGCCCTTAGTCCTTTAGTCCAAAAGTGTACCTACAGGAACAACCCATCATGAGCATGTACATCGTTACTTAACATCATAAGGCGATGGCATATAAATAAATGCATTAAAATAATTGGTAACGTATACTTACTGGTTAATCGCATTAACCCTCTTTGGTTGTCCCTGTTTCATAGCTATGCATATAATCATTAATTATTGACATGAATGATTAAAATCATCATCTTATAATATCATCATCATATAAGCATCATCATTTTATAAATATCATCATCTTATAACATCATCATCATGTAAGCATCATCGTCTTATAAGCATCATCATCTTATAGCATCATCATCTTATAACACCATCTTATAACATCATCATCATATAGCATCATCATCGTATAGCATCATCATCATCATATAAGCATCGTCATCTTATAGCATTATCATCTTATAACATCATCATCTTATAACATCATCATCTTATAACATCATCATCATATAGCATCATCGTACAGCATCATCATCATATAAGCATCGTCATCTTATAGCATCATCATCTTATAACATCATCATCTTATAACATCATCATCATATAGCATCATCATCGTATAGCATCATCATCATATAAGCATCGTCACCTTATAGCATCATCATCTTATAAATATAACAGTAAATGTACAAAATCATAGTTAAGTAAACATGCGGTTTATTCGTCAGTTTCTTTTTGTTGACCCTGATTCACATTCGTGCATATGGGCATCTTACCCCATCGTATGGCATCTTACCATATCATAACATCGGGTGGAATCTTACCACGTGGGCATCTTACCCTATCGTATGGCATCTTACCATATCATAATATCGTGTGGCATCTTACCACGTAATAACATCGTATGGTCCCTTACCATATGGGCATCTTACCCCGTGGTATCTTACTACATAATAAAATTGTATGGCATCTTACCATATGGGCATCTTACCCCGTGTCATCTTACTACATAATAACATTGTATGGCATCCTACCATATGGGCATCTTACCCCGTGGCATCTTACCACATAATAACATCGTATGGCCTCTTACCATATGGGCATCTTACCCTTTTTATAAACATCGTATAACATCATTATAAACTTACTTATCATATCATCTTCACAAACATCATCATCTTAAACTTATTTATCACAATCACCATCATAAACATCATCATCATAAACTTACTTATCACAATCGTCATCATAATCATCATAAATACTCATGCAATCAATGCATAGTCAGAGTTATGAGTGTGTTACCGTCCGATGCTCGTACGCTTCTTACGTACCTTAATTCCAAAAGTGGAGAAATTGAAGAACTCTATCTTCTCGATGTTGTTGGCACCTGGGATGGTTCCACACAACCATACAAATCGATATTAGAAGCTAAACAATAGCCAAATACCAAAAATTCAACAAAAATCATCATTTCCATATTTTAAACAGCGGCGATCGATCGCTGCACGAGGCGATCGATCGCCTCACTTTTTGCCCTGCGGCGATCGATCGATTCATTTCAGGCGATCGATCGCCTGCTACGTGAAATGGCTACTGGCCATCGGCGATCGATCGCCTCATTTCAGGCGATCGATCGCCACCTGCTGGTGCGCGATTTTTCGCCATTTTTGTACATTTTTCAAGCTCATCCTCATACCTTACAAAACCAAACTTTCCTACAACATATATAACATCATAACCCAATAAAACCCACATAAAACACTTCAAAAATCATACCCTAACAACATAAAACACATACCCAACCAAACCCACATAAATCACTTCAAAATCATCCCATTTCAAATCCAAACTTCATAAAAACTTTAGGAAGGGTTCCATACCTCTTGAAGACTCCAAATCTTGACAAGAATCACACAAACACAAGTTTTGTGGAACTTTCCTTCTCCTTCCTTGGAGGATTTCGAAAATGGGGAATGGGAAGGGTTTTGGGAATGAATTGGGGATTTTTGAGGGAAAGGGTAAAGTGAGGGGAAGGAGGGTATAGTGGGGTATATGGGTTAATCAAATTGTACCCAAAAGTAACATGATGTATAAAATACCCCAACATTGTATTTTAAAAGCATTTTACAAAATGCAACCAACTTCATTAAATCCATACTTTCCTCATAATTAATAATCAACACAATTAAATCATGTTAACACCCCATTTCTATCATGCATAACATGCACCTTGAAACGTAACCCCCCGGGTCATGCCTATCATGTGACCAAGCATTTCATCGTGATAATTAATTTCAACACGTAAATGAATTATCCACATAATTAATCACATAAACATAATTAGTGCCTTAATTGCAATTAATCATTTCGGGGACATCACATTACTCCCCTACTTATAAGATTTCGTTCTCGAAATCGCATGCACTTACCCCAAAAGAAACTAAACATAAATCACATACCAGAGAATAGTTCCGGGTAGTGCTGTACCATATGCCGCTCCGTCTCCCACGTGGCCTCCTCGACACCCCGACGATCCCACTGAACTTTGACCATTGGTATAACTTTACTTCATAATCTGCGATCCTCACGATCCAGAATTCTGACCGGTCGTTCAACGTAGGATACATCTGAGTCCAACTGCACTTCAGTAGGCTGTAAAACATGAGACGGGTCTGGCTCATACTTCCGTAGCATAGAAACGTGGAAAACATCATGAATCCCAAATAAAGACGGCGGTAGAGCCAAACGGTAGGCCAAAATACCGATACGCTGCAATACTTCATATGGCCCAACATGCCTCGGGGATAACTTTCCCGCATACCAAAACGAACTACACCCCTGAAGGGTGAGATTCTCAAGGAGACCTTGTCTCCTACTCGGAATTCTAGTGGTCGTCGCCGCTTGTTGGCATAGGCTGCTTGCCTATCTTGGGCCGCTTTCATCTTTTGGCGTATCAACTTAATCTTTTCTTCCATTTCCTTAATCATATCCGGTCCTCCGACCGCTTTACTAGATAAGTCCTCCCAATATAGCGGTGACCTACATCGTCATCCGTAAAGAGCTTCAAAAAGGGGCCATTCGAATGCTCGCCTGACCACCAATGGCACTGCATCCTGCCATGGAGTATCAAACTCCAAAACACATGCCCTCAGCATATCTGTCTGAGCGTGATAAGCTGTACTCAGTCTCACCTCGGTGCCCAAAGCTGTCTGGAGACCCTCCCAGAAATGAGAAGTAAACCTTGGGTCTCTGTCAGACACAATCGAGACTGGAACTTCATGCAACCTCACCACATCCCACACATATGATTGGGCCATCTTTAGATACGCAAAAGTCATACAGTAGGGGATGAAGTGAGCTACCTTCGCTAGCCTATCCACGGTCACCCAGATCGCATCAAATCCAGAGGCCGTCCTTGGTAAGTGGGTCACAAAGTCCATAATGATATGCCTCCACTTCCACTTAGGTACCTTCAAGCTCTTCAGCTTGCCACCAGGCCTCTGCCTTTCTGCCTTTACCTGTTGGCAGATCAAACATCTTTTAACGAAAGCGGTCACATCGTGCTTCATGCGTCTCCACCAGAACTGACCACTTAGGTCCCTATACATTTTCCTTCCTCCTGGGTGGATACTGAACCGACTACTATGAGCCCGTTCCGATATTCCTTTAAGCAATTCCGGCGTATCTGGGACTACCCATCGGTTGCCCAGCCTCAAGGAATCATCTTCTGCCATTCTGAACTTTGATGGCTGTCCTCGAAGTACTAAAACGACCACCTCTGAACCTCATCATCTGACCTATGGGCTTTCCTAATAGCCTCAAATATGTCTGGCTCAGCCAACAAGGTCGACACTCGCACCGGCGACGTGTCCACACCAAAATCATAGCCCAAATGGCAACAAGAGGTCATCAAAGCTGATAAATTCATGACATCCATCTTCTTTGTCGCATATTCATCTCAGCCTGTGTGAACAAAACTCCAGGCTCTTATGGTCCGTGTAGGTGGTAAACGACGTACTATGCAAGTAATGCCTCCAAATCTTCAAGGCAAATATAACAGCTGCCAGCTCCAAATCATGGACTGGGTACCTATCCTCATGTGGTTTCAACCGCCTCGATGCATAAGCCACCACATGCTTATCTTGCATCAACACACAGTCCAAACCATGTAGTGATGCATTCGTGTACAAGGCAAACCTCTTATTCTCAGAAGGAATCACCAATATAGGTGTCGTAGTCAAACGACACTTCAGTTCTTGGAAGCTTTCCTCATAAGCTTCGGACCAATAGAACGACACTCCTTTCTGAGTCAGCTGTGTCAGGGGTCTCGCAATCCCTAAGGATCTGGAGTACTGTTCTCAAGTGCTTTACGTGTTCCTCTTCAGTTCGAGAGTAAATAAGCACATCGTCCATGCAAACTATGACGAACTGATCCAAACATGGTTGGAGCACCCTGTTCATCAGGCTCATAAAACAGCTGGGGCATTCGTCACCCTAAAAGGCATGACTAAGAATCTGTAGTGCCCATATCTAGTCCTGGAAGCTGTCTTCTGTACATCCTCAACCTTTAACTCTTTCCTCTTTTCAGTAATATCAACAGCATAGATTAGATATCCTTTATGGTCTCGTTCCAATAAATGTGCCATCTTGACAGCAGATATTAACGGAATCCTTGAACGAGAACCATCCCCATAGGATGTCAATTGGACTCCCATATCAGACCTGAATCGGACAGTCCTTGTCTGCAGTCCACAACTGCCTGATACTTGTTCAGCACATCGATGCCCACGATGCATTCGAAGTCTGACATTCCCAGAACAATCAAGTCTGTCCTCAGCTCGTTACCCTCAAAATAAATGAGGCCGTCATACACGATCTGATCAGTTATCAAACTTCTTCCAGCGGGTGTCGAGATTACAAGAGGCATGGGCGACGGTGAAGTGCATATGAAATCGCATCACTTACTTCAGCATTTGCTGCTATGCTGCAACACAAGGGTTAACAACAATACCCAAAAGCAGTTCATATATTACATCGTTAGAGAAACAAAACATGTTAGTGTAACATCATATACTTCATATGTAACATATACACAAAACATGTTTAAAAGTAAGCACCTAGCCAACTTATTGCTAAGGCTACCCTTCACTCTTTCCCGGGTTATCTAACCACTGCTCTGATACCACTAATGTAGGGTCTTCCTACCTTAACATCATATTATACACGTATTATGGACTAAACTTGCATTCATAACCTCTTAAGGGTTCCGGTTGTAACTTTGAGCTAATAAGATTACGGGCCAAAAATGAAATTTCAAACTTAATTAATTACATTCTCAAAACGAATGTTAAAGCGATAGAATTATACTACTACTAGAGTAGAGACTATCCAGAAATCCTGAATCCTAACATCTTTCATGCTCCTCATAGCTCACTGCCTCAACCCAGACCTTAGTCCTTTAGTCCAAAAGTGTACCTACAGGAACAACCCATCATGAGCATGTACATCGTTACTTAACATCATAAGGCGATGGCATATAAATAAATGCATGAAAATAATTGGTAACGTATACTTCCTGGTTAATCGCATTAACCCTCTTTGGTTGTCCCTGTTTCATAGCTATGCATATAATCATTAATTCTTGACATGAATGATTAAAATCATCATCTTATAATATCATCATCATATAAGCATCATCATTTTATAAATATCATCATCTTATAACATCATCATCATGTAAGCATCATCATCTTATAAGCATCATCATCTTATAGCATCATCATCTTATAACATCATCTTATAACATCATCATCATATAGCATCATCATCGTATAGCATCATCATCATATAAGCATCGTCATCTTATAGCATTATCAACTTATAGCATCATCATCTTATAACATCATCATCATATAGCATCATCGTATAGCATCATCATCATATAAGCATCGTCATCTTATAGCATCATCATCTTATAACATCATCATCTTATAACATCATCATCATATAACATCATCATCGTATAGCATCATCATCATATAAGCATCGTCACCTTATAGCATCATCATCTTATAAATATAACAGTAAATGTACAAAATCATAGTTAAGTAAACATGCGGTTTATTCGTCAGTTTCTTTTTGTTGACCCTGATTCACATTCGTGCATATGGGCATCTTACCGCATCGTATGGCATCTTACCATATCATAACATCGTGTGGCATCTTACCACGTGGGCATCTTACCCTATCGTATGGCATCTTACCATATCATAATATCGTGTGGCATCTTACCACGTAATAACATCGTATGGTCCCTTACCATATGGGCATCTTACCCCGTGGCATCTTACTACATAATAACATTGTATGGCATCTTACCATATGGGCATCTTACCCCGTGTCATCTTACTACATAATAACATTGTATGGCATCTTACCATATGGGCATCTTATCCCGTGGCATCTTACCACATAATAACATCGTATGGCCTCTTACCATATGGGCATCTTACCCTTTTTATAAACATCGTATAACATCATTATAAACTTACTTATCATATCATCTTCACAAACATCATCATCTTAAACTTATTTATCACAATCACCATCAAAAACATCATCATCATAAACTTACTTATCACAATCGTCATCATAATCATCATAAATACTCATGCAATCAATGCATAGTCAGAGTTAGGAGTGTGTTACCGTCCGATGCCCGTACGCTTCTTACGTACCTTAATTCCAAAAGTGGAGAAATTGAAGAACTCTATCTTCTCGATGTTGTTGGCACCTGGGATGGTTCCACACAACCATACAAATCGATATTAGAAGCTAAACAATAGCCAAATACCAAAAATTCAACAAAAATCATCATTTTCCATATTTTAAACAGTGGCGATCGATCGCTGCACGAGGTGATCGATCGCCTCACTTTTTGCCCTGCGGCGATCGATCGCTTCATTTCAGGCGATCGATCGCCTGCTACGTGAAATGGCTACTGGCCATCGGCGATCGATCGCCTCATTTCAGGCGATCGATCGCCACATGCTGGTGCGCGATTTTTTGCCATTTTTGTACATTTTTCAAGCTCATCCTCATACCTTACAAAACCAAACTTTCCTACAACATCAATAACATCATAAACCACTAAAACCCACATAAAACACTTCAAAAATCATACCCCAACAACATAAAACACATACCCAACCAAACCCACATAAATCACTTCAAAATCATCCCATTTCAAATCCAAACTTCATAAAAACTTTAGGAAGGGTTCCATACCTCTTGAAGACTCCAAATCTTGACAAGAATCACACAAACACAAGTTTTGTGGAACTTTCCTTCTCCTTCCTTGGAGGATTTCGAAAATGGGGAATGGGAAGGGTTTTGGGAATGAATTGGGGATTTTTGAGGGAAAGGGTAAAGTGAGGGGAAGGAGGGTATAGTGGGGTATATGGGTTAATTAAATTGTACCCAAAACTAACATGATGTATAAAATATCCCAACATTGTATTTTAAAAGCATTTTACAAAATGCAACCAACTTCATTAAATCCATACTTTCCTCATAATTAATAATCAACACAATTAAATCATGTTAACACCCCATTTCTATCATGCATAACATGCACCTTGAAACGTAACCCCCCGGGTCATGCCTATCATGTGACCAAGCATTTCATCGTGATAATTAATTTCAACACGTAAATCAATTATCCACATAATTAATCACATAAACATAAGTAGTGCCTTAATTGCAATTAATCATTTCGAGGACATCACAGACATGGTCGATCCGAGGGGTGCTTCTTTCCAACGGTACGATCATGCAAGTGAGAAATAAGAGGGTCAGCAGTATCATGAGTAGATAACGCAGCAATAGTATGAATAGTATGCACTAAGTTAGAATCCATACCTCTGTTGTCATCAAGGCCATCAGTAGCCTTTCCCATTTCCCACAACTCATCATTATCAAAATCCGAATCATAATCATCATGTATGCCAATAGCGTAACTCAAATGCTCAAGAGTCTTAATGGGTTCATAGATGTTGAATTTTGCAATTTTACCATTAGACTCCAATGTTATCATACCGCTATTCATCTCGATTACTGATTTTGTGGTTTTCAAGAATGGCCTCCCTAAAAGGATTAGACTAGATGGATCACCATTTTCCATGTCTAAGACATAGAAATCGGCTGGGAAAACCAAGTTCTCTACATGCACGATTACATCTTCTACTATCCCCTAGGTATGACCGTGGACTTATCAGCTAAATGAATTACAATGTCATTTCTTTTTAAAAGTCCCGGTTTTAGTTGAGAATAGATTGAGTAAGGCATGACATTTATAGAAGATCCTAAATCAAGCATATCCTTCTCAATCCTATTAGCATTAATCATACATGGGATGGAAAACATACCGGGGTCCTTGCATTTAGCAGAGATGCTTCTTTGGATGTCCGCCGAAACATTCGCACCTAGCTCGACCTTGGGCTGCCCTTCGCGTTCCTTGCACTTATCATCTTTCTTGGCTTTCTTGAGTGGATCTTTTTCATTATAGCGTGGGGACATCTCGTAGAGCCTCTTGAGACCCTTGTCCTTCAAATTCATCTTCAATGCAAGGGGGAATGGGGGTTCACTTTTATATTAAAAAACGTTGGGGAACATACCTCGTGGTTTCTCCTCTTGCATGGGTTCTTCAACTTCTTTATCCTTCTCTGTCTTCTCTTTGTTATTGGGTGGCGTCAGTACCACCTCATCTTCAGCTGTATCTGTAAGGACCCCTAGCCCTTAACCCTTGATTAGTGTATTAACCACTATGTGTGGCACATGCTTTCAATAAAAAACAAACGGGAAGCTCAGATGATACTTTACCATTGAATGACAATTACAAAATTTTCTTTAATACTCAATGTTATAAGATCATCATCCTAACAACAAATAGACTCATAAAGTTCGCCCATTTCCATCCCCTTTGTGCCACTTTTCACATTGTGGACTTTTATAAAAATTTGGGCAGAGTCTCCCCATAAATAGAGCTATCCCGAAATAAAAGCACAACACATAACATAATTCCCGGCCAGGGAAGCACAATACTCAATAGAATACATAAATTCTAAGTAAATTCCCAGCCAGGGAAGACACCACACATATGACGACAAAAGTGGGTTTCAACACCCACATAATACACCAATGACTCTCATATCATTTAGCAATTCTACCTCTAATTGCATGCAACATAGAATGAAAGAGAGAAAGGCTCATGCCTTTATATACAATCCATATACAAGTATAATCGTGCTCACATGCGAGCATCATGAATGTGTATATAATCCTCAGGTGTATATAAGTACTCTATACGATACCGTGCTCCATCAAGCCCTGGTACCACGATCCTGGGAGTACATCCAATCAACAGCTCGAGCTCAGCTCCACAGCCATCGATGTACCTGTTCACCTGCCCCAACAGAGACAGCCCCCAACGGGTGAGCATACCAATACACAAAATCCCATAATCACAATAATGAAATTCATAATTTACAACAAAAGTAAATACTAATGAATTTAAATGATACTCCCTGGATGGCAACGTCCTCATCCGGGATTCCGTGTACTGTCCCTGTTCTCACAATCATCAAACTCATAAAATCTCAAAAATCAGTAAATCAACACATTGATTAACTCATCGCATGCCTAATTCTCGAATATCAACAGATAGTGATTCCAAACTCATTAAACATGCAAATATAGATATCTCAATATCTAATACTGATTTCCCAACCTCGCTATCAATCACAGATAGCTCAAATGCCTAGCATTTATTTTACCAATTCTCCATTATACTTAGACATCTCAAATGTCTTATAATGAATACATGATTCTACGATCATTCTCAGGCATCTCAATGCCCTACATTGGTCATATAAATCCAGTACCCCATATATCATGTAAGAGTTATCCTACTCTAGTGTCACACACGCTTGTGACGGCGATATCAAGATTTGGTCGTTCCTTAGTTATATCAACATATATATATAACCATACGCACAATTATTCAATGCAATCAAAATACATTATGCATTTCACAAATGCTCTCATATAAAGAAATGCTCGTACGTCGCACGTACCTTAAATCTCCGAAGTCCGAGCCAAACCTTGCTCGAGTTCCATGCCCCGAGGAACGATGTGCTAACACGATAAATAATTCACAATTATTTACGAACATGCAACCCATGCTCAAGCACACCCATAACCCTCAAAATATTGTCAACACACGACAATTAACCATTTAAAGAACCCGGGGCAGGGTACATGCAGGGAGGGAAAACGAATGCGACATATCGAAAAATTGCTCAAGAACACCTTCAATAATTCGAACCCTATCAACACAATTCGAACCCAACCAAGCACCATAATACATCTAAAACATGTAATAATCGATTAACAACAAGAATCATCGCCCCCCTGCCAAAACCCCCAAAAATTCGAACTCAAAGCCCTAAATTCGAACCCAATTCCTTAAATTCGAACACAATACCACCAAATTTAGCAGGGAAATACATGAGAGGGACGAAAAAGAGGTAAGGAAGGTTACCGAATCAAAAATCAGAAGTAAATCGGTCGAAATCCGATAAACCCTAGAAATTGGGGATCGGCGCTTTCCTGTAAAATCCGAACTAAAATCGTTACTAAACCTCGAATTGCTGGTGTGGGAAGCTGCGCCTCGGAGAGACGAATCCAACGGTGGGTCGGACGCGCCGAACGGCGGCCGGACGGCGGCGGGCGCACCGCTTTTGTGCGCGGGGGTTGGGGGCGACGGGAGGCAGACGCGGGAGAGAGAGTGACGGGAAGGTGGGGCGGAAAATGAATTTTAAAATTAAAATCTCGGGTTCAACTGGTATTTATAGCAAAAATACCCCGAAATACTAATAGCCCCACAAATATATCATGATTCATTAAAAATCATCTGTTTTCAAAAATTCTCTCTCTAACTCCAAAACCCCCTACCGGTGCCCACACAAAGCACCCCTGATCCCGAGTCACACTAAAAACCCAACTCTTAGGTTTTTCATCCAAATGAGAATACAATCTCAACCTCGGGATCCAACGATCCCAACTACCCAAATAAACGAGCCCAGAAGGCCCAACACCGCGATTAAACTCCAAATCGCCACGTAAAACAACTTTAGGGGTTATTAACACTACGGGATTAACATCTATAATCCCTGGTCATCACAATATCCGCCACTAAAAGAATTTCGTCCTCGAAATTAGCACCGTTGTATCACGTAACACCCAGGCTACACAACAACATGAAGCCATAACCTCGATTCTTGACCATACCAGAATCGTATTAATAAACGCGAGGATACTTACCTCACATCAAACTCTGAAACAGAGCGACATACCAAAACCAACATATCACCCAAGAGGCAAAACGTACCTCGATGCGGGTCATCCCAAAAATCAGTCTCTCATGACTGCAAAACAACCAATACTTACGACTGTAGATCGGACAGTCATCCTTAGTTCTAATACAACTAGTAAGAACGCGTCCTGGATGACACCTCAACCGTGAGAACGTTGACCTCGTGTCAAACTATGGAGTGGAATAGACTTCCAAATCCATCATAACGTCAAAGAGCGTCAGCACAACTCAATGCTAACAATCCAAAAGCAGTTAGTCAACTGAAACTGCAAGGATTCGAATCGCTCCCGATTCCATCGTAGATATCATTCAATGACATCTCTATCATGACTCACGATGTCTAACATACATCGTTACGAGGGAAACTCTAGTATACCACGGTGTACACATACTAAACCTGGTTTCCACTTTCAAACCTCCTCCATCGAAAGAGCAGTCGCATCATTGCAACTCAATTTGGGCAACTCACGGCCACAGATTCACACAATCACACAAAAGACATCTCACAAGATGCCCACCTCCGGATGTTCCAAGAATCACATCCTGATCATAAATAAACAACCGAGACTCCACAGAGTTTAAAATTCTGAAAGGACATGCAATAAACTCAATGCATCCTCAACGCTTGTGTCGACAGCGACACCCAACCAATCCGAATTCCTGCCATCCCTTGATAATCCTAGGATTTAACAATCCAAACTTGGGAAGGCCATCGCATAACTCGGAGTAAAACACCAATAAGGAAATACCTTAACCCACACAAGATAATCCCTCCTCACAGGGAGTCAACTAACCTCACGATTATTCCTCATAATTATCGTGCCATGGAGATTCTCAATCTCAAGGTGTTCCATATCTCTTATCAGAGATTTAACCATCCAAACATAGTATAACTTTATGCTTGACAAAAAGGAAATCAATAACTGGCATCCGTATACTCTCCGGTATACCTGCCTAAGCACTAACATCACATGCATACTCAATGCACTTGGCTCGGGTATCTACAACATACCCCTAAGCCCCAAACACAACTGTCAATCCTGAGTCATTCCCATCCAGTGGAGAATGAAAATCGACGATCAACAACACGGCGTGATTCTCAAAATCAACACCACATGCACCAACTTACCGAATCTTTCAAGATTCCCAAATAGGTATAATACTACCTCCTTCCTCACAAGGGAAGTGCCATCGAACTCGATATCCACAAGTCTCGAACCAATGTTCGGAAAAACTGGATACAATAACACCCAAATACACGGATTCCCCAGATCGAGTCAACAACGACTTGATGACTCTCTTGTTGGTACTCCAACATTATGAGCTGTCCCAGACAAGTCTCACCAAGATTAAACATAAACGTATACACGTTTCAGTGAGGCATACACAACCTCAACTTCAAATGACGTGGTGAATACTAGAGTCCACCACAATCCACATCGTATCACCTTACGATTTGCCAAACTTGGTTCCAACGAGCAGTATAACGGCTCTAGCAAGCCCCTCATGATGCTGCACACACGCGGCAGACAAACTAGTCGCTGCCTCTCTAGGTTCACCTCAAACCTACCAATAAGATGGACGTTCCGCACGGCATACCATACTGTGGGAAGAAAATCAATAGAGTAGTGGGTCTTTACCCAACATTCCTCTAATGCCTATACACCCTGGACACTCCAGTGTCCCTATGTACTTAACATAACCTGATCCTACTCCCTTAGGACCCATCCTACACCCTCATGGGTGGTGTGACCATGTCTACCACATGTCATATCAATAGAAAGCGAGTAATTCCTCCACGATTACTCCTGTCATCAATTTACATGGCCAAAAAGCCATTCCAACGAGCATACCTCATGGGTATCACCACTCGTATGATCACCCCAAACATAAGCTGCGGTACAATCACATGTACAGCGCATCCATCCATTCCTCGAGCAACCCGCTCGGTATAAGGGTCACGTCAATCGGTGATGCACACACCACCTTGTGCTCGGTACTAGCACCCAAGGCATACCACTGAATACGTATACTCAACGTATTGTTCATCGTAACGATGATGCATGTCTAATAAGACATCTCCTACACCATCGTCATCGTCATCCCGTGACGACACATGCCAACTCATGGCATCTAAGGCATTGTCAACTAGTGACAATACATGTCAACAATGACATCTAAACAACCCAGTCAACTCGTGACGGTCCATGTACATCAGCGTATGTCATCCACCATCATGCTAGTCAAATAGGCATAATAAAACATGTATATCAACGCATGCCAGCTACAATAATGCTAATAGAATAGCAATATCTCATACCTCATCGCTAACATATAGCGGCATACCTATCTCCGTCGCTCAATAGTAGTGCGTAATCAGCACCCATCGCTCGAAGGTGGCAAAATCCTGTGCTGAATACATAGCGGCACAATCCATCGCTATAGAATCGACAGCATGATACCTCGTCATATAATAAGTGGCATGAAACCTCGCTATACACCTGAGCATGAATCATCGTCCACATAATAGCGGAAAGAGGTATCGCTATCAACATATCCGGCGGCACGAATCATCGCCAGTCCTCATAAAAGAATGAGTCATCGTAAATCCACGTAATAGCGGAATGAGGCATCGCTATCAACATATACGGCGGCATGAATCATCGCCAATAATCACAAAGAGGTGAATCATCATCATCGACACAGCGGAACACATCACCGCTATCATCCGTGTCCGGCGGTATAAACCATCGCCAATAATCACAAAGAGATGAATCATCATCATCGACACAGCGGAATACATCACCGCTATCATCCGTGTCCGGCGGTATAAACCATCGCCAATAATCACAAAGAGATGAATCATCATCATCGACACAACGGAATACGTCACCGCTATCATCCGTGTCCTCATAAAGAGATGAATAAAAATCGACACAGCGGAATACATCACCGCTATCATCCGTGTCCTCATAATGAAATGAATATAAATCGACACAGCGGAATACATCACCGCTATCATCCGTGTCCTCATATTGAAATGAATATAAATCGACACAACGGAATACATCACCGCTATCATCCGTGTCCTCATAATGAAATGAATATAAATCGACACAGCGGAATACATCACCGCTATCATCCGTGTCCTCATAATGAAATGAATATAAATCGACACAGCGGAATACATCACCGCTATCATCCGTGTCCTCATAATGAGCGGTACAATCTTCCCCGCTTCATTACTACAGAAACTCATAATGAGCGGTACAATCCTCCCCGCATCATTACTACAGAACCTCATAATGAGCGGTACAATCCTCCCCGCATCATTACTACAGAAACTCATAATGAGCGGTACAATCCTCCCCGCATCATTACTACAGAAACTCATAATGAGCGGTACAATCCTCCCCGCATCATTACTACAGAACCTCATAATGAGCGGTACAATCCTCCCCGCATCATTACTACAGAAACTCATAATGAGCGGTACAATCCTCCCCGCATCATTACTACAGAAACTCATAATGAGCGGTACAATCCTCCCCGCATCATTACTACAGAACCTCATAAAATTTTTCACTGTGATAAACAAGACTCCTGGAATGTATAATCATCATTCCTTTTTATACTCCGTATTCCTGTAACCTGCAACCATCATGGTTAGCAACAATAGCCATATACGCAATGCGTCAAACATGCAATACATATATGCAACCACTTGCATGTCAATATGTATACCAAGACATGTTACCTCGGAATTATCCCTTTTACCTGATTTTCTTAAAAACCAAATTCCTTGGCCCATGACATACGGAGTGCCAGACATTACCATTAATGCCATCCTATCGTGTTCCACACGATTCCTGCAACCACAATGGTTAGCAATACCATTTTTCATATCATAAAAGCACATAAACAATTACTTATGTCGTACAACATTAATGCCATCATGCATAATATGTGCTACCAATAACTTCCTAGGCCCTTAACAGCCCCAATGAGCAACCACTGCTCTGATACCACTAATGTAAGGACCCCTAGCCCTTAACCCTTGATTAGTGTAATAACCACTATGTGTGGCACATGCTTTCAATAAAAATCAAACGGGAAGCTCAGATGATACTTTATCAATTGAATGGCAATTACAAAATTTTCTTTAATACTCAATGTTATAAGATCATCATCCTAACAACAAATAGACTCATAAAGTTCACCCATTTCCATCCCCTTTGTGCCACTTTTCACATTGTGGACTTTTATAAAAATTTGGGCAGAGTCTCCCCATAAATAGAGCTATCCCGAAATAAAAGCACAACACATAACATAATTCCCGGCCAGGGAAGCACAATACTCAATAGAATACATAAATTCTAAGTAAATTCACAGCCAGGGAAGACACCACACATATGACGACAAAAGTGGGTTTCAACACCCACATAATACACCAATGACTCTCATATCATTTAGCAATTCTACCTCTAATTGCATGCAACATAGAATGAAAGAGAGAAAGGCTCATGCCTTTATATACAATCCATATACAAGTATAATCGTGCTCACATGCGAGCATCATGAATGTGTATATAATCCTCAGGTGTATATAAGTACTCTATACGGCTCCATCAAGCCCTGGTACCACGATCCTGGGAGTACATCCAATCAACAGCTCGAGCTCAGCTCCACAGCCATCGATGTACCTGTTCACCTGCCCCAACAGAGACAGCCCCCAACGGGGTGAGCATACCAATACACAAAATCCCATAATCACAATAATGAAATTCATAATTTATAACAAAAGTAAATACTAATGAATTTAAATGATACTCCCTGGATGGCAACGTCCTCATCCGGGATTCCGTGTACTGTCCATGTTCTCACAATCATCAAACTCATCAAATCTCAAAAATCAGTAAATCAACACATTGATTAACTCATCGCATGCCTAATTCTCGAATATCAACAGATAGTGATTCCAAACTCATTAAACATGCAAATATAGATATCTCAATATCAAATACTGATTTCCCAACCTCGCTATCAATCACAGATAGCTCAAATGCCTAGCATTTATTTTACCAATTCTCCATTATACTTAGACATCTCAAATGTCTTATAATGAATACATGATTCTACGATCATTCTCAGGCATCTCAATGCCCTACATTGGTCATATAAATCCAGTACCCCATATATCATGTAAGAGTTATCCTACTCTAGTGTCACGCACGCTTGTGACGGCGATATCAAGATTTGGTCGTTCCTTAGTTATACCAACATATATATATAACCATACGCACAATTATTCAATGCAATCAAAATACATTATGCAATTCAAAAATGCTCTCATATAAAGAAATGCTCGTACGTCGCACGTACCTTAAATCTCCGAAGTCCGAGCCAAACCTTGCTCGAGTTCCATGCCCCGAGGAACGATGTGCTAACACGATAAATAATTCACAATTATTTACGAACATGCAACCCATGCTCAAGCACACCCATAACCCTCAAAATATTGTCAACACACGACAATTAACCATTTAAAGAACCCGGGGCAGGGTACATGCAGGGAGGGAAAACGAATGCGACATATCGAAAAATTGCTCAAGAACACCTTCAATAATTCGAACCCTATCAACACAATTCGAACCCAACCAAGCACCATAATACATCTAAAACATGTAATAATCGATTAACAACAAGAATCATCGCCCCCCTGCCAAAACCCCCAAAAATTCGAACTCAAAGCCCTAAATTCGAACCCAATTCCTTAAATTCGAACACAATACCACCAAATTTAGCAGGGAAATACATGAGAGGGACGAAAAAGAGGTAAGGAAGGTTACCCAATCGAAAATCGGAAGTAAATCGGTCGAAATCCGATAAACCCTAGAAATTGGGGATCGGCGCTTTCCTGTAAAATCCGAACTCAAATCGCGACTAAACCTCGAATTGCTGGTGTGGGAAGCTGCGCCTCGGAGAGACGAATCCAACGGTGGGTTGGACGCGCCGAACGGCGGCCGGACGGCGGCGGGCGCACCGCTATTGTGCGCGGGGGTTGGGGGCGACAGGAGGCAGACGCGGGAGAGAGAATGACGGGAAGGTGGGGCTGAAAATGAATTTTAAAATTAAAATCTCGGGTTCAACTGGTATTTATAGCAAAAATACCCCAAATACTAATAGCCCCACAAATACATCATGATTCATTAAAAATCATCTGTTTTCAAAAATTCTCTCTCTAACTCCAAAACCCCCTACCGTGCCCACACAAAGCACCCCTGATCCCGAGTCACACTAAAAACCCAACTCTTAGGTTTTTCATCCAAATGAGAATACAATCTCAACCTCGGGATCCAACGATCCCAACTACCCAAATAAACGAGCCCAGAAGGCCCAACACCGCGATTAAACTCCAAATCGCCACGTAAAACAACTTTAGGGGTTATTAACACTACGGGATTAACATCTATAATCCCTGGTCATCACAGTATCTCCACTCACATTCACAGTGATAGCGCTCACATTCTCCCTGGGGTTCACCTCCGGTTGTGAAGGTAGTCCATTTGAGATTCTTGCTTCAATCTTGTTGAGAGAAGTTGCCAGTTGTCCCATTTGCGTAGTCAAGCTCTGAATGTTCGCCCTCGTCTCCTGTTGAAATTGTAAGCTATTTTCAGCAATAACTTTGATGATATGTTCTAACCTGTCAGAAGGAGGGTGCGCTGGAAGTGGTGGAGGTCTCTGGTATTGCTGTTGGTGTGCTCTTATCGTGTACGCCCAAATTAACCCCACTCAATCCTCAAGATTGATAACAATAATGTAGTAGCGTGAGTAGGGATCGATCCCACGAGGAGGTGTGAATCTTTGTGTTAATGAAAATCAAAACAAAAGAATAATAAAGGATGGGGTTGTGAGGTTGAATTATACTAATGAAAATTAAAAACAAAGATTAACTAATGAAAGCGATTCTTGGTATCGGTCGACTCTACCTTGGATATTATCATCTATATCATCGATTCACAAAAGACTCAATTTTACTTGAATATTCATCAATTGGAAATATAATTCCTCCCTCACCTTATTCATAGTCAATTAGTCCAAGCGTTCTAATTTAACTTTCACCAATCAATCAATCTCTATATGCATATTCAAGATTAAAATCATGACATCATTCAAAACTAGTGAGCGATGAATCTAAACAACATAAACACAAGCGGTTTATATAATTTAGTCAATGGTTTTCTCTAAGAATTTAATAACACCAACAGCAGGCAATTATCGATCTTAGTTGCTTCTTCAATTAGATTACTCAAACAATATCTTATTTGATATCCAATTAGCAATAGATTATATGCAAGTTACTAGGTTGTCAATCCAATAAACAAACATCAATCATATCAACAAAATCAGAAAAACAATGAATTCAATAAAATCGATAAACAAAAGCGTATGAATCTCCCCAAGATAAATAAATCCAAGGTTTTGTCTTCCTCAACCAAGAATTAAGACTAGCTACACATAATTAAAACAAAACTATAAATAAAAACAAGGGAAAGAAAACTAATCCGATCTCCGCTCGTCGAGGTGTCAATCCCGCCTTCGCTTTGATCTTCGTAGACGTTCTTCAACAAAATTGAAAAGAAAATATAAAACTAGTCTAAAATTATTCTACCCTAACTATCTAGATGTTTTTAAGGTCTGATTTTCGTGCATATATGTATAGGGAGGCTGATGGAGTAGGTTAGAATCCATGTGGGAAGGAAAGAAATCAAGTTTTTACACTTTCCAAAAGTCTTCTGGTGTAAATACGCGTAGAATGGCGTAGCTACGCCTACAGATGCCGTAGCGTTGGCGTAATTACGCCTAATAATGGCGTAATTACGCCTGTCATCAATTTTTCTGACGAGTTTCGTATTTTGGCCGTAACTTTCTCGTCCGAACTCCGAATTCGATGAATCAGCTGTCCACGCGAAGATAACTCAAAGTTATACAACTTTGCGATGGACCACATTTCCAAAACATGGCTCTAACATATAGAAATTTGAGGAGAAAGGAGCAACATGTGTCTTGTATTCTGGTTTTTTCCTCTTTTCTTCAACTTTATTGCTTCTTTCATCATTTTAGCTTGATTTCTTCACCTTTCCCTACATTTACACAAATATACGATTAGGTAGCATATGTATCAATTTATCCATCAAAATATACCAAATCGTAGACAATTAAGCGCAATAGATGTGTCTATTTCTAGACACATCAAACACCCCCATACTTAAACTTTACTCGACCTCGAGTAAATCAGACAAAACTACAATATTTTTTTTTGCTTAGCATCATAACAAACTAACTTGTCCTCACTTTTATGCCTCAACAATTTAAAACATGCATAGTAATGAAAGGCGGTGAAAAGTTAATAATGGAACAAGTTCAATCCCTAAACAATTCGTACCCAACAAAGTAGTGAACGTGTGTGTGTGGTCATAAACAAGTGTCATGTACAATTTATAGATCCAATAGAAGCAAATCCACAATAGTTCAAGTCATACACTAACACAAGTATAAGCTCACTTGCACGCTCTTCTCCACTATCTTAGCCACTTTGCAAACAAAAATCAAGTAGGTCTTTATTAGCTTGTAGTGTGTCCTAGGTATTGGCTTATGAAAGAAAGGTAAGGATATATCAAGTAAGAGAGTATGATGATATGCACACTAAAAGCTTCTCTTCTTGCTTGAATTTTTCAACTTTTGTTTCAACATTTTTCTTCTTTTGTGCCTTGGCTCCCCTTGGAGTCATATTTTATCTATTTCCTCAAGGCATTCCTTTTCTTTCATGTATTTCATTCTTTTGACAATAAAGTTCACAAATATACTTCAATGATTCCCAAGTGCATTTGAATGAAATACATCATACTCCCTTAAAAGGTATGGATTGAAATCATATTTAGGCTAAAAGGGTAGGATGATAAGCTAGTCAAGGAATGTTGAATGGGGGTCTTTAGTATGCTTAGCATACTACCATTCTTTTACATTAAAGCTCAAAAAGGATACTAGAGATTGATTTTCTTCACATGGTAGGCTTGAAAGGCTCAAACGCATCAAAGATCACCTATATCACTTTCATGTTCGCAAGTAGTCTAGACATACGCCTCAAAGAGCATGTAGTTAAGTTCTAGCATGTACTAGAGACTTCTTAAGACTATCACAAAATTCACATAATCTTCACTAAGCTATGCACACTTCACAAGTCATGACGGATTCGTGCTCAAAATATTCAATACTAAGTCAAAGCACACTTTGCATTAGAGTTCAAAGTGTTCCAAGGTTAACAATTCACCTATGTTCAAAAGCATGCATGATATCAATTAGGTTTCATCATGGGCTAGTGATTCTAAGCATGTGTTCATTACTAGCTATGAGCTCAAAATTTTCAAATTTTTCGATTTTTTTGTATTTTTGTAATAGAAAAGCAATAACAAGCCACTAATCCCTCCCCCATACTTAAATCTTACATTGTCCCCAATGTAAGGCTAAAATACAAGAAAAGAAATCTAACTACTAAAGCAAAAAAATAAATAAAAGGGAGAAAGGAAACTAACTCCCCTTGGGTTGCCTCCCAAGCAGCGCCTCTGTTTAACGTCGGTGGCCCGACGCCAGTTCTCTCGCTTAAGGCGATGCCTATTCGCCTTGCACCTCTTGGAGGGTTTTTGTCTTTTCACTATGTCGCCTTCCTCCAAACAAGTCAGTTGAGGTCGATCAAGATCTACCTCATGGCATCCTTTAACTTGTTGTCCCCTATGCTCGCCTTTGGGAATCTCATTCTGGTGAGATTCCTTGTTATCCACCTCGATCTCTATTTCTTGTTCAAGTATTGATGGCCTCAGTATCATCGTTGCTGGAGTTTCTACCTCTTTGCCACTGTCCAAGGTGATGTTGTCTTCGAAAAAATAGTCCCAAGGATCCATTTCATCACAGTATTCTTTCGCCGACTCCTCTTCCACAGCACATGATTCATCTAAGTAATCAACATAGTTCTCAGTTGGAAACATACCATTCGGAGTTGTAGGATGTACAAGCTCCTTTTCTTCTATTGGCACATGTGTCTCCTCTTCTAGCCCGGGTGGCATCAGTACCACCTTCTCCATAGTCTCCTCTTCTTCATCACTCCATGATTCGAATGCAATCATGGTCTCCTTTTGTGCTGCTATCCGATCGGCCGATCTTATTAGTTGCTCCATTTGGTTACCCAAATTCTGAGTGCTAGCCCTGAATTCCTGTTGAAATTGCAAAGTACTATCATTAAGTGTTGAAACAAGATCCTCTAAAGACTCACCAGGGGTATGGTATTGAGGTTGTTGTGGCCATGGCGGGTATTGCGGTATGTATGGCGGTAGGGTGGACTTCATGTAAGGTGGATGTGGGCTCATCCATTGATTGTCATAGTTGAGATTGTGATGATCACTCCAACTTGAATTGTATGTTCTTTGTCCACTCCCTACGCCAAGTTGTGCACAAGATACTCCAATTCGTCTAGTCGCCTATAGTCCTCCATGAAAAGATCCGATTTCTAAGAAATCAACCTGTAATCACGAACAAACAAGAGTAGCGGTGGGGGAAAGAGAAAGAGAAAGAAACAAAACAGAAAATATTAACACAAAACTATACAACGCCTCCCCGGCAACGGTGCCAAAATTTGGTGTGCGCTTATCGTGTACGCCCAAATTAACCCCACTCAACCCTCAAGATTGATAACAATAATGTAGTAGCGTGAGTAGGGATCGATCCCACGAGGAGGTGTGAATCTTTGTGTTAATGAAAATCAAAACAAAAGAATAATAAAGGATGGGGTTGTGAGGTTGAATTATACTAATGAAAATTAAAAACAAAGATTAACTAATGAAAGCGATTCTTGGTATCGGTCGACTCTACCTTGGATATTATCATCTATTTCATCGATTCACAAAAGACTCAATTTTACTTGAATATTCATCAATTGGAAATATAATTCCTCCCTCACCTTATTCATAGTCAATTAGTCCAAGCGTTCTAATTTAACTTTCACCAATCAATCAATCTCTATATGCATATTCAAGATTAAAATCATGACATCATTCAAAACTAGTGAGCGATGAATCTAAACAACATAAACACAAGCGGTTTATATAATTTAGTCAATGGTTTTCTCTAAGAATTTAATAACACCAACAGCAGTCAATTATCGATCTTAGTTGCTTCTTCAATTAGATTACTCAAACAATCTCTTATTTGATATCCAATTAGCAATAGATTATATGCAAGTTACTAGGTTGTCAATCCAATAAACAAACATCAATCATATCAACAAAATCAGAAAAACAATGAATTCAATAAAATCGATAAACAAAAGCGTATGAATCTCCCCAAGATAAATAAATCCAAGGTTTTGTCTTCCTCAACCAAGAATTAAGACTAGCTACACATAATTAAAACAAAACTATAAATAAAAACAAGGGAAAGAAAACTAATCCGATCTCCGCTCGTCGAGGTGTCAATCCCGCCTTCGCTTTGATCTTCGTAGACGTTCTTCAACAAAATTGAAAAGAAAATATAAAACTAGTCTAAAATTATTCTACCCTAACTATCTAGATGTTTTTAAGGTCTGATTTTCGTGCATATATGCATAAGGAGGCTGATGGAGTAGGTTAGAATCCATGTGGGAAGGAAAGAAATCAAATTTTTACACTTTCCAAAAGTCTTCTGGCGTAAATACGCGTCGAATGGCGTAGCTACGCCTACAGATGCCGTAGCGTTGGCGTAATTACGCCTAATAATGGCGTAATTACGCCTGTCATCAATTTTTCTGGCGAGTTTCGTATTTTGGCCGTAACTTTCTCGTCCGAACTCCGAATTCGATGAATCAGTTGTCCACGCGAAGATAACTCAAAGTTCTACAACTTTACGATGGACCACATTTCCAAAACATGGCTCTAACATATAGAAATTTGAGGATAAAGGAGCAACATGTGTCTTGGATTCTGGTTTTTTCCTCTTTTCTTCAACTTTATTGCTTCTTTCATCATTTTAGCTTGATTTCTTCACCTTTCCCTACATTTACACAAATATACGATTAGGTAGCATATGTATCAATTTATCCATGAAAATATACCAAATCGTAGACAATTAAGCGCAATAGATGTGTCTATTTACAGACACATCAGCTGTCTATAAGGTAGGGGTTGGTTCATCTGTGGGTTTCCATAACCTTGGTTCGGATGATCTTGCCAACCTTGATTGTAATTGCTCGATGGATTACCATAGCTCCTTTGTGGGGGACCTGGGAATCCTCCCGCGGCATTCACGTTTTCAGGGTGTCTCTTGTAGTGAGGGGCATGCGTCCGTGGGATGGTTCGCAGCCAGACAGATTCCACACGGCTTTATCTTCCCTACATTTCCACCTGGAAGACCACGCACAAGAAAAGTTAGGTCTATCCGTTGTTGTTCCAGGTTTGATACGTTTACCTCTTTTCTTTGCGGTTGTCCATGGCGAACATGTCCAAACTGTTGGGAATTGGCCGCCATGTTAGCTATCAAGCTCCTCGCCTCCTCCGCTGTCTTGTCGATAAATGCTCCTCCGCTTGCCGCATCCACCAAATTCCTGTCACCAGAAAGCAAACCTTCATAGAAATATTGAATCAGCAGATGTTCACTTATCTGATGTTGTGGACAACTTGCACACAACTTCTTGAATCGTTCCCAGTACTCATGCAGTGACTCCTCGTGGAACTGCTTCACGCCGTAGATCTCCTTCCTTATGTTAGTCGCCCTTGAAGCAGGAAAATACTTCTCCAGGAATACTCTTTGTAAGTCCGTCCACGTGGTGATCGATCCGGATGGTAAGTAGAATAGCCAGTCCATTGCAGCGTCCTTTAGAGAAAATGGAAAGGCTCTTAACTTTATTTGATCCTCAGTGATTCCGGTCGGCTTCATAGTAGTGCACACCACGTGGAATTCCATTAAATGCTTGTGCGGGTTTTCTCCTGCAAGACCATGAAAAGCTGGCAATAAGTGAATTAAACCAGACTTGAGTTCAAAATTTACGTTATTAGTCAGGGCAGGGAAAGTGATGCAGAGAGGATGTTGATCCAAGTTATGATTCGCCAACTGCCTCAAACTTTGATTCGCAGCCATGTTGTTCCTCTCTTCTTCTTCTTCAAGCAGCCTTGCTTCTCTTCTTCTTTGATGTAGTGTCCTCTCGATCTCAGGATCGTAGTGAAAGTTATCTTCGTGATTAAACGATCCACCTGTACTCATCAACAAACCAAAGTAGTAGTGCGGGATAACAAATTAAATAAAAAAAATTAACACGAAATTATACCAATGCCATCCCCGGCAACGGCGCCAAAATTTGGTGGCGTTTATCGCGTACGCCCAAATTAACCATTCTCAAGTTAGTAGCAAAAGTATGTACTAGCGAGAGTAGGGATCGATCCCACAGGGAAGGTAGTATTTTTTCGTGCCAATTTGAAAACGAATAGTAAAAAGGGGGTTTTGGGTTGAGTGATTACTACTAAGCAAATTTTAAGAATTAAACTAATTAACGAGATTAACTAAAACGGTTTAAACTGATGAAAGTGAAGCGATTCTTGGTTGTCGGTCAACTTTACTTTTGGAAAATTATCTCTTGATCATCAAATCACTAACATTCGAATTCTTTCAATTATTCATCGATTGGAAATTGAATTCCTACCCACCTTAATCGTAGTCAAAGAGAAAACAGCATTCAATTCGACCCTTATCAAATCTCTAATCAAAACTACAGCCGTTAATGATTAAATCAATGATAGATTTCAAAACTAGCAAGTTCGATAAATCTAATCGATAGAAACTACAGCCGTTAATTATTGATTACCCAATCGTTTCTCCTAAGAATTCAAAAAACCTACAGCCGGTAATTATTAATCTTAGTTGCTTCTTAATTAGCTATCGATTATGCATATGAATACTAGGTGATCAATCTAATAAACAAACACAATAATCATTGAAATCGATACCAAGAAAAAGAATTGAAATCGAAATTAAATTCAACAAACAAACCAAAATTCTCACAAGAGATTTAATCCAAAAGCAAGTATCCCTTAAACCAAGAATATAAGAGTTTAGCCTAGCATAATTGAATCTAAAAATAATAACAAGTGATTCGAAAACATTAGATAAACAAAGGGAAAGAAATTACTAAGACGAATCACAATTCCGGCTTGTCGATTCCGGTTCCGTTTTTCGCATTGTTCTTGATAAAACTTGAAAGAAAATTATTCTAAAAACCTAACTTATTCTAAAATCTCCAAAATCTGTCTAAAAGGTGGTGTTCTTCGAGTTATGGGGTTGGAGGCTGATAAAAATAGGTTACAATCTTTTAAACATGGTAAAAGACCTAATTTCCAAATTTCGGACTCTACCGATCGATCGCTTCTTTATTTTTTTTCAGCAAAAAGCTTGAGGCGATCGATCGCTATAAAGTGGCGATCGATCGCTATAAAGTGGCAATCGATCGCTTCCCTCCAGTAGCCTCAGGCGATCGATCGCTGCTTCGTCAATTTTGTTGCAAAAGTTTCTGTCCATAGGTGATCGATTGCCTCTTCCATGCGGTCGATCGCCACCTCCAAAATTACGTTTTTGCCCTTTTCTTGATCAACTTTGAGTCCTTGTCATGTCCATGTCTTTTCTTGGTCTTTACACATCATTTTTAGCTCATTTTCTTCGATTGTACCTACAATTACACAATTATACGATTAGGTAGCATACGTATCAAATTATCCATCAAACCTACCAAATCGTAGACAATTAAGCGCTAAAGATGTGTCTATTTCTAGTCACATCAGCAGGCCAATCCATAACTGCCTCTATCTTCATGGGATCTACTGATATCCCCTCTCGAGAGATAATATGACCCAAGAACGCTACACTGCTCAGCCAGAACTCACACTTGCTGAGCTTGGCGTACAACTGATGATCACTGAGGATCTGAAGCACCGTCCTCAAATGATTGGCATGCTCCTCCTTACTTCTTGAATAAACCAGAATGTCGTCAATAAACACAATGACGAACTGATCAAGATACCTCTGAAATATTCTGTTCATCAAGCTCATAAATACTGCAGGGGCATTCGTCACCCCGAATGGCATCACTAAGAACTCATAGTGCCCATACCGAGTTCGAAAGGCTGTCTTTTGAATGTCATCAGCTCTAACTCGTATCTGTGATAGCCTGACCTCAAGTCAATCTTCGAGTAAAGTTTTGTGCCCTGAAGCTGATCAAATAAGTCATCAATCCTCGGAAGGGGGTACTTGTTCTTAATCATCACTTTATTCAATTGACGGTAATCGATGCACAGGCGCATCGAACCATCCTTTTTCTTTACGAACAAGACTGGTGCACCCCATGGTGATACACTAGGGCAAATGTATCCTTTGTCGAGGAGCTCCTGCAACAGCACTTTCAGCTCCCTCAGCTCTGTCGGTGCCATCCTATAAGGGGCACGGGAAACAGCAGATGTCCCTGGCAGTAACTCAATCTCAAACTCCACATCTCTGATCGGCGGAAATCCTGGAATCTCATCCGGAAACACATCGGTGAATTCCACAACTACTGGTATATCCTCGATCCTCAACTCTTCCTTTTCCTCTGATACATCCACGGCATAAATAAGATAGCATGAGTGACCGCGTTCTAACAACCGCGACATCTTAACTGCCGAAATCAACGGAATCTTGGGACGAGAGCCGTCCCCATAGAAGGTCCACTGAAACCCCTGATCAGACAGAAAACGCACCATCCTCTGTCGGCAATCAACCACGGCCTGGTATCTGTTCAACACATCAATGCCGACAATGCAGTCAAAATCTGCCATATCTAACAAAATCAGATCGGCCCTCAGATCATTGCCCTCAAAATAAATGAGGCAATCAGATAACAGTCGATACGCAATCACATGCTTTCCCGTGGGTGTCGAGACCATAAGAGGCGTGGGCAACAGAGACGAACACAAGTGGTGTCTCTCCACAAAAGCGGAAGATACAAATGAATGAGAAGCACATGTATCTACTAAAATAAATGCAGGGTACGTAAGTAAGTGGCACGTACTAGCAATCACCTCCTCCGGGGCTGCCTCTGTCTGCTCACGCGTCAATGCATATACTTGACCCAGCGGCGGTCCTGCCGCCTGACCTCCCTGTGGTCGAGGTGCAAACTGCTGTCTCGGTGGTGCCGTCCTAGCGTCAAATCATGGCCTATTCAGCCCAGAGTCTGCCTGACCTACCCGATTGGGGCAAACCCGAGCCAGGTGGCCCACCCTGCCACAAACATAACAGCCTCGGCAATCACGTGTCAAGTGGAATCCTCCATAGTTGTCACACTTGTTCCCTCCTGTTCTATTTCTCTGTGCTGGTCCCCGATTGCCTTGTTTCTGATTCTGAAATTTCTTCCCACCAAATCTAGAAGATGAAGAAGCCCCACGAGGCTTAAACTGGTCTCCTCGTGGCCTCAGACTGTCAATAGCTGGTCTCTGTGGTGGTACAAAAGGGGGTACAACTTCCTTGTACTCACTAACCCCAATCTCTGCCAGCTCTGCCCTAGTCAGGGCATCATCAAATGAGCTGGGGTTGATGGAGACAACCCGATCAAATAACTCTGGCCTCAGCCCTTTCAGAAAATGCCTCATCTTGGCATGACCGTTTACAGCAATGTGAGGCACATACCTCAACAATGAGGAGTATTGCATGGCATAATCTGATACAATCATGCTGCCTTGCTTTAGATTGGTAAACTCATCTTCTTTTACTTGTCTGGCAGCGGGGAAGAAATACCGGTTAAGGAACCGGGTCCTGAACACAGTCCAATCTACTGTCATACCCTGAGCCCTCAGCTCCATAACTATTGTCTTCCACCACATGGAAGACTTCTTCACCAACTGAAACTCTGCCAACCTCAGCCAGGCAGTCCGTGCACAGGGTGCCATACAAATATCTGCTCTAGTCTCTCAAGCCATTCATCTGCTGCTTCCCCAGTCTCAGTTCCTTCAAATAGCGGTGGATGATAGCTCAAGAACTGGGTCAGACTTATCTCCCTTGGTAGCAGTATCTGTGCACTAGGATCTACGCCTACTGCAGGTGGCGGTAGAGGATTTGACTGAGCAATACTAGCATTGATACTGCCTACATCTCCCACTTCTTCATTGGGGTTCTCCGGATTAATAGCCGCCATGCTGTAACACAGGGGTTAACAACAATACCAAAAGCAGTTCATAATATAAGCCGTTAGATAACAAGAGTAATCATATTCAAAAGCATGTTAGTATAACAACTTATACAAAAAATATGCACCATATGCATAAACATGCACACCAATGAATACCTAGCCAACTTGTTTCTAAAGGCTACCCTTTACTCGTTCCCTGGTTATCTAACCACTGCTCTGATACCACTAAATGTAAGACCCCGTTATCAAAACAAGATACTAAGGTGCAATTAAGAGAACTAATCATATATAAATCAGAGTATTAGGCCGTGTTGATTACCCTGAGCTTAAGAGATTACAGTACCAAAAGTTCAAAAAGGAATTATACATATTCCTAACAAAAGGTACTACACAATAGCTTTACTCTACACTTTGTAGAAACTATAGAAAAAGAATTTCTGTTCTGCTAATCCTGTAGCACTCCTTACAGCTCATAGTATCAACCTCGACCCTGGTTCTCATCGTCAAAAGCACCTACAAAGACAACCCCCAACACATGAGCACATCATAGTTCATATCGATCATAATATGAATATAAGGCATAAATGCATAAATCATAGGCATAGGATACTTCTTGAATTTCCAATGCATTTAAAACGCCCATTTTGGTTGTCCCTGTACCATAACTCATAATAAAATCAATACATGGTATTATGGCTTCTTTAAATAAATGTCATGACATATCTTTGCTTCTTAAATCTTTACTTCAATCCTTAGTCAGTTTATCATTAGTGCATTTTAATGCCCCTCGCTTCGTAACTTTAGAACAAGCGGAACTCCCCTCCCTCGCTTCGTATGGTAAACCTCGCCTCCATGTGCAAGCGAGCCTCCCCCCTCCCGCTCCACATTTTTAGCGGTATAAGCGGTAAGCATTAAATCATCACTGTGATAACCCTGACTCGTGGAATACACACCATTTATTCCACAACATACATATGCAACAACAATGCATAACAACATGTATCATACTCATAATGCACAACTTTGCATCTATCATGTGTCAAATGAACAGACATAAAATACATGTTACCGTTGAGTGCCCATACGTCGCTTACGTACCTTTCCAAAATATGGTGTGTTGCAGGACTCTATACCCTGCGTTGTGTAGCTATCTGTGAAGGCTCTACACCAGTGTACAACACAATATTAGATGCCAATTTATATACCAAAATCAAAAATTCCAACAAAAACATCATTTTCCATTATTCTGCATCTGGCGATCGATCGCTACATCAAGGCGATCGATCGCCAGACTTCACTGGCTTGAGGCGATCGATCGCGCCATTTATGGCGATCGATCGCATGCCCTTGATTTTGGCTACTGGCCTTCGGCGATCGATCGCTGCTTTTGTAGCGATCGATTGCCACATGCTCTGTGCGCGATTTTTCCAGATTCCCGAACACTCATTTTCATACCAACAATTATAGCATATAAGACATACCACATGCTTAAACAAACATGCTAAGAGCTACAATATACTACCATGAGTGTATTCAAATCGAATTTCTACCAAAACTTAAACCTACATGCATCAAAATCACCCAATTACATCAGTACTCACCCAAGCATTCTGGAAAAGGGTAACATGATTTTTTTTCCAGAATTTTCGAGCACCACTTTTCATACCAACAAATCTACCACATAACACATATAACATGCTCAAGTAAACATGCTATGAACTTCATAAAAACACCATGAATGTACTTGAATCGAAGGTTTAATAAAACCTAAGCTAGCATGCCATTTTCATACCAATAAAAGCATGAACTTAAACAAACTTTAAACAAAAACAGGACATGGTTTCTCACCCTCCTTTGCTCCTCTTTTCTTGCAAGATTTTGATCAATAAATCATCAAATCTCTCCTCCTACAAGCAGCTGGTATGCTGGACGAATTTTGGATGAAAAATGGGGAGCAAATGAATGAGGGAGGTTGAGTGAAATGAGAGGGCAAGTGGGTGGTGTGATGTGTTATGTTTTGGTCCCGGTATTAGCACGATGTATTAAAATATCCTCACATGATATTTATAGTATTTAATCAATAAAATACTTCAATTTCCAATTAAACATGCTTCACCAAAACAAATTACACCCACCCCAAATAATCATGCCATAACCCATATTCCCAACATATAACACATACACCCTGAATTGCATTTTCCCAATATAATTAATTTAACCTAATGAATTAATACCATAATCTTCATAACATAACTAATGTTTAAAATCACATAATTATTTCGGGGACATCACATCCCCTGTCACGTAAAGCGAGGGGTTTCCACTGTCATGATAAAATGAGGAGTAGTGGCGCTGCTTGACTACCACCGCGATGAAGAATATTTGCCGCTTAAGCGAGGGATATTATACCGCTAATATGGCGTAGCGATGAGCTTTCCGCTGTCATATGATAGCGACGGAGGATATTTGACACTTAAGCGCGGGATATTATGCCGCTGGTATGTCGAAGCGAAGTATCGAAGAGGGATATTTACCGCTTCTTAGCGAGGGATATCATGACGCTATTCTATTGGCGATGGTTCATGCCGCCGGGTATCTACATAGCGATGGTTCATTCCGCTATTCTATTGGCGATGGTTCATGCCGCCGGGTATCTACATAGCGATGGTTCATTCCGCTATTCTATTGGCGATGGTTCATGCCGTCGGGTATCGATATAGCGATGGTTCATTCCGCTATTCTATTGGCGATGGTTCATGCCACCGGGTATCTATATAGCGGTTCATTCCGCTATTCTATTGGCGATGGTTCATGCCACCGGGTATCTATATAGCGATGGTTCATTCCACTACATCTATTGGCGATGGTTCATGCCGCCGGGTATCTATATAGCGATGGTTCATTCCGCTATTCTATTGGCGATGGTTCATGCCGCCGAGTATTCATAGCGATGGTTCATTCCGCTACATCTATGGCGATGGTTCATATCGCCGGATATCTATAGCGATGTTTTATGTCGCTGACTCTATGACGAGGGATCATGCCGCTGATTCTATAGCGATGGATTATACCGCTATGTGCGTAGCACTGGATTATGCCGCCTACGAGCGATGGGTGCTGCTTGTGTACCGCTTGTGGACGATGGATACAGGTATGCCGCTATCTTGATAGCGATAAGGTATGATATATTATCGTTTTGTTAGCATCATTGTGAATACCATGTATTGTTATATACCGTCATGTGTTTGACAATGAGATTATGGATGTCGTGTCTCGACATGTGTGAGGTCCAGATTTATTAATAATCATTTGTTGGACTAAATATGATTTGGATTTTATTGATAATTAATTTTAGAATTAATTAATTAGAAGTGGAATTGACCAAGTGAAAGTCAACTGACAAGTTAATCGGATCATAAAATATTTTGAGATTGTAAAATATACTCCGATAATATTTTAGAGATAAGTTAATTAAAATATTTTGAGATTGTAAAATATACTCCGAATTCGTCCGTTTTTGGGGCGATGTTTTCCAATATTTTTGTAGGTAATCCTCCCTCATCCTTCAGTTGTTATTCCCCTGAAATCCCTCGAAATTTGATGAAGTTTGTTCAAATTTTTGTTCGTTGCATGTTGAATTGCTGGTTCGGTTTTGGGGAAGTTGGCAGGGGCGATTGTTTTGCTTTTATCATGGAAATATTTGATGCTTGTTTATTCGATTTTACTTTGTTGGTTATCCTAGCTGTTTCTAGACCATTAATTTGTTAGTGGGTAAAAAGGGAAGGGATTGAAGCATGGGGTGTGTGTAGGTGGTGTGGGCGTGTGCGCATTTCTGCTGTGTATATGGGTTTGTGTAGCTCCTGCTGATGTTTTGGCTTGATGTCTTGGTTATGTCCGAAATATCTGCTGATTTATGGTTCGAAATCTGTGTTGGCTTCGAATTTCTACAGCCATTTGGAACTTGAATTTCTGTTGTAGTTGGTCGAACTTTTAGCTGTTGTTTTGCTTCACTTTTGGTCGATTTGGAACATCTTTCTGCTGCTAGTTGACCGAAAGCTATGCTGCTCATTTCTTCAAATCTTTGTTGTTACTTGGTTCGAATTTCTCTTCTGGTTGGGGGAATTAGGGCTCGATTTCTTTTTGGCTTGAGGTTAGGAGTCTTGATGGTTGTGTAATCAATTATTATATCGTTAATTCATGTAGTGGCTTGATTAAATCTTGAGTTAGATAGTTGTGGGTGCACCTGGTTTCCCCTTGGTGAGTGATCGATTTTAGTTGCTGTTTTGGGGCTAGAATTATGTTGCTATGTTGAGGGTTTTGGTTTCCAATATTAATTATTTATGGCTTAATTGGATTGTTGTGATGCCCCGAAATTAATTATATGCAATTTGGGCATTAATGATGTTTATATGATGAATCATGTGGTAATTGATTTAATTGTTGGGTATGGGGTGTTGACATGATTTATTGTGTTGATTATTAATTATGAGGAAGATGTGAATTTATAGGAAGTTTGATGCATTTTTTTTTGTAAATGCTTTTAAAATACCATGTTAGGGTGTTTTATAGATCATGTTAAGTTTGGGGTACAAATGTTAATTAAAATTACTCCACCCCTTTTAAACCCCCATTATACCCACCTTTTTCCTACACTTTACCCCACTTTACCTTTCCCTCTAAATCCCCAAATTACTTTCAAACCCTACACTCTCCCCCATTTTCGAGATTCAACAAGGAAGGAAGAATAAATCTTCACAAAACCTTTGTTTGTGAGATTTATTGTAAGATTTGGAGTCCCTGAGAGGTATGGAACCATTCCTAAAGCTTTTATGATGTCTGGTTTTGAAATGGGGTGATTTTGAAGTGATTTATGTGGGTTTGTTTTGAGTATATGTTATACATGTTTGGGGTATGATTTTTGAAGTGTTTTATGTGGGTTTTAGTGGGTTATGGTGTTGTTGATATTGTAGGAAAGTTTGGTTTTGAAAGGTATGAGGATGAGCTTGAAAAATGCACACAAAAATGGTGAAATCGCGGCCACTGGTTGTGGCGGTCGATCACTACAAATGCAGCGATCGATCGCCGAGAGGCAGTGGGCAAAATGAAGGTGGGCGATCGATCGCCTCAAATGGCGCGATCGATCGCCAATGCCCAGTAGCGAATTGTGCAGCAGGCGATCGATCTCCTCATATTAAGCGATCGATCGCCGCGAAGTGAAAAATCAGGCGATCGATCGCCATGTTTTGAGCGATCGATCGCCATCTGTTCAAAAGTTGGACAATGATGATTTTTGTTGAATTTTTGGTATTGGGATATTGTTTAGCTTCTAATATCAATTTGTAAGGTTATGTAGAACCATCCCAGGTACCCACAACATCAAGGAGATAAAGTCCTCCAACTCCTCCACTTTTGGAATTAAGGTACGTAAGAAACGTACGGGCATCGGACGTTAAACCAAACTCCTACATATGATTTATAATGATGATGTTTATGATGATGATGTTTATGATGATGATGTTTACGATGATGATTTTGATAAGTAAGTTATGATGATGATGTTATGATGATGATGTTTATGATGACGATGTTATGATGATGATGTTTATGATGCTGATGTTTATGATAAGTAAGTTTATGATAAGGTCATATGATGTTTATAAAAGGGTAAGATGCCCATGTGGTAAGATGCCACCCGATGTATATGATTTGGTAAGATGCCACCCAATGTATGTGATTGGGTAAGATGCCCCTGTGGTAAGATGCCACACAATGTTTATGATATGGTAAGACGCCATACGAATGGGTAAGACGCCCATGTGGTAAGATGCCACACGATGTGTATGATATGGGTAAGACGCCATACGATTGGGTAAGATGCCCATGTGGTAAGATACCACACGATGTTTATGTTATGGTAAGATGCCATACAATGGGGTAAGATGCCCTTATACATGAACAAGAATCAGGGATAACAAAAGAAGTTGAAGAACGACCAATAACTTTTACTTAACTAAGATGTTATGCATTTACTGTATGTCTTTTAATGGGATGTTAAGTAAATATGTATATGCTCACGATGTGTTGTCCCTGTAGGTACACTTTTGGACGAAGGGCCTAGGGTCGGGTTGAGGCGGTGCGCTAAAAGGAGCAAGATGAATATAGGATACAGGATTTTGATAGTCTCTACTCTAGGAGTAGTGTAAACCTATAGCTTTAACATTCATTATTGAGAATGTAATTAATTAACTTTTGGAAATTTTATTTTGGCCTGTAATCTTCTTAGCTCAAGCTACAACCGGAACCCTTAAGAGGTTATGAATGCATGTTCAGTCCATTATACGTGTATTATATGATGTTAAGGTAGGAAGACCCTACATTAGTGGTATCAGAGCAGTGGTTAGATAACCCGGGAATGAGTGAAGAGTAGCCTTAGCAATAAGTTAGCTAGGTGCTTACTTTTAAACTTGTTTTGCGCATAAGTTGCATATGAAGTATAGGATGCTGTGCTAACATGTTTTGTTATCTAACGAGGTATTATATGAAGTGCTTTTGGGTATTGTTGTTAACCCTTGTTTTGCAGTATGGCATAAAATGTGGAAGTGGGTGACGCAGTAAGTGTCAATGCAAGTGCAGGACGTACGAATCCCCTACCACCGCCGGCTTTTGGCGAAGAACCGACTAAGCAACAGTTACTACCTGGGGAACTGAGCTTGACTCAATTTCTTGCATACCGACCTCCGACATTTGAAGGAACGGAGACAGGGGAACAGGCAGAAGAGTGGTTGGAAAGAATAGAGCAGATCTTCGTGGCAGCTCCTTGTGCTAAGACAGCCTGTATAAGACTAGCAGAGTTCCAGTTGGCCAAGAAGGCGCTGATGTGGTGGAAGACCACAGTAGTAGAGCAAGAGGCTCAAGGTCATGAAGTTAATTGGAAGCTGTTCAGAACTCGGTTTCTGACCCGCTACTTCTCGGCGGCTGCACGACAGGCCAAGGAAGATGAGTTCACTAACCTTAAGCAAGGTAACATGCCGGTATCAGATTATGCTCTTCAATACTGTTCTTTACTCATATATGTGCCTCATATCGCCACAAGAACTCAAGCAAAGATGAGGAATTTCATGAAGGGCTTGAGGCCGGAACTGTATGATAGGGTGATCACTAATGGCCCTACTTGCTTTGATGATGCACTTTCAAGGGCTGAACTAGCCGAACTGGGAGTGGGTGCATACCCTGACATTGTGCCACCTCCAGCACCTCCTCAGAAATCCACTCCTGAAAATTTAAAGCCGAGGGGTGATCAGTTCAAGCCAAGGGGGAATACATCGGCGTCAAGGTTCAGTGGTAAGAGGCCCGACAATCGATGGAAAGGAAACCGTAGGAACGATGCCCCATCCGGAAGGGGGCAGTCTCAGGGAGACAGATTTGGCAGGGTCCAGTGCAATGTTTGCGGGCAACCACATTTGACTAAAGACTGTGTGGGATGTTATGTTTGTGGCAATAAGGGCCACTTTGCTCGGCAATGTCCCAACCGAGAGGGACAAAAGAACTCTGCGGGAAGACCTGCAGACAGAGCGGCACAACACAGACCACCTTTTTTACCAAGGCAGTATGGAGGTCAGCCTATGGGGCCACCTCAGGGACAAGTTTATGCTTTGACGAGGGAGCAGGCTACAACAGCTCCGGACGAGGTTATAGCGGGTACGTGTCTTTTATTTACGCACCCTGCTTTTATATTGATCGACACAGGTGCGTCACACTCTTTCGTGTCGACAAGTTTTGTGGAAAGGCACCGCATATGCACTTCTCCGTCCCCCACGCCTCTTATAGTCTCGACCCCCGCTGGAAGAAGTATGATTACTGATCAGATTGTCTATGATGGCCTCATTTATTATGAGGATAACGAGCTAAGGTCAGATTTGATTGTTCTGGGGATGTCAGACTTTGACTGCATTGTAGGCATTGACGTTCTGAACAGGTATCAGACAGTTGTGAACTACAGGCAGAGGACTGTCCGATTCAGGTCTGATGTGGGAGTCCAGTGGACGTTCTTTGGAGACGGTTCTCGTTCTAAGATCCCGTTGATATCTGCGGTCAAGATGGCACAGTTATTGGAACGAGGCCATACTTGATATCTCATCTATGCTGTTGATGTTTCTGAAAAGAAAGAAGACTTAAAGGTAGAGGATGTTCCCGTAGTGGCGGAGCTCCCTGATGTCTTTCCGGAGGAGATTCCCGGATTCCCACCGACGAGAGAGGTCGAGTTTGGGATTGAGTTATTACAGGGAACGTCTGCCATTTCTCGTGCCCCTTATCGGATGGCACCAGCGGAGCTAAGGGAGTTAAAGGCTCAGTTTCAAGAACTCCTTGATAAGGGTTACATACGCCCTAGCGTATCGCCCTGGGGTGCACCAGTCCTATTTGTCAAGAAGAAAGATGGTTCGATGCGGCTGTGCATCGATTACAGACAACTGAACAAAGCCACAGTGAAGAATAAGTATCCACTCCCGAGGATCGATGATTTGTTTGACCAGTTGCAGGGTACGAGGCTCTACAGTAAGATCGATCTGAGGTCGGGGTACCATCAGATTCGAGTAAGGGAAGATGATGTCCAGAAGACAGCTTTCAGGACTAGATATGGGCACTATGAATTCACAGTCATGCCTTTTGGGGTGACGAATGCCCCAGCTGTTTTCATGAGTTTGATGAACAGGGTGTTCCAGCCATATTTGGATCAGTTCGTCATAGTTTTCATTGACGATATACTCATCTACTCCCGGACTGTAAGGACCCTAGTTCCTTAAGTGCGGATTAAGGGCATAATTAGCTAATAAAAATAATCAGAGTGTAAATGATCGTATTGAAACTATGAGCCTTAAGAGTTACATGCCAATTTAAGGACTACCAATGGATTAATTACATTCCCAATCAAAAAGAATGAATGTTATCAACTATAGTTTTGCGCTACTCCTAGAGTAGATGTGATATCCCCGAAATGATTAATTACAATTTAGGCATTAATTGTGTTTATATGATTAATTATGATGGTAATTAATTGATTATGTGCTGGATTTAATTAATGTGTGGAAATGCATGGTCACATGGAAAGGATGACCCGGTAGTGCATTTCAGGGTGCATGTTGGGCATGTTGGGGAAGATTGCTTTTAGCATGATTTATTTGCCATGGTTAGCAATTATTTGGAAAGCATGAGTTAATTGATATTTTGGTGCATTTTGGATTAATGCTTTTGAAAATATCATGTTGGGGTGTTTTATACACCATGGGTTTGTGAAATGCTTTTAATTAAAACCCAACCCCTTTTTACCCCAACCCCACTCAATACACTCTCACTTTTACTTTACCAAATCACCACCCAAACCCTTCCCCCTCCTCATTTTCGAGTCGAAGCAAAAAGGTGGGGAGAAATCCTTCCAAAGTTTGAGTTTGTGAAGTTTATTGGGAGATTTGAGGTCCCCAAGAGGTATGGATACCTCATTGTTGATTTTGAAGTGTTTTATTTAAGTTTGGTATGGTTTTGAAGGGTTTTAAAATGGGTTTGTGTTGGGTTGTTGTGGTTTTGGTTAAGGGTTAGATTTATGTTTGTTTTGAGGTGTATTTTGAAGGTTTATGTTGATATTTATGTTGTTGGTGTAAGGCCCCGTTGCTAATTAACTCGGATTAATAACGATTAAGAAAAACCGGATGATTAAGAATTTGAATAATAGGAATTGAAGGTATTAAAAAAGTATGTGAAATTTCGAGAAAATCCGAAAGATTAGAAAGTAGATTGTGATTAAATATGCTACGGACTACGACACATTATATTGGGAAGGTATAAATTGCATATATGTATATAAATTATTTATTTATAGTGCATGGTGCAATGCACCACCACACACAATACAAAAAACTTTGCCCCCAACATAGCAAGTCACGCCTCCCCCTATTTTAAAGCCATGGTTGCTTGTTTTATTCCTCATTCAATATTTCTCCCACCTCCTCTCATGCAATTCGAAAATATTACCTCAAAATCCCCTCAAAAACTTGATCCAAAGCAACATGCAAGAGGAGATTTGTGGAGTAGCAAGCCATAGCATTGAAACTTTGGAAATTTGAAGCAAGAGTTTTGGATGGGCAGCAGCAATGGGAGTGAAATGCAAGCTTGGGATGAGTTGGGTTACTGATTTAGGCTGAAAATCCTCATAACTTGAAGGTGTATAGGTATAATTTAAGTTTATGAACTGAAATGGTCGAATTAGTGCATTTTCATTCGAATTTAAGTTTGAAAAGTTGCTGTCAAATTGTAGTCTGCTGAGACCAGTGCATGAACAGTCTGGTATTTCGAGTTTTATGCATGGTTAAACTTCGAATTTGAAGATGCCACTCCTAATAAGGGTTGTAGTATTTTGTAATAGCTTTAAATGGCCACCGAAATCAGATAATTTGGATTTAAGATGAAAAAGTTATGGTCGTTTTACCATCATGTGTCAAATCTGGAAATCCACTGCATGCGAGTTTCATGCATTGTGTTCTTCGTATTTCTGGGAATAACCGGTTACGAATTTGAAGTTTTAGGCTCTAATAAGTGTTGTCGTATTCGAAGTTAGCTTGCATTATAAATTGGCCTCACTCAATTTGGAGCTCATATGAAAGAAATATGCTAATTTTACCACATATTGCTCAATCTGGAAAAGGATTTCATACGAGTTTCTAGGCTTGTACGTTTTTCAATTAATGTACATGAATATGAATTGTTTAGCTTAAAGCTCATAAGATATGTTTTGTTTTATGTTGGGTTATCTTTCATTAGAAACTGGCCTTACATGATTTGGAGTTTTCGTGTGTAAGATATGCATTTTTCCCTAGAACCGCTCACTCTGTCAAAACAGAATAGGAGTATTTTTAAATCTGGCATACTTTGCTTTGCATGTGCCTCTAGAGGAACGAACTAGCTTCTGGACTTCAAATATGAACTGTAGTACATTGGGTTTTCGTGATTTTCCCACTATCCTCAACTCATTTGGACGTCATATGAATTTATTATGATTTTTATACAAATATGGGTCAGGCTGGAATTTGGTAAGTTGTCCTGTTTTTCCATCAGATTGTTCTTGGCCATTTTACCTAGGCTAAATGAACGAATTTGAAGATGAGTTGAACTGATGAAATGTTCATTTTTGAGTTAGCTTTGAAAATAAATTGGACCCATGTGATTTTATTAAGTAGCGAACAAGTTATGAGCCGATCTCTACGGTTGCGCAGGCTGAAATTTAGAGAATTGGTTTTGGGTCTAAGTTTGAGTTTTATTTTGATATGTTTAAGGCTAGTATGTGACATTATGTTGTATTTGGAACTGTTATGGCCAGGTTTATTAATCCTAAGATTGAGTCGAGGATCACTTGGTAATTAGCTAACGGTTTGAGGTACGTTGAAATGAGTTTTATCATGACGTCTGGCAAAGACGTGTAATGATGCTAATGTATGGCCTTATATATCATTATTTGATTTATATGACTTATTTGTCACTATATGATTCTTATGTGACTATATGACATGATGAATGTCTTGGATTACATGATATGTGAAATTACATGATTTGTATATACTTTCACATGAGATTGCATGATATATTGAGTTGCATATGTCATTTGATGCATAAATGATTCATGGGCATATCATATTGATCTATCATTCCTTTGATATCCATGATTTGACTGAGTTGACTTACTCTGAGTGTCGGGTACGACGAGCATGGCGATGACAGGCAGTATAGGTAGTAACTGTAGTCACGTGCAGGTGCGACCGGACCTAGACACGAGGGCTGGATGCAGTAATGTACATAGGATGAGTTGTCCTAGCGCAATGTACGTATACTGTCACCCTCTGCTCGAGCTTTGATGATTTGATGATACCTTCCTTTGGACTCCGATTTTTGGTATCTTGAGATTCGATTCTTTTTACCCATTCATACATCGCATTCATACATGGTATGCATTGCATGATACTTTGTCATTCTTGACGTGATTCTATTTATTTCTCGTACTGGGTTCTGACCCCCTTCGCGGGGGGCTGTCATGTCTTTGTTGTATGGGCATGACAGGTGGTACAGGTAGACGTACTACGGATGCTCGAGGTTAAGCATCGATGAATACCGGAGCTCCTTGAGAGAGAGCTCAGGTTCTGTTTTATGTTTTGAGTCCCAGTAGTTGTTAGAGTATTTTGACTTATGTTTTAAATTTACCGGGGTATGCCCCGAGTATCTGTATTTTAATTATGCTACTACCAATTGATTTATACTTGGTAATTATGTTATGATCAACATGTTAAATTGGAAACTGGAATTATATATTTTCAGTATCAGTATATATGTATCACCTAAAAGCAAAAAAAAATTTAGGGCCGTTTGACAAGACATTTGAAATAAATCTTCCGCTGTTTACGCAAATTAATCAGTATGTGTTAATTAAACACCACATTAGGATCGGGCCCTCACAGTTGGTTGGTTGGTTTAAGTATTGGTATGGATTGGAAGGTTTTGGTATGCAAAAATGGTGAAAAATCGCGAGTCTGTGGGAGGCGATCGACCGCCTGAAATGGGGCGATCGATCGCCGAAGAGCAGTACCAAAATTGCGGGACAGGCGATCGATCGCCTGTTATGAGGCGACCGATCGCCGAGAGGCAGTGGCCAATCCAAGGTTTAGGTGATCGATCGCCATGTTTGGCCCGATCGATCGCCGCGAAGGAAAAATTGAGGCGATCGATCGCCTCAGCCAAGCGATCGATCGCCAACTGTGGAATTTTGGAAAATGCTTTCTTTTGTCGAATTTTTGGTATTTGACTATTATTTTGCTTCTAATATGGGGTTGTGTGATTGTGTAGAACCATCCCAGGTACCAACGCAACCAAGGAAATGAAGCCATATCAATTCCACTTTTGAAAAGGTACGTAGAGGACATACGGGCACCCAACGGTACATGTATCTAATATACTCATTGTTTATGCATTGTGGATGCGAGTATATATGTGATTATGCATTGTGGATGCAAATACATGTTGAATTATGCATGATGATTGTAGATGCATATGATTATTGGTGCACGTCCCATGAGTCGTGGTCATCCCTTGATGATTTTAATGCTTGCCGCTATTTGTTTTGGTTCCGCTAAATGTGAAGCGAGGGGTGGGAGCGCCGCATGTCACATTTGAGCGTGGTTGTCATATAGGGCGAGGAAAGGATATTTGCCGCTCAATGTGAGGCGAGGGGTGGGAGTACCGCTTGTCCTTTGAAGCGAGGTTATTCTATGCCGCCTATATGTAAATAAGCGAGGGGCATTAAAATACATTGTGATGGACAAACTAGGGATTGCTGACTGGTATTTGGTTTTTGATGAGATGGTATTGTGTCATGACATGTCTAGACCATTAAAAATAATCTATTGATTATACTCATGAGTTATGGTACAGGGACAACCAAATGGGAAGCGTTTGAAATGCATGGAAAAACAGGAAGTGTTTTATTATGATTATGCATTTACGCTTTATATTCATATTGTGTTGTATATGAATCATATCATTGCTCATGTTTGGGGGTTGTCCTTGTAGGTACTTTTGGCGTGATAGAAGGGCTAAACAGGTTGAGGTGGTGAGCTTGTGGAGAATTCTTTTGACCCAGGAAGGACAAGATTAACTTTGTATAGTATCTACTCTAGGAGTAGTGTAAAGCTATAATTGATAACATTCATTTGTTTTGGGAATGTAACTAATCCAGGGATAGTCCTTATTTTTGGCATGTAATTCCTAAAGCTCATAGACATCAACACGATTAATTTACTCTGATTATTTATATTAGCTCTAATTATGCCTTCAATCCGCACTTAAGGATTTGGCTCCTTACATTAGTGGTATCAGAGCAGTGGTTAGAGAACCCGGGAACGAGTGAAGGGTAGCCTTAGCATGATTGGCTAGGTGCTTACATTTGAAGCATGTCTATGCATGTGGTTCATATTGATGTATATTCTGTTATACTAACATGCTTATTATCATTCCTGTTATCTAACGGCATAACATGTATATTTGTTTTGGAATTGTTGTTTAACCTTTGTGTTACAGCATGGCTGCTATGAATGCGGGGAACCATAACGAAGAAGTTGGCGATGTGGGCAGTGTTAACGCTAGCGTTGGACAAGTGAACCCTCTACCTTCACCAGCAGTAGGCATGTGCTGCCCGGTGAGATTAACTTGACTCAGTTTCTGTCTTACCACCCGCCCCAGTTTGAGGGAACAGAATCAGGGGAGGAAGCTGAGGAGTGGCTGGAGAGACTTGAGCAGATATTTGTGTCGGCTCCTTGTGCTGTTACAGCGTGGCTGAGGCTAGCAAAGTTCCAGTTAGCAAAGAAACCTCTAATGTGGTGGAGGGGCACTGTAATGGAGCTAAGATCACTGGGTACTGTGATTGATTGGACACTCTTCAGGACCCGATTTCTGAACCGGTACTTCTCCGCAGCGGCGAGACAGACGAAGGAGGACGAGTTTACAAGTTTGAAACAGGGGAACATGACAGTGTAAGACTATGCCATGCGGTACTCTTCATTGCTGAGGTATGTTCCCCACATTGCCACCAATGGGCACGCGAAGATGAGGAATTTTATGAAGGGGTTGCGACCGGAGCTCTATGACCGGGTTATCACCAATAACCCAACTTCTTTTGATGATGCTCTCACAAGAGCGGAGCTTGCCGAGCTTGGAGTGGAGAGCTTATCCTAGTGCTGTGCCACCACAAGTACCACAACAGAGGCAGACTAATGACAGCTTGAGGCCCCGAGGAGAGCCATTTAAACCTTGTGGTGCCTCTTCATCTTCACGGTTTGGTGGAAAGAAGTTCTTTGGTCAGAAACAGGAGAACAAGAAGAATTGGTCGGCCAATCGAGGGTCTTCACAAGGAAATAGGCCGGGAGAGCCGAGGTGCGACAATTGTGGAGGGCCACATTCTTCGAACAAGTGCCCTGCCTGTTATAGCTGTGGCAAGATGGGACACATCTCTCGGTATTGCCCCACCCAGGGAGGACAGTCAGAGGTTCAGGGCAACAGGCCGAGGTTTGATGACAGGACTGTACACCAGAGGCAACAATTTGGGCCTCGACCATCGGGAGGTCAGACAGTGGGACCGCCCCAGGGACAGGTGTATGCGCTGACTAGAGAGCAGGCCCAGGCAGCCCCAGAGGAGGTGATCGTCGGTACGTGTCATTTATTTACGTACCCTGCTTTTATTTTGATAGATACAGGTAGTATCTGTTGGCTTTGTGGAGAGACACCATATGCGCACGTATTCTCTACCCACGCCTCTCCTTGTATCGACACCCACTGGAAGAAATGTCGTTGCTGATCAGTTCATGGCAGATTGCTGAAAGTAACTCCATGAGCATACAACGCAACGGAATAAAATTTTGGGATTACTAACACCGGATCTATACATAGGGATTCATATCGGATTAGAGAATACCTAAGAGTCTCACCCTTGTAGCGTGTTTGAAGCAGAATCCACGGAGCAGCACCACGTCCTACGCCTTCTCCGAGTCAATAGCAAAACTCGATTGGTTTTGCCCAACGGAATCCACACGATCAAATCGAGTGAAGGGATGGTTTAATAACAAGTTGCTAGACAAGTTACTAAACCGGAACAAGGAAGAACACTCGATTCTAAATCGAATGGCATGCCCAAAACCTCAAATTTTCCCTTCGGCTATGAAGAAAAGCCGAGAGCAATTTGTGGTTGGATGGAGGCCGTGTCTCTCCTTCTTTTAGGTTAGTATGATGGTTGTCTTACAATTAAACACCTTGCAATCATATTATATATGATTAATTAAAGGCTTTCTTAAAGCTTCATGGGCTTAAGCCCATGATTTAATTAATCCTTATGATTATTAATTAAGACTCCTCTTAATTATTTAATTCATCCCATGAATTTAATTTCCCTTCTCGATTTAATCTTTTGTGCGACCCGATAGGATCTCGTAATGTTGGCAGTGACATAAAATCTCATTTTATGTCGCAAGCATTGAGCGGTATCTAGCAACACATCGATGCTACCCAAATTACGAGAATGTCAATGACTCGACAATAACCTTTAGAACTTGTGATAATATTAATCATGTAACTTAATCCCTTTGTCCTTTGTGTTTAGATTGAACACGAGTCATGGAATAGTCATACTCGTATATTCAATCTTTATTTCTTGATCCCCAAGTAGAACTAGAATAAACGAATAAGCTCGATATCTCATATCGACTCATTCGAGCATGGCCATGCATTTTAGTTCTCACTTGATCAAGGGCCAAACACATCTCCTGTTATATAGGAGGGACAAATCCTATCTCGATCAGTCAACATCCCTCTACATAATTCGTAGTGTATCCAATAGTCGCCTTTATAGATTACCCTGTTACGGGTAACGTTTGACGATATCAAGATACATAACTCCTTATGTTGGGATCTCTGATGATCACAAGTCGTAAGGATTGTATACATTATTATCACTATGAGAATTGCATATGACGATCATATAACTATCCATGTTGCATTCTCATGGTGGGTCTGTCCAGTACATCGTTCTCTAACATGTACCGATATGTTGATTTGATATCTCATATCAATGAACAATTCATCGATCAACATATACTAGTCTCTACGTATTATCATTATCCCTTTTCATGGTAATACTTGACTAGGGACATCTTTAAGAATAATACAATATTATTCTAAGGACATTAACATATATATTAATTCACAATGCACAGTTAAAAGAATAATATATAATAATGAATTGCCACTCATAAATCCACAAACATTGTATGTCTTAAACAATCATCTAATGACTTGTCTTAGGGCATATCCCAACAAATCTCCCACTTGCACTAAGACCACTCAGACATATACCTAATGCCTAGAGATCTAGTATGACGATCATGCTTCTGCTGTGACAGCGGCTTCGTCAATGGGTCAGATACATTATCATCTGTTGGTACTTTGCATATTTTAACATCTCCCCTTTCAACGATTTCTCGAATGAAATGGAAACGCCTAAGTATGTGCTTGGATCTTGGGTGAGATCTTGGTTCCTTAGCCAATGCGATCGCTCCATTGTTGTCACAATAGAGTTCTATCGGATCTTTAATGCTAGGCACCACTCCAAGTTCAGAAATGAACTTCCTCATCCAAACAGCTTCCTTTGCTGCATCCGAGGCAGCAATATACTCAGCTTCCGTTGTAGAATCGGCTACTGTTTCTTGCTTTGAACTCTTCCAGCTCACAGCACCCCCATTTAGGCAATACACATATCCAGATTGCGATCGAAAATCATCTTTATCGGTTTGGAAGCTAGCATCAGTGTAACCCATTACATTGAGCTCTTCCTCACCTCCATAAATCAAGAATGTATCCTTAGTTCTTCTCAAGTACTTCAGGATGTTCTTGACAGCAATCCAGTGACCTTCACCTGGATCAACTTGATATCTGCTCGTCATGCTCAAAGCATACGATACATCGGGACGAGTACATATCATGGCATACATGATAGATCCAATAGCTGACGCGTATGGAATCTTACTCATGCGTTGTCTCTCATCTGGTGTTGAAAGACACTGTTCCTTCGAGAGATAAATACCATGTGTCATAGGCACGAATCCTTTCTTGGATTCTTGCATGCTAAACCTTTTAAGCACTTTGTCTATGTATGTACTTTGACTTTGACCAAGAAGCCTTCTCGATCTATCTCTATAGATCTTGATTCCTAATACATAGGTGGCTTCTCCTAAATCTTTCATCGAAAAGCAGTTCCCTAGCCAAATCTTTACAGATTGCAAGGCAGGGATATCATTTCCAATAAGAAGTATGTCATCTACATACAACACTAGGAAAATGATTACGCTCCCACTTACCTTCTTGTAGACACAAGGTTCATCTTCATTTTTGATAAAACCAAACTCTTTGATTGCATCATCAAAACGAAGATTCCAACTCCGAGAAGCTTGCTTCAATCCATAAATGGATCGTTGTAGCTTGCATATCTTTCCAGCATCCTTTGGATCTACAAAACCCTCGGGCTGTGTCATGTACACATCCTCGAGCAGATTTCCATTAAGGAAAGCTGTTTTGACATCCATCTGCCAGATTTCATAATCATGAAATGCAGCTCTTGCAAGTAAGATCCTTATGGATTTAACCATGGCCACTGGTGAAAAGGTTTCATCATAGTCAATACCATGAATTTGTTTGAATCCTTTTGCAACCAGCCGACCTTTATAGGTTTGTACGTTACCATCCATATCGGTCTTTTTCTTGAAAATCCATTTGCACCCTATGGGTCGTACCCCTTCAGGTGGATCAACCAAAGTCCATACTTGGTTTGCATACATGGATTCCATCTCAGATTTCATGGCCTCTTGCCATTTCTCAGAATCATTGCCCATAATAGCTTGTTGATAAGATGACGGCTCATCCTCATCAATAAGTAGTAAGTCACCTTGTTGAGTCATAAGAAATCCATATCTCTGTGGCTCCCGGTGTACTCTTACAGACCTACGCTGGGCTTGTGTCTCTTGAGCAGGTGCTTCTTCCACAACAGCTTGTGGTGCCTGCTCTGTTTCCATCTCAATCTCAGGTTCAGTGTTTTCTTGTGGTTGAACTTCACTAAGTTCTATTTTTCTCTCACTGGTTTTTCTAGAAATAAATTCTCTTTCAGGAAATACACCAGTCCGAGCAACAACTACTTTGTTCTCGGTGGGATAATAGAAATAGTACCCTTTCGTTTCCTTAGGATACCCCACAAATAAACACTTATCAGATTTGGGTCCAAGTTTGTTAGTGGCGTGACGTCTAACGAAAGCCTCACAACCCCAAATCTTCATAAAAGACATACTAGGACGCTTCCCATTCCATATCTCATATGGTGTCTTTTCCACTGATTTAGATGGAACACGGTTCAGTAAGAAAAACGCTGTTTCTAGAGCGTGTCCCCAAAACGATATCGGAAGATCTGCATGACTCATCATTGATCTAACCATGTCTAACAAGGTTCGATTTCTCCTCTCGGATACACCATTCCATTGCGGAGTATACGGAGGAGTGAGTTGTGGGACTATCCCACACTCCTTTAGATAGTCATGAAACTCTTGGCTTAAGTATTCTCCTCCTCGATCTGATCGAAGGATTTTGATACTCTTGCCAAGTTGGTTTTGTACTTCATTCTTGAAATCTTTGAACTTTTCGAAGGTTTCATGCTTATGTTTCATTAGGTACACATACCCATATCTACTGAGGTCATCAGTAAATGTAACGAAGTATTGAAAACCACCTCTAGCTTGTGTACTTATTGGTCCACATACATCACTATGTATTAGTCCCAATAAAACATTTGCCCTTTCAACATGTCCCTTGAAAGGGGCTTTAGTCATCTTGCCCATTAAACAAGATTCGCATGTTTCATATGATTCAAAATCAAATGAATCTAATACTCCATCTTTATGAAGTTTAGATATGCGGTTCTCGTTTATGTGGCCCAAGCGACAGTGCCAGAGATAAGTCGGATTACAATCATTATTTTTAATCCTTTTAGTATTTATGTTATAGATAGGCATATCAAGATTTAATACATAAAGACCATTCACCATTTGTGCACTAGCATAAAACATATCATTTAAATAAATAGAACAACAATTGTCCTTTATTATAAATGAAAAACCATACTTGTCTAAACAAGAAATAGAAATAATGTTTTTAGTAATTGAAGGCACAAAATAACAGTCTTTTAAAATCAGTGATAAACCAGAAGGTAAAGCTAAATGATAATCTCCTATAGCTAATGCAGCAACTCTTGCTCCATTTCCAACTCGGAGATCAACTTCACCTTTCGCCAATGTCCTACTCCTTTTGAGATCCTGCACATTTACAGAAATGTGAGATCCACATCCAGTATCTAATACCCATGATGAAGAAGTAGATAAATTGACTTCTATAACAAAAATACCTGAAGCGGAAGTCACACTTCCTTTCTTTAGATCCTCCAGATATATTTTGCAGTTTCTTTTCCAATGGCCGGTCTCACCGCAATGGAAACAGTTCCCTCCCTTTGGCTTCAGTGCATAAGACTTTGGCTTAGATTTAGCAAAGACCTTCTTTGCTTTCTTGTTGCCTTTAGCTTTGGCCCTTCCTTTGCCCTTATTCACAATAAGGACATTTGTGGCCTTAGTCTTCTTAGTATTTGCTTCATATGTTCTCAACATACCAAGCAACTGTGGTAGAGTCTTTTCCATGTCAGTCATATTGTAATTTACTACAAATTGACTGAAGCTTTCAGGCAACGATTGCAAGATCACATCGGTGGCCAACTCTTGGTCCAATGGAAAACCTAGCTTGTCCAGATTCTCAATGTACCCAATCATCTTGAGCACATGAGTTCCAACTAAGCTTCCTTCTACCATCCTGCACTGGAATAACGCTTTAGAGACGTCATACCTCTCTTGTCTAGCTTGCTGTTGGTACAACTGCTTTAAGTGTTCGATCATATCGAACGCCTCCATTTCCTCATGTTGCTTCTGAAGCTCAGAGTTCATGGTGGCAAGCATGAGGCACCCAACATCAAGTGCGTCACTCTGATGCTTCTTGTAAGCATCTTTTTCGGTTCTTGTAGCCGTTAGGGGAGGTTCCTCAGCGGGTAAGGGTTCCTCTAGGACATATTGTTTCTTTTCTTGTTTGAGGACTATCCTCAAATTCCTATGCCAGTCTAGGAAATTCGTCCCATTTAATTTGTCCTTCTCAAGGACCGATCGCAGTGATAAAGTGCTAGTAACGTTGTTAGTTGCCATGGATATCTACAATATAAATATGCAAAATAAGTTTATGATTTAAATCATTTAACATGGTCTTATATTAAATGATACTCCCACTATTTTGTTTGAAAAATATCAACCCTCGAAACCTTTAGTGGGCCAAGATCCATATTTCACTTAATCTTGAGTTAGCTTTGGCTAATCGCCCAAGACTCGGTTATTTAGGTAGACAACACTTTGTCAATTATATCACATATAATTCTTGGATAGTTGGACGAACAACGCTTTGTTCAATTCATCAAATGAATTAAAATCCAACCCATGCCTCTAGGTTCCCAATCATATTGAGATAACCTAGTTAAGTCGTACCCAATTAAAGTATAACGGATATCACTTTTATCCTTTCGCGCCTTACTAAGATTGCCACGGTGCTTTGCTTTGGCAAACCCACACATGTACAATCGAAGTTATTGACGAGTACTTTTATTTTGGAAGGCATCTAAAACTTAATATTTTAGAGGGATTTATTGATCTCATGATTAATTTGATAATTTAAAATATGTCCACTACATATAGTTGTATACATATCTACATATATGTGTAATACTATTATCAAACTAAAACATAAGATAAATCATGCATCAAAATACATAATTAAACGTGACATGGTTATAGCCCCTACTAACGATTTTCTCAAGCCAATGAGAAAATCCTATGAGTCAACCTAAGGTAACTTCATAAGCACCTTCCTTTGGCTCCAATTTGTGAATGGCCTCCTCATCCCGGCACGATGCTCCATCTTCATTGATCACCATCAATAAACTACACTATTTACAAGATATAGAATTCCTCGATTCACATTCGAGGGGAACATAGGGGAGGGATTACATTTAGAATGAAATAGAGAAAGGCACGACACGCAGGTCGTATTATAAATTACAAACATCCACAAATCCTATCTAATAGGTCAAAGGGCTATAACCACGCTCCATGCTCAAACAACACATAAAGCATGCATTAACATTTAATTAATTAAATTCTAAACATTTTAAATTTAATTCTAATTAAAACTGTAAAATAATTTTTGAAAAAATATCGTACGCTCGGGACATCACATGTCACGAACTAAAGCGACTAAGGCTCGAACCACCATGGTTCGAACCACAACCACTCGGCTGGACCATTGATGGGCCTAGGGTTTGTAACCCTAGCCCATGGCCGAGCCAAGCTCGAGCGACGGCGGCGCTAGGGTTCCAAACCCTAGCCGCCTCGCACCATGTTGGTTTTTCATCGAGCCAACTTGCTCGAAACACCAAAATCCATGAGCCACAAGCCACGGTCCAACCATGGACGGTCCATGTAAGGACCCCAAGCCCTTAACCCTTGATTAGTGTATTAACCACTATTGTGTGGCATAAGCTTTCAATAAAATTATTCGGGAAACTCAGATGATACTTTACCATTGAATGGCAACACAAAATTTTCTTTAACATACAGTGTTATAAGCTCATCATCCTAACAACAATAGACTCATAGAGCTTGCCCATTACACCACTTCTTACTTGTGGACTTTTATAAAAATTTGGGCAGAGTCTCCCCATAAATAGAGCTATCCCGAAATAAAAGCACAGCACATAACATAATTCCCGGCCAGGGAAAACATAATACTCATCAGAATACAGTAATGTCAAGTAAATTCCCAGCCAGGGAAGACACCACACACATGACAACAAAAGTGGGTTTCAACACCCACAATACACTAATGACTCTCATATCATTTAGCAATTCTACCTCTAATTGCATGCAACATAGAATGAAAGAGAGAAAGGCTCATGCCTTTACATACAACCCATATACAAGTATAATCGTGCTCACATGCGAGCATCATGAATATGTATATAATCATCGTGGGTATATGAGTACTTTATACGATACCGTGCTTCATCAAGCCCTGGTACCACGATCCTGGGAGTACATCCAATCAACAGCTTGAGCTCATCTCCAAAGCCATCGATATACCTGTTCACCTGCCCCAACAGAGACAGCCCCCAACGGGGTGAGCATACCAATTCCACAATTTCATAATCATAATGACATAATACATAGTTTACGAAAATGTAAATATTGTGGAACATATGTGATACTTCCTGGATGGTATCATCCTCATCATAGCGTACCCCTGTATAACCCTGTTCTCAAAACAGATAAATCATCAAATCTTGAATATGCAGTTAATCATCATATTGGTTAATCCTAGCCAGTCTCAAATCAGTAACCTTTCATAACATCTTACTTTATTTGGCAATGATTGGTAACATTTCATAACATCATTTCATAACATCGTTTCATAACATCTTTTCATAACATCTTACTTAATTTAGCAATAATTAGCAACATTTCATAACATCGTTTCATAACATCTTTTCATAACATCTTACTTAATTTAGCAATAATTAGCAACATTTCATAACATCATTTCATAACATCGTTTCATAACATCTTTTCATAACATCTTACTTAATTTAGCAATAATTAGCAACATTTCATAACATCATTTCATAACATCGTTTCATAACATCTTTTCATAACATCTTACTTAATCTAGCAATGATCATAGTTCTAGATATCATATTGAGATTTTCTTAACTTCCGATACTGGTTAATCACTTCTCTGATTAACTACGTCTCTGTTCCTATTATTACCCATAGGGAATAAAATACAGATATCCTAGATATCTAATCAAATACCACATTCTCATTTCTTACTTCAAGGTAACGTCATACTATGGGTGTTTGCTCCGTAGCAACCACACCTCATCATTGGCTCGCTTCATAGTGGCACTGAGCATTCCACCATGTGAAACAACATATCGTAACCAAGTCCCGATACCATCATAGTAAAACATATCATATATCTTAAATCATGCATCATACTTGTAAAACATCATTTAAACTATGCTCGTACGCTAAACGTACCTTAAATCTCCGAAGTCCGAGCCAAGCCTTGCTCGAGTTCCATGCCCCGAGGAATGATGTGCTAACACGATAAATAATTCACAATTATTTACGAACATGTAACTTATGCTCAAGCACACCCATATCCCTCAAAATATTGTCAACACACGACAATTATCCTCTTAAAAGACCCGGGGCAGGGTACATGCAGGGAAGGAATAAATGAGACAATCGAAATTTGTTCAAGAATGCCCTACAAAAATCGAACCTTAATCTCACAATTTCGAACCCAATAAAATACCATAATTCATCTAAAATGTCAATTAAGCTATTCAAGCAAGAATCAACATCCCTTGACAAAAACTCCCCATTTTCGAACTCAACCCCCTTAAAATCGAACCCAAACAAGCCTTTAAATCCCAACTCTTAAAATTCTTCAAATTTGAACCAAAGCTTCTCAATACGATCTCAATCAAGCATCATAATACACCTAAGATGTGAATTAAACCATCAATGGCAAGAATCATCACCTTTGCCAAAAACCCCCAATAATTCGAAAATTAAACCCTACGAAATTGGGGAAATTCGAAACAATAAAGGCATGGAAATACATGAAAAAGACGAACAAGGGGTTAGGGAGGTTACCCAACGAAAATCGGAAGCAAAATCGGACGAAATCCGATGAACCCTAACTTTTGGGGATCGACGCATTCCAGCCAAATTCGACTCCAAGACGCGACGAAATCTTCAATTGCCGGAGGGGAAAGAAGCGCCTCGCCGAGACGACGCCGTGGGTAGGTCGGACGCGCCGATCGGCGGCCGGACGGCGGCGGGCGCACCGCTTGAAGCGGCGGGAGCGCTGTAGCAGCGGGAATCGCGCGCAGGGGAGGAGAGGGAAAGGATTTGGGGCTGAAATGATAATTTTCATAAAATTTCGGGTTCAACTGCTATTTATAGCAAAAATACTCCGAAAAAATAATAGCCCCACAAATACATCGTGATTCCTTAAAAATCATCTGTTTTCAAAAACTCTCTCTCTAACTCCAAAATCCCCTACCGGTGCTCACCCAGCACCCGAGATCCCGAGACACACCAAAAACCCAACTCTTAGGTTTTACACCGTAATGTGAATACAATCTCAACCTCTGGATCCAACGATCCCAACTGCCCAAATAAACGAGCCCAGAAGGCCCAACACCTCGATTAAATTCCAAATCGTCACGTAAAACCACTTTAGGGATTATTAATACTCCGGGATTAACACCTATAATCCCTGGTCATCACAATATCCCCCACTAAAAGAATTTCGTCCTCGAAATTAGCACTGGTGTATCACGTAACACCCAGGCTACACAACAACATGAAGCCATAACCTCGATTCCTGACCATATCAGAATCGTATTAATAAACGCGAGGATACTTACCTCTCATCAAACTTTGAAACAGAGCGACATACCAAAACCAACATATCACCCAAGAGGTAAAACGTACCTCGATGCGGGTCATCCCAAAAGTCAGTCCCTCATGACTGCGAAACAACTGATACTTACGACTGTAGATCAGACAGTCATCCTTCGTTCTAATACAACAGTACGAACACATCCTGAATGACACCTCAACCGTAAGAACGTTGACCTCGTGTCAAACTCTGGAGTGGAATAGACTTCCAAATCCATCATAACGTCAAAGAGCGTCAGCACAACTCAACGCTAACAGTCCAAAAGCAGTTAGTCAACTGAAACTGCAAGGATTCGAATCGCTCTTGATTCTATCGTAGATATCATCCAATGATATTTTACTATGACTTACGATGTCTAACATACATCGTTACGAGGGAAACACTAGTACAACCACGATGTACACATATCAAACCTGGTTTCCACTTTCAACTTCCTCCATCGAAGGAGTAGTCGCCTCATTGCAACTTAATTTGGGCAACTCACGACCACAAATTCAAACAAAAGACATCTCACAAGATGTCCACCTCCGGATGTTCCAAGAATCACGTCCTGATCATAAATAACAACCGAGACTCCGCAGAGTTTAAATTCTTAAGGGCATGCAATAAACCCATTGCATCCTCAACGCTTGTGTCGTCAGCGACACTCAACCAATCCGAAATCCTGCCATCCCTTGAAAATCCTCGGATTTAACAATCCAACTTGGGAAGGTTGTCGCATAACTCGAAGGAAAACACCAACAAGGGAAGTACCTTAACCCTCGCAAGAAAATCCCTCTTCAAGGGAGTCAACTAACTTTACGATTGTTCCTCATAAACATCGTGCCATGGAGATTCCCAATCTCAAGGTGTTCCATATCTCTCATCAGAGATTTAACCATCCAAAAATAGCATAACTCTATGCTTAACAGAGAGGAAATCAATAACTGGCATCCGTATACTCACCGGTATACCTGCCTAAGCACTGATATCGGATGCATACTCAATGCACTCGGCTCGGGTATCTACCACATATCCCTAAGCCCCAAACACAACCGTCAATTCTGAGTCATTCCTTACTCAGTGGAGGATGAAAATCGACGATTAACAATACACGGTGTGATTCCCAAAATCAACACCACTTGCACCAACTTACCGAATCTTTCAAGATTCCCAAATAGGTATAATACTACCTCCTTCCTCGCAAGGGAAGTGCCATCGAACTCGAGATCCACAAGTCTCGAACCATCGTTCGAAAAAACTGGATACAATAACACCCATTGTATCCCTAATACACGGGTTCCCTTAGATTGAGTCAATAACGACCTGATGACTCTCTTGTTGGTACTCCAACATCCTGAGCTGTCCCAGACAAGTCTCCAAGATTAAACATAAACGTATACACGTTTCAGCGAGGCACGCACAACCTCAAATGATGTGGTGACTACTAGAGTCCACCACGATCCACATCGCATCACCTTACGATTGCCAAACTTGGTTCCAACGAGCAGTGTAACGGCTCTAGCAAGCCCATCATGGTGCTACACACACGCGGCAGACAACCTAGTCTCTGCCTCTTTAGGTTTACCTCAAACCTACCAATAAGACGGACGTTTCCACATGGTACAACATACTATGGGAAGAAAACTCAATAGAGTAGCGGGTCTTTATCCAACATTCCTCAATGCCGATATACCCTGGACACTCCAATGTCCCTATGTACTTAACATAACCTGATCCTACTCCCTTAGGACCCATCCTACACCCTCAAGGGTGGTGTGATCATGTCTACCACATGTCACATCGACAGAAAGCGAGTAATTTCCTCCATGATTACTCCTGTCGTCAAATCACATGGCCAAAAGCCATTCCAACGAGCCTACCTCAAGGGTATCACCACTCGTAAAATGATCCCCCAATCGTAAGCTGCGGTACAATCACATGTACAGCGCACCCAACCATTCCTCGAGCAACCCGCTCGGTATAAGGGTCACGTCCATCGGTGTCGCACACACCACCTTGTGCTCGGTACTGGCACCCAAGGCATACCACAGAATACGTATACTCAACGCATCGATCATCGTAACGATGATGCATGTCTAATAAGACATCTCCTACACCATCTTCATCGTCATCCCGTGACGACACATGCCAACTCATGGCATCTAAAACATTGCCCACTAGTGACGATACATGTACATCAGCGTATGTCATCCACTATCATGCTAGTAAAATAGGCATAATAAAACATGTATATCAATGCATGCCAGCTACAATAAAGCTAATAAAATAGCAATATCTCATACCTCATCGCTAGTGATATAGCGTCATACCTGTCTCCGTCGCTCAATAATAGTGCGTAATCAGCACCCATCGCTCGAAGGCGGCAAAATCCTGTGCTGAGTACATAGCGGCAAGATCCCTCGCTATAGAATCGACGGCATGATACCTCGTCATATAATAGGTGGCATGAAACCTCGCTATACACCTGAGTATGAACCATCGTCACATAATAGCGAAAAGAGGCATCGTCATCAATACATCTGGCGGAAAGAACCATCGCCAATCAATATAGCGGAATGAGGCATCGCTATCATACATCTGGCGGAAAGAACCATCGCCCATCAATATAGCGGAATGAAGCATCGCTATCATACATCTGGCGGAAAGAACCATCGCCCATCAATATAGCGGAATGAACCATCGCCAATCATCATAAAAGAATGAGTCATCGTAAATCCACATAATAATATCGTATGGCCTCTTACCATATGGGGCACCTTACCCCGTGGCATCTTACCACAAATACATCGCATGGCTACTTACGATGTGGGGCACCTTACCCCGTGGCACCTTACCACAATAACATCGCATGGCTACTTACCATGTGGGGCACCTTACCCCGTGGCACCTTACCACAATAACATCATGTAAACATTATCATATAAGCATCGTATAATCATCATCATATAAATATCTTATGCACATCATCATATAAACATCTTATGCACATCATCATAATCATTATCATAAACATCATATCATCTTTACTTATCATAAGCATTATCATAACTTACTTATCATTATCATCATCATAAACATCATATCATCTTTACTTATCATAAACATTATCATAACTTACTTATCATTATCATCATAAACTTATTTGTAATAACATCATCGTAAACATCTTGTCATCTTTATTCATCATAGACATCATCATCATAAACATCGTAATTACTTCCGTAATCATAGCATAGTCATAGTGTAAGAATATGTTACCGTCCGATGCCCGTACGCGTCTTACGTACCTTCCTCGCTTGAACATTACATGAACAAACGCATTAGTATATTCAATAATAATTGAGACCATACCGAAGTATTCCACTTTCGGTTGTCTACCCAGTCTGTCCTCAGACAATACATCATATCTTTCTTTTCACTGATTTTCTTCCAAAATCAGATTCCTTGGCACGTAGCATATAGAGTGTTAGACGTCGCTATTAATGCCATCCTATCGTGTTCCACACGATTCCTGCAACCACAATGGTTAGCAATACCACTTTTCATATCATATAAGCACATAAACAATTAGTCATGTCGTATAACATTAATGCCATCATGCATAAATATGTGCTATCAATATCTTCCTAGGCCCTTAACAGCCCCAATGAGCAACCACTGCTCTGATACCACTAATGTAAGGACCCCAAGCCCTTAACCCTTGATTAGTGTATTAACCACTATTGTGTGGCATAAGCTTTCAATAAAATTATTCGGGAAACTCAGATGATACTTTACCATTGAATGGCAACACAAAATTTTCTTTAACATACAGTGTTATAAGCTCATCATCCTAACAACAATAGACTCATAGAGCTTGCCCATTACACCACTTCTTACTTGTGGACTTTTATAAAAATTTGGGCAGAGTCTCCCCATAAATAGAGCTATCCCGAAATAAAAGCACAGCACATAACATAATTCCCGGCCAGGGAAAACATAATACTCATCAGAATACAGTAATGTCAAGTAAATTCCCAGCCAGGGAAGACACCACACACATGACAACAAAAGTGGGTTTCAACACCCACAATACACTAATGACTCTCATATCATTTAGCAATTCTACCTCTAATTGCATGCAACATAGAATGAAAGAGAGAAAGGCTCATGCCTTTACATACAACCCATATACAAGTATAATCGTGCTCACATGCGAGCATCATGAATATGTATATAATCATCGTGGGTATATGAGTACTTTATACGATACCGTGCTTCATCAAGCCCTGGTACCACGATCCTGGGAGTACATCCAATCAACAGCTTGAGCTCATCTCCAAAGCCATCGATATACCTGTTCACCTGCCCCAACAGAGACAGCCCCCAACGGGGTGAGCATACCAATTCCACAATTTCATAATCATAATGACATAATACATAGTTTACGAAAATGTAAATATTGTGGAACATATGTGATACTTCCTGGATGGTATCATCCTCATCATAGCGTACCCCTGTATAACCCTGTTCTCAAAACAGATAAATCATCAAATCTTGAATATGCAGTTAATCATCATGTTGGTTAATCCTAGCCAGTCTCAAATCAGTAACCTTTCATAACATCTTACTTTATTTGGCAATGATTGGTAACATTTCATAACATCATTTCATAACATCGTTTCATAACATCTTTTCATAACATCTTACTTAATTTAGCAATAATTAGCAACATTTCATAACATCGTTTCATAACATCTTTTCATAACATCTTACTTAATTTAGCAATAATTAGCAACATTTCATAACATCATTTCATAACATCGTTTCATAACATCTTTTCATAACATCTTACTTAATTTAGCAATAATTAGCAACATTTCATAACATCATTTCATAACATCGTTTCATAACATCTTTTCATAACATCTTACTTAATCTAGCAATGATCATAGTTCTAGATATCATATTGAGATTTCCTTAACTTCCGATACTGGTTAATCACTTCTCTGATTAACTACGTCTCTGTTCCTATTATTACCCATAGGGAATAAAATACAGATATCCTAGATATCTAATCAAATACCACATTCTCATTTCTTACTTCAAGGTAACGTCATACTATGGGTGTTTGCTCCGTAGCAACCACACCTCATCATTGGCTCGCTTCATAGTGGCACTGAGCATTCCACCATGTGAAACAACATATCGTAACCAAGTCCCGATACCATCATAGTAAAACATATCATATATCTTAAATCATGCATCATACTTGTAAAACATCATTTAGACTATGCTCGTACGCTAAACGTACCTTAAATCTCCGAAGTCCGAGCCAAGCCTTGCTCGAGTTCCATGCCCCGAGGAATGATGTGCTAACACGATAAATAATTCACAATTATTTACGAACATGTAACTTATGCTCAAGCACACCCATATCCCTCAAAATATTGTCAACACACGACAATTATCCTCTTAAAAGACCCGGGGCAGGGTACATGCAGGGAAGGAATAAATGAGACAATCGAAATTTGTTCAAGAATGCCCTACAAAAATCGAACCTTAATCTCACAATTTCGAACCCAATAAAATACCATAATTCATCTAAAATGTCAATTAAGCTATTCAAGCAAGAATCAACATCCCTTGACAAAAACTCCCCATTTTCGAACTCAACCCCCTTAAAATCGAACCCAAACAAGCCTTTAAATCCCAACTCTTAAAATTCTTCAAATTTGAACCAAAGCTTCTCAATACGATCTCAATCAAGCATCATAATACACCTAAGATGTGAATTAAACCATCAATGGCAAGAATCATCACCTTTGCCAAAAACCCCCAATAATTCGAAAATTAAACCCTACGAAATTGGGGAAATTCGAAACAATAAAGGCATGGAAATACATGAAAAAGACGAACAAGGGGTTAGGGAGGTTACCCAACGAAAATCGGAAGCAAAATCGGACGAAATCCGATGAACCCTAACTTTTGGGGATCGACGCATTCCAGCCAAATTCGACTCCAAGACGCGACGAAATCTTCAATTGCCGGAGGGGAAAGAAGCGCCTCGCCGAGACGACGCCGTGGGTAGGTCGGACGCGCCGATCGGCGGCCGGACGGCGGCGGGCGCACCGCTTGAAGCGGCGGGAGCGCTGTAGCAGCGGGAATCGCGCGCAGGGGAGGAGAGGGAAAGGATTTGGGGCTTAAATGATAATTTTCATAAAATTTCGGGTTCAACTGCTATTTATAGCAAAAATACTCCGAAAAAATAATAGCCCCACAAATACATCGTGATTCCTTAAAAATCATCTGTTTTCAAAAACTCTCTCTCTAACTCCAAAATCCCCTACCGGTGCTCACCCAGCACCCGAGATCCCGAGACACACCAAAAACCCAACTCTTATGTTTTACACCGTAATGTGAATACAATCTCAACCTCTGGATCCAACGATCCCAACTGCCCAAATAAACGAGCCCAGAAGGCCCAACACCTCGATTAAATTCCAAATCGTCACGTAAAACCACTTTAGGGATTATTAATACTCCGGGATTAACACCTATAATCCCTGGTCATCACAGTCCATGACGGTGACGGCTTGACCCATGCACGAGCCAGGGTCCGAAAAACCCTAGCCCAAGCGGCGGCCGAGTAGCTTTTGTGATTAGGGTTCAAAACCCTAGCCTCTTGGAAGTGGCGCGGCCCCATGCATGAGCCAAGGGTCCGAACCCTAGCTCACTTGCGGCGGCCCGAGGGTCAAGTCATGAGGTGGTCGAACCACCTTGAGCCAACACCTCGATTTTACGCTATTGTGTATCGTATACAATTATTCGACTATTATATCAAATACAATTTTTACGATGATTTTCAAAAACTAAATATTTATTTCATATCATATATGAATTAAACAGTTTTAATAAGCATGCAATACAAATTCTAATATGATTAACACAATTTAATCACATAAATCCGATATGAGCCTTGTAACCTGGCTCTGATACCACTGAAAGTAACCCCATGAGCATACAACGCAGCAGAATAAAATTTTGGGATTACTAACACCGGATCTATACATAGGGATTCATATCGGATTAGAGAATACCTAAGAGTCTCACCCTTGTAGCGTGTTTGAAGCAGAATCCACGGAGCAGCACCACGTCCTACGCCTTCTCCGAGTCAATAGCAAAACTCAATTGGTTTTGCCTCAACGGAATCCACACGATCAAATCGAGTGAAGGGATGGTTTAATAACAAGTTGCTAGACAAGTTACTAAACCGGAACAAGGAAGAACACTCGATTCTAAATCGAATGGCACGCCCAAAACCTCAAATTTTCCCTTCGGATATGAAGAAAAGCCGAGAGCAATTTGTGGTTGGATGGAGGCCGTGTCTCTTAAGCCCATGATTTAATTAATCCTTATGATTATTAATTAAGACTCCTCTTAATTATTTAATTCATCCCATGAATTTAATTTCCCTTCTCGATATTAATCTTTTGTGCGACCCGATAGGATCTCGTAATGTTGGCAGTGACATAAAATCTCATTTTATGTCGCAAGCATTGAGCGGTATCTAGCAACACATCGATGCTACCCAAATTACGAGAATGTCAATGACTCGACAATAACCTTTAGAACTTGTGATAATATTAATCATGTAACTTAATCCCTTTGTCCTTTGTGTTTAGATTGAACACGAGTCATGGAATAGTCATACTCGTATATTCAATCTTTATTTCTTGATCCCCAAGTAGAACTAGAATAAACGAATAAGCTCGATATCTCATATCGACTCATTCGAGCATGGCCATGCATTTTAGTTCTCACTTGATCAAGGGCCAAACACATCTCCTGTTATATAGGAGGGACAAATCCTATCTCGATCAGTCAACATCCCTCTACATAATTCGTAGTGTATCCAATAGTCGCCTTTATAGATTACCCTGTTACGGGTAACGTTTGACGATATCAAGATACATAACTCCTTATGTTGGGATCTCTGATGATCACAAGTCGTAAGGATTGCATACATTATTATCACTATGAGAATTGCATATGACGATCATATAACTATCCATGTTGCATTCTCATGGTGGGTCTGTCCAGTACATCGTTCTCTAACATGTACCCATATGTTTCTCATATCAATGAACAATTCATCGATCAACATATACTAGTCTCTACGTATTATCATTATCCCTTTTCATGGTAATACTTGACTAGGGACATCTTTAAGAATAATACAATATTATTCTAAGGACATTAACATATATATTAATTCACAATGCACAGTTAAAAGAATATATATAATAATGAATTGCCATTCATAAATCCACAAACATTGTATGTCTTAAACAATCATCTAATGACTTGTCTTAGGGCATATCCACAAATCCTATCTAATAGGTCAAAGGGCTATAACCACGCACCATGCTCAAACAACACATAAAGCATGCATTAACATTTAATTAATTAAATTCTAAACATTTTAAATTTAATTCTAATTAAAACTGTAAAATAATTTTTGAAAAATTATCGTACGCTCGGGACATCACATGCCACGAACTAAAGCGACTAAGGCTCGAACCACCATGGTTCGAACCACAACCACTCGGCTGGACCATTGATGGGCCTAGGGTTCGAAACCCTAGCCCATGGCCGAGCCAAGCTCGAGCGGCGGCGGCGCTAGGGTTCCAAAACCTAGCCGCTTCGCACCATCTTTAATTTTTATCGAGCCAACTTGCTTGAAACAACGAAATTTATGAGCCACAAGCTACGATCCAACCATGGACGGTTTATGACGGTGACGGCTTAACCATCTCGAGCCAAGGGTTCGAAAAACCCTAGCCCTCATGTGGTGTAGCCGTCGACCCTCATAATTCCGTGGACCATGATCGAACCATCTTGCAACTTCTCAATACTTTATCGAGCCAATAGAGTTCAAAACCCTAGATAGTGTGACGGCTTGACCCATGCACGAGCCAGGGACCGAACCCTAGCCCTTATTCGGCGGCTACATGGCCATGCACGAGCTTATGGGTTCGAAACCCTAGTTCATGCGGCGGCCGTGAGCCAAGGTGACTAGGGTTCGAAGCCCTAGCCATCCTTTGGTGGCTGCCGTGAGCCATGCATGGGCTAACCCCTCGATTTTACGCTTTCGTGTATCGTATACAATTATGCGCCAATTATATCAAATACAATTATACGATGATTTTCATAAACTAAAATTAATTTCATATCATATATGAATTTAAACAGTTTTAATAAGCATGCAATATTAATTCTAATATGATTAACACTATTTAATCACATACATCCGATATGAGCCTTGTACACGGCTCTGATACCACTGAAAGTAACCCCATGAGCATACAACGCAGCGGAATAAAATTTTGGGATTACTAACACCGGATCTATACATAGGGATTCATATCGGATTAGAGATACATAAGAGTCTTACCCTTGTAGCGTGTTTGAAGCAGATTCCACGGAGCAGCACGTCCAACGAACTCCGAGTCACAAACGAAAGTTTTCACCTTCGTCTCTACGGTATCCACACGATCAGATCGAAAGGGATGTTCAAGAACAAGTTGCTAGACTTATTCTTGAACCAATACACGAATCAAACTCGATTCACAATCGAAAGAATGACCAAAGCCACCAAGAAGCCCTTCGACAATGATGAAGCCGAGAGCAAACTCGATGGTGCGGCCGAGAGCTTGAATTCGTGTAGGGTTTTTGTGTTATGATAATTGTCTCCATTAAAAACGTTGTAATCATCTTTTATATAATTAATTAAAGGCTTTCATAAAGCCTCATGGGCTTAAGCCCATGATTTAATTAATCATTATGATTATTAATTAAGACTCCTCTTAATTATTTAATTCACCCATGAATTTAATTTCCCTTCTCGATTTAATCTTTTGTGCGACCCGATAGGATCTCGTAATGTTGGCAGTGACATAAAATCTCATTTTATGTCGCAAGCATTGAGCGGTATCTAGCAACACATCGATGCTACCCAAATTACGAGAATGTCAATGACTCGACATAACCTTTAGAACTTGTGATAATATTAATCATGTAACTTAATCCCTTTGTCCTTTGTGTTTTGATTGAACACGAGTCATGGAATCGTCATACTCGTATATCCAATCTATATTTCTTGATCCCCAAGTAGAACCAGAATAAACGAATAAGCTCGATATCTCATATCGACTCATTCGAGCATGGCCATGCATTTTAGTTCTCACTTGATCAAGGGCCAAACACATCTCCTGTTATATAGGAGGGACAAATCCTATCTCGATCAGTCAACATCCCTCTACATAATTCGTAGTGTATCCAATAGTCGCCTTTATAGATTACCCTGTTACGGGTAACGTTTGACGATATCAAGATACATAACTCCTTATGTTGGGATCTCTGATGATCACAAGTCGTAAGGATTACATACATTATTATCACTATGAGAATTGCATATGACGATCATATAACTATCCATGTTGCATTCTCATGGTGGGTCTGTCCAGTACATCGTTCTCTAACATGTACCCATATGTTGATTTGATATCTCATATCAATGAACAATTCATCGATCAACATATACTAGTCTCTACGTATTATCATTATCCCTATTCATGATAATACTTGACTAGGGACATCTTTAAGAATAATACATTATTATTCTAAGGACATTAACATATATATTAATTCACAATGCACAGTTAAAAGAATAATATATAATAATGAGTTGCCATTCATAAATCCATAAACATTGTATGTCTTAAACAATCATCTAATGACTTGTCTTAGGGCATATCCCAACAATATACTCATTGTTTATGCATTGTGGATGCGAGTATATATGTGATTATGCATTGTGGAGGCAAATACATGTTGAATTATGCATAATGATTGTAGATGCATATGATTATTGGTGCACGTCCCATGAGTCGTGGTCATCCCTTGATGATTTTAATGCTTGCCGCTATTTGTTTTGGTTCCGCTAAATGTGAAGCGAGGGGTGGGAGCGCCGCATGTCACATTTGAGCGTGGTTGTCATATAGGGCGAGGAAAGGATATTTGCCGCTCGATGTGAGGCGAGGGGTGGGAGTACCGCTTGTCCATTGAAGCGAGGTTATTCTATGCCGCCTATATGTAAATAAGCGAGGGGCATTAAAATACATTGTGATGGACAGACTAGGGATTGGTGACTGGTATTTGGTTTTTGATGAGATGGTATTGTGTCATGACATGTCTAGACCATTAAAAATAATCTATTGATTATACTCATGAGTTATGGTACAGGGACAACCAAACGGGAAGCGTTTGAAATGCATGGAAAAACAGGAAGTGTTTTATTATGATTATGCATTTACGCTTTATATTCATATTGTTTTGTATATGAATGATATCATTGCTCATGTTTGGGGGTTGTCCTTGTAGGTACTTTTGGCGTGATAGAAGGGCTAAACGGGTTGAGGTGGTGAGCTTGTGGAGAATTCTTTTGACCCAGGAAGGACAGGATTAACTTTGTATAGTATCAACTCTAGGTGTAGTGTAAAGCTATAATTGATAACATTCATTTGTTTTGGGAATGTAACTAATCCAGGGATAGTCCTTATTTTTGGCATGTAATTCCTAAAGCTCATAGACATCAACACGATTAATTTACTCTGATTGTTTATATTAGCTCTAATTATGCCTTCAATCCGCACTTAAGGATTAGGGTCCTTACAGTAGACACTATAGAAAGTAATCCTGTCCTTCCTTTCCCAAAAGTGTTCTTCTCAAGCTCACCGCCTCAACCCGTCTTAGCCCTTCTATCATGCCAAAAGTGTACCTACAAGGACAACCCCCAAACATGAGCAATAATATCATTCATATTCAACACAATATGAATATAAAGCATAAATGCATAATCATAATAAAACACTTCCTGTTTTTTCCCATGCATTTTAAACGCTTCCCGTTTGGTTGTCCCTGTACCATAACTCATGAGTATAATCAATAGATTATTTAATGGTCTACACATGTCATGACATAATACCATCTCATCAATACCAAATACCAATCACCAATCCCTAGTCTGTCCATCACAATGTATTTTAATGCCCCCCGCTTATTTACATATAGGCGGCATAGAATAACCTCGCTTCAATGGACATGCGGCGCTCCCACCCCTCGCTTCACATTGAGCGGCAAATATTCTTTCCTCGCCCTATAAGATAACCACGCTCAAATGTGACATGCGGCGCTCCCACCCCTCACTTCACGTTTAGCGGCAACAAATCAAATAGCGGCAAGCATTAAAATCATCAAGGGATGACCACGACTCATGGGATGTGCACCAATAATCATCATATGCATCTACAATCATCATGCATAATTCAACATGTATTTGCATCCACAATGCATAATCCCATATATACTCGCATCCACAATGCATAAACAATGAGTATATTAGATACATGTACCGTTGGGGTGCCCGTACGTCCTCTACGTACCTTTCCAAAATGTAGGATGTGGTAGGACTTCAATTCCTTGGCTGTGTCGCCACCTAGGATGGTTCTACACATTCACACAATTCAATATTAGAACCCAATAATAGTCCGATACCAAAAACCCTACAATAAAATTCAAAAACATCATATTTTGTGACTCGCGATCGATCGCGGCAAAGGGCCGATCGATCGCGAGATCACACTGCCCGAACATAAATTTTTGCTCTTTCGGCGATCGATCGCCACATTTGGGCGATCGATCGGCGAGGGATCGATCGCCCAAATGTGGCGATCGATCGCCATATGCTTCTGGAGCACACTGCCTCCTCGCGATCGATCGCCAAAAACGGGCGATCGATCGCCGAGCCCTGTATCGCGAAAAATCGCAATTAATGCTCCAAAACTTCATTCCAACCCACACCAACTTCCCTACCAACAAACCAATAACATTAAACACATAATAACCTTCCATAAACACTTTAAGCACCTCAAAAATCCAACATTCAACCTAAACCACAACAACCCGAAACAAACCCATTTTAAACCATTTCAAATCCAATCCAAACTCAAATAAAACACTACAAAATCAACAATGAGGTATCCATACCTCTTGGGGACTTCAAATCTCCCAATAAACTCCACAAATCAAGGTTTTTGGAAGGATTCTCCTCACCCCTAAGCTCAAAAACGAAAATGAGGAGGGAAGGGTTTCTGGGAAGTGATTTTGGGGAATTAGTAAAGTGTTTTGGTAAAGGTGGGGGGTAAGGGTTTTAAAACAAGTTCAATTGTATCCCCACAACTAACATGATGTATTAAACATCCCAACATGATATTTAAAAGGCATTTCACCAAAATGCACCAAATCATAATTAAATGCATGTTTCACCAAATAAATGACTACCAACACATGTAAGTCATTAAAACACCCAATTACCCAACATGCATCACATGCACCCCGAAATGCATTCCTGGTCACGCCTACCATGTGACTAAGCATTTCCATAAGATAAATAAATCCAACACATAATTAATTACCACCATAATTAATCATATAAACACAATTAATGCCCAAATTGCAATTAATCATTTCGGGATATCACACGGACTGAAGAGGAACACGTGAAGCACTTGAGAACAGTGCTCCAGATCCTTAGGGATCATCAGTTATATGCAAAGCTCAGCAAGTGCGAGTTCTAGTTGAACAGTGTGGTATTCTTGGGCCATGTTATAACTAGCAGTGGGATATCTATGGATCCCAGGAAGTTTGAAGCTGTCATGGAGTGGGCTGCACCCACTTCTGTGCCCGAGATACGGAGTTTCCTTGGCTTAGCAGGTTATTACCGACGTTTTGTCGAGGGATTTTCTAAGATCGCTGGGCCGCTGACACAGCTGACTCAGAAAGGAGTCCCATTCTTTTGTTCCGAAGCTTGCGAGGAAAGCTTCCAAGAATTGTAACGTCGTTTGACGACAGCACCAGTGTTGGTGATTCCTTCTGAGAATAAGAAGTTTGCCTTGTACACGGATGCATCATTGTAAGGTTTGGGTTGTGTGTTGATGCAAGATAAGCACGTGGTGGCTTATGCTTCGAGGCAGTTGAAGCCTCATGAGACCAGATACCCAGTCCATGATCTGGAACTGACGTCCATCATTTTTGCCTTGAAGATTTGGCGTCATTATCTTTATGGTACGACGTTTACCATCTATACGGACCATAAAAGCCTGAAGTTCCTATTCACTCAGGCTGAACTGAATATGCGTCAAAGAAGATGGATGGATTTGCTAAAGGATTATGACTGTGAGATTGAGTACCATCCTGGTAAAGCAAATTTGATAGCAGACGCCTTAAGTCGGAAGGTGAAGAGTACTGCTGAGGACGCTATGTGTTTATCAGCTATGATGACTTCTTATTGCCATCTGGGCTATGATTTTGATGTGGACAGGTCGCCGGTGCAAGTGTCGACCTTGTTGGCTGAGCCAGACATATTTGAGACTATCAGGAAAGCCCAAAGGTTTGATGATGAGGTTCAGAGGTTGTCATCGATAGTACTTCGAGGACAACCATCAAAGTTCAGAATAGCAGAAGATGATTCTTTGAGGCTGGGCAAATGATGGGTAGTCCCAGATACACCAGAGTTGCGTAGAGGAATATTGGAGCGAGCCCACAGTAGTCTGTTCAGTATCCACCCAGGAGGAAGGAAGATGTACAAGGACCTATGCGGTCAATTCTGGTGGAGACGCATGAAGCGTGATATGATGACTTTCGTCAAAAGATGTTTGATCTGCCAACAAGTAAAGGCAGAAAGGCAGAGGCCTGGTGGTGAGCTGAAGAGCTTGGAAGTACCTAAGTGGAAGTGGGAAAACATATCTATGGACTTCGTGACCCACCTACCAAGAACGACCTCTAGATTTGATGCGATCTGGGTGATCGTCGATAGACTGACGAAAGTAACTCATTTCATCCCTTAGAGTATGACTTTCACGTATCTAAAGATGGCCCATTTATATGTATGGGATGTAGTGAGGTTGCATGGGATTCCAGTCTCGATTGTGTCTGACAGAGACACAAGGTTTACTTCTCATTTCTGGGAGGGTCTCCAGACAGCTTTGGGCACCGAGGTGAGACTGAGTACAGCTTATCACCCTCAGACTGACGGCCAAACAGAGCGTACTATACAGACGCTCGAAGATATGCTGAGGGCATGTGTTTTGGAGTTTGATGCTCAGTGGCAAGATTCTATACCACTGGTGGAGTTCTCCTATAATAACAGCTATCAAGCGAGCATTCAAATGGCCCCTTTTGAAGCTCTTTACGGACGACGATGTAGGTCACCGCTGTATTAGGAGGACTTGACTAGTAAAGCGGTCGGAGGACCGGATATGATTAAGGAAATGGAAGAAAAGATTAAAATGATACGTTTAAAGATGAAAGCGGCCCAAGATAGGCAAGCAGTGATGTGACTAGAAATAGACACATCTTTAGGGCTTAATTGTCTACGATTTGGTAGGTTTTGATGGATAAATTGATACGTATGCTACCTAATCGTATATTTGTGTAATTGTAGGTACAATCAAAGAAAACGAGCTAAAAACGATGTGTAAAGACCAAGGAGAGACATGGACATGACAAGGACTCAAAGTTGATCAAGAAAAGGGCAAAAATGTAATTTTGGAGGTGGCAATCGATCGCCCGGAAGAGGAAATCGATCGCCTATGGACAGAAACTTTTGCATCAAAATTTACGTGTTAGCGATCGATCGCAAAGAAGTGGCGATCGATCGCCAAAGTCTACTGGAGCTCGGCGATCGATCGCCACTTTATAGCGATCGAACGCCTCAAGGGTTTTTCCGAAAAAAATAATGCAGCGATCGATCGCCACATTCAAGGCGATCGATCGCCGAAGAGTCCAAAAATTAGGAAATTAGGTCTTTTACCATGTTTAAAAGATTGTAACCTATTTTATCAGCCACCAACCTCCCATAACTCGGAATATTTGAGTTTTTGATAGTTTTTCATACTCTTAGAATAATTGGAGATTTTAGAATAATTTTTCTTTCAACTTTTATAAAGAACAACGCGAAGAACGGAACCGGAATCGACAAGCCGGAATCGTGATTCCTTTTAGTAAATCTTTCTTCTCTTATTAGTTTGATGTTTTTTTAGATTAATTTTGATTGTTGTTAATCTAGTTATGAGTAGCTAAATACTTTTGTGATTCTCGGTTGATGAAAACGATACATTGGATGTTTACGATTCTTGTGAGATAAGTTTTGATTGTTGATTTGCATTGAGTATCAATTGTTTTTCTGATTTGATTGTCATGATTGTTATGCATGATTGTTGGACTGATCACCTAGCTATTGTTCATACAATTTAAAGCTAAATTAGAAATCAAATACGGAATCGTTTGATCCCTCTAATTTAGGAAGCAACTAAGATTGATTAAATTCCGTTTGTGAGTTTGTTAAATTCTTTGGGTAAACAATTGATTAGATTAAACATAGACGCTTGGATTATGTTGTTTAGCTTCATCGATCTCACTAGTTCATATGCTATCATCGATTTAAATCTTAATCGCTTGTATTTTGATTGATTGTGTGATAAGGGTTAAACTAGAACGCTTGGGCTATTTAACTAAACTTAAGGTGAGATAGGACTTTGATTATTGGATTAAACGTCCACGATGAATATTCATATGGAAATTGAACCATTTGTGAAGATCGATGATCGAGATAGTAAACGCCAATTGTAAAGTTAACCGAAAACCGAGAATCGCACTTTTCTCATAAGTTAATTCATCTAGATAATTTTGCATATTAGTTTAATTTTGCATCGTAGTATTATTACTTTGACTTCAAAACCCCTTTTTATTTTCGTTTGCATAAGTTAACACGAAGATATAACCTTCCTCGTGGGATCGATCCCTACTCACGCTACTACATTCATTACTGTTATTAACTTGAGAGGGTTAATTTGGGCGTACGCGATAAACGTTACCAAATTTTGGCGCCGTTGCCGGGGAAGGCAATTTTATTAATTTGTGTTAACTTTTATTGATATTCTTCTTCCCGTGCTTTTTACCTGTTTGTTCATGCATGCAGGCGAGTTTTCATTTGAGGAGGACGAACATCAATACGATCCCGAGATAGAAAGGACTTTATACTACCTAAGAAGAGAAAATCGAAGACAAGTGAAAGAACAAGAGGAAAGGACCATCATGGTAGAGAATCAAAGCCTACGACAACTAGCTAATCCTACTTTGGATCAGCAGCCTCTCTACATAACCTTTCCTACATTTGCTACTAATATAAATTTTGAATTAAAATCTGGCCTAATACATCTTTTACCTTCTTTTCATGGCCTTGCAGGTGAGGATCCGCATAAGCATTTGATGGAATTCCATTTAGTGTGCACTACAATGAAGCCGACAGGAATAACCGAGGAACAAATCAAATTACGTGCTTTTCCGTTCTCTTTGAAGGACGCGGCTAAAGATTGGCTCTTCTATTTACCTTCTGGATCCATCACTACATGGAACGAGCTGAAAAGAACCTCTTGGAGAAATACTTTCCTGCATCAAGAGCGACGAATATCCGCAAAGATATATACGGCATTAGACAACTCCAAGAGGAATCACTGCATGAATATTGGGAGCGCTTCAAAAAGCTTTGTGCAAGCTGCCCTCAACATCAGATAAGTGAACATTTACTGATTCAATATTTTTATGAGGGTCTTTTGCCAAATGACAGGAATTTGGTGGACGCTGCTAGTGGAGGAGCATTTGTAGATAAGACGCCAACGGAAGCAAGGCACTTGATTGCGAACATGGCAGCCAACTCTCAACAGTTTGGAACTGCTCGACCGGACCATAAACTTAGGAAGCAAGGCGAGGTAAATGTTTCTAGCCTCAAACAACAATTGATTGATTTAACAGGTATTGTGAAACAACTTGCGATCGGAATGGGACAAAGTGCTAAGGTATGTGGAATTTGTGCACTACCGAGTCATCCAACTGACACTTGCCCCAAACTTCAAGAACCTTCATTTGAGGAAGCAAATTTGGCAGGCGGATTTCCGGGACAACCACAACGGAAGTATGATCCCTATTCTAGCACTTACAACCCAGGATGGCGAGATCATCCAAATTTGAGATATGGGAATCAAAATGAGCCACAGATGCAACAACACCCACCACCATATAATCCACCATTCCAAAGGCCACAACAAGCCATTCCAACCCCAACACCTGGTGAGTATTTAGAAAATATTGTTAAGGAACTTGCTAATGGATCTCTAAAATTTCAACAGGAGACAAGAGCAAGCATCCAAAGCTTGACTACTCAAATGGGTCAGATGGCAACAGCAATAAATCGCATTGAGTCTCAAAGATCAAACACTCTCGCGTCACAACCGGAGGTGAACCCCAGGGAGAATGTGAGTGCTATCACTTTGAAGATGAGCGAAGATACAGCTGAGGAGAAGGTGGTACTGATGCCACTCAAGCAAGAAGAGATGAAGGATATGGAGAAGGACGTTGAAGAGCCCATAGAGGAGGAACCACGGGGTAAGTTCCCTAAATTTTCTAAATATAAAATTGAACCCCCATTCCCCCTTGCTTTTAAGGAAAATAGGAAAGATGAGGATATCAAGGAACTCTACGAGACTTTCCGACGATGTGAGGCAAACGCTCCACTACATGATGCCATGATGAAGATACCTCGATGTGCTAGATTTTTGAAGGAAGTTTGGAAAGCGGGTAAGAACAAGGAACACAAAGGGTGCCCCAAGATCAAACTAGGTGAGAATGTTTCGGCGGTCATCCAAAGAAACATTCCCACAAAATGCAAGGACCCTGGTATGTTCTCTATTCCCTCTGTGATAGGAACCACTAGAATTGAGAAGGCAATGCTCGATTTAGGATCTTCCATTAATGTCATGCCTTACTCAACCTACATTCAACTGAAACCTGGACCTTTGAAGAGAAATAACACTGTGATCAATTAGCTGATAAGTCCACGGTTATACCTAGCGGGATAGTAGAGGACATACTTGTGCATGTAGAGAATTTGGTCTTCCCCGCCGATTTCTATGTTTTAGACATGGAAAATGGTGATCCATCTAGCCCCATTCTTTTAGGGAGACCATTCTTGAAAACATCAAAATCTGTGATCGACGTGAGTAGCGGCCTGTTAACAATAGAGTCTAATGGTGAAATTGCAAAATTTAATATCTATGAACCCATTAAAACTCACGAGCATTCTAGTTACGCTACTGATATAAATGATGCATATGATTCTGATTTTGATAATGATGAAATGTGGGAGATGGGAAAGGCTACTGATGGCCTTGATGATAACGGAGGTATGGATTCTCATCCTGTGCATACTGTTCATACTATTGCTGCTTTATCTATTCATGATACTGCTGACTCTCGCTCTTCTCACTTGCAGGATCATACCATTGAAAAGAAGCACCCTCCAGACAGACCACAACAAGCCACATATGTTGAAGGAGGAAAAAGGACTGAGGACGCCCACTCAAAGGCAAACAAACCAAAGTTCAAGAGACTTAAGAAGATATTGAGGTGGAAGAAGAAGGATAGAGCAACACTGCATCAACCACCTTGATAGAGGACTGGCGTCGGGCCACCAACGTTAAACAAAGGCGCTGCTTGGGAGGCAACCCAAGGGGAGTTAGTTTCCTTTCTCCCTTTTATTTTTATTGCTTTAGTAGTTAGACTTTTCTCTTTTCTTGTATTTTTGCCTTACATTGGGGACAATGTAAGATTTAAGTATGGGGGAGGGATTAGTAGTGTGTTATTGTTTTTCTTATTTCAAAAATACAAAAAAATCGAAAAATTTAAAATTTTGAGCTCATAGCTAGTAATGAACACATGCTTAGAATCACTAGTCCATGATGAAACCTAATTGATATCATGCATGCTTTTGAACATAGGTGAATTGTTAACCTTGGAACACTTTGAACTCTAATGAAAAGTTTACTTTCACTTAGTAGTTGAATATTTTGAGCACATTATAGTCATGGCTTGTGAAGTGTGCATAGCTTAGTGAAGATTGTGTGAACTTTGTAATAGTTTTAAGAAGTCTCTAATACATGCTAGAACTTAACTACATGCCCTTTGAGGCGTATGTCTAGACTACTTGCAAACATGAAAATGATATAGGCGATCTTTGATGCATTTGAGCCTTTCAAGCCTACCATATAAACAAAATCATTCTCTAGTACCTATTTTGAGCCTTAAATGTAAAAGAATGGTAGTATGCTAAGCATAATAAAGACCCCCATTCAACATTTCTTGACTAGCTTATCATCCTATCCTTTAAGCCTAAATGTGATTTTAATCCATACCTTTTAAGGGAGTATGATGTATTTCATTCAAATGCACTTGGGAATCATTGAAGTATATTTGTGAGCTTAATTGTCAAAAGAATGGAATGCATGAAAGAAAAAAAAGGATGCCTTGAAAAAAATAGATAAAAATATGACTCCAAGGGGAGCCAAGGCACAAAAGAAGAAAAGTGTCGAAATAAACCTTGTGAAAAAGTACAAAGTTGAAAAATTCATACAAGAAGAGAAGCTTTTAGTGTGCATTTCATCATACTCTCTTCTTTGAATATCCTTACCCTTTCTTTCATAAGCCAATACCTAGGCCAAGCTACAAGCTAATAAAGACCTACTTGATTTATGTTTGCAAAGTAGCTAAGATAGTGGAGAAGAGTGTGCAAGTGAGCTTATACTTGTGTTAGTGTATGACTTGAACTATTATGGCTTTGCATATTTTGGATCTATAATTTGTACACAACACTTGTTTATGACCACACACAAACGTTCACTACTTCGTTGGGTACGAAATGTTTAGGGATTGAACTTGTTCCACTGTTAATTTTTCACCGCCGTTCATTATTATGCATGTTAAAATTGTTGAGGCATTAAAGTGAGGACAAGTTGCTTTGTTATGAACCTGTGAGCCAACAAAAAATATTGTAGTTTTATATGTTTACTCGAGGTCGAGTAAAGAGTAAGTATGGGGGAGTTTGATGTGACTAGAAATAGACACATTTTTAGTGCTTAATTGTCTACGATTTGGTAGGTTGTGATGGATAAATTGATATGTATGCTACCTAATCGTATATTTGTGTAATTGTAGGTACAATCGAAGAAAACGAGCTAAAAACGATGTGTAAAGACCAAGGAGAGACATGGACATGACAAGGTGTGATATCCCCGAAATGATTATGTGGGTAATCATACAATTAAAGGTTGTTAATTGTGAGCCTATGTGCTAAAGGCATATTTTATGTGGGAGTGATTTATTTAATTGATGATGTGGTTTAGGGAGCATGTTAGGTGTTTTTAATTATTGTGTTGATGTGGTAAAATAATAAAATATCAAGGAGAGATATTTTTATACATCGTATGAAATACCGGGACACAATTAAACACCACAAAACCACCCTACATGCAACCACCCCACCCCCACTTGGTTGAACCCACGCCCCTCCCCTGTTTTTCTGGGAAAGCAGATGACTAAGCAAGCAACTTTACTTGAAGATATTTTCATTGTGCCTCTTCCAAAAAGACTTCTTCTTCTTCCCTTCATTTGTCTGCAACTTGGTCGGTTTCTAGGAGGAAAGTGATCGGATTTCATTCATCCTTTCATATAGAAAATCGAAGGGCAAAAGTGGTGAGGAGTCACATGTTCTTCCCAGTTTTTAAATTCCTAGCATGCTTGTTCTTGGTAGCAATTTCGGCATGCTAGTGTAGGGATTAAAGAAATATTGTTATGAATACTTTTATGTGATGTTTATGAGGCTCTCTGTAATTTTCTTTGAGCATGTTGCATGTTTTATGTAGAGGATTAAAGCATGTGAAGTTTAGTGTTCGAAAATCTGGGTAAGAATATGCCCTGTTTTTCTGGAAAATTATGGTTTGGGAGTGATTTTGAGGAGGTGATATCATGCACGTTAGCTTAGGTTTTTGGTAAACCTTTGATGTGAAAATATGCATGGTAGTTTTGTGAAGCCCTTGGCATGTTTGTTCGAGCATGCTTTATGTTATATGTGGTAGATATAATAGCATGAAGTGAAGTACTCAAAAATCTGGTAATGAAATATGTTGCTCTGTTTCCGGAAAAGTTGGTTGAGTACTTATGTAAATGATCGACGTTTATGCATATGGGCTTATGTTTGGGGTGTAAATTTGGTATGAATACACTCGGAGTAGTGTATTGTAATTGCTAGCATAATTGTTCAAACATGTGGTGTATGTTATATGCTAGATCGAAGGGTGTGTATATAGGTGTTCGAGAATTCTGGGTTGGTATTTATCGAACAGGGCATCTCGATCGATCGACATTTCATCTCGATCGATCGAGCGAGGCAGAATCTTGGTTCTGATTTTAGGCGTCTTCTCGATCGATCGGGAAGAGGGGCCGATCGATCGAGAGACCCAGAATGTTGAAAAAATATAAATTGTTATATTTTGTTAAAGTTTTGATATTGGATTGTAATGAGGCATCTAATATTGTGTTATACACTGGTGTAGAGCCTTCACATGTAGCTACACAGCGCAGGGGATAGAGTCCTGCAACACATCACATTTTGGAAAGGTACGTAAGCGACGTACGGGCATCCCAACGGTAACATGTACTTATGTTTGTCTGTGTGACACATGATGAATGCAATGTGATGCATTAAGGTTATGATACATGTTATTATGCATTGTGTTGCATATTATGCATTGTTGTTGCATATTGTGATGTGGAATAAAGTGGTGTATTCCACGAGTCAGGGCGATCACAGTTAAGGTTTTAATACTTATGCTTTACCGCTGAAAATGTGGAGCGGGAGGGGGGAGGCTCGCTTGCACATGGAGGCGAGGTATACCATACTGAGCGAGGAAGAGATACCGCTAGTATGAAGAAGCGAGTATGCGATACCGCTTGTTTTGAGGTTATGAAAGCATTAAAATAACTGATGATGACTGACTCAAGAAAAAAGAGGAAATGTCATGACATTCATTTGTAAAGCCATACATTCATATAATGTGTTTTATTATGAATTATGGTACAGGGACAACCAATGGGCGTTATAAATGCAGGAAATACAGGAAGTGCTTGTGTTTAGGATTGTGCATTTATGTCTTACTTTCATATTATGTTGAATATGAATTGTTTTATGCTCACGTTTTGGGGATTGTCTTTGTAGGTGCTTTTGTTGGCGAGAACCAGGGTCGGGGTTGAAATGCTGAGCTGTAAGGAGTGCTACAGGATTAGCATGTTAGAGAAAATTTTTGTGTAGCTTCTACTGAGTAGAGTAAGACTATAATGTAGTGCCTTTGTAGGAATTATGTTATTCCTTTTTGAAACATTTTGGTACTGTAATCTCTAAAGCTCAGGTTAATCAACACGATACGTTACTCTGCTATATTCACATGAATGTTTAGTTCTCTAAATTGCACCTTAGTAACTTGATGTGATAACGGGGTCTCACACAAGGACTCAAAGTTGATCAAGAAAAGGGCAAAAATGTAATTTTGGAGGTGGCAATCGATCGCCTATGGACAGAAACTTTTGCATCAAAATTTACGGGTCAGCGATCGATCGCGAAGAAGTGGCGATCGATCGCCAAAGTCTACTGGAGCTCGGCGATCGATCGCCATCGATCGCCTCAAGGGTTTTTCCGAAAAAAATAATGCAGCGATCGATCGCCACATTCAAGGCGATCGATCGCCGAAAAGTCCGAAAATTAGGAAATTAGGTCTTTTACCATGTTTAAAAGATTGTAACCTATTTTATCAGCCACCAACCCCCCATAACTCGGAATATTTGAGTTTTTGATAGTTTTTCATACTCTTAGAATAATTGGAGATTTTAGAATAATTTTTCTTTCAACTTTTATAAAGAACAACGCGAAGAACGGAACCGGAATCGACAAGCCGGAATCATGATTCCTTTTAGTAAATCTTTCTTCTCTTATTAGTTTGATGTTTTTTAGATTAATTTTGATTGTTGTTAATCTAGTTATGAGTAGCTAAATACTTTTGTGATTCTCGGTTGAGGAAAACGATACATTGGATGTTTACGATTCTTGTGAGATAAGTTTTGATTGTTGATTTGCATTGAATATCAATTGTTTTTCTGATTTGATTGTCATGATTGTTATGCATGATTGTTGGACTGATCACCTAGCTATTGTTCATACAATTTAAAGCTAAATTAGATATCAAATACGGAATCGTTTGATCCCTCTAATTTACGAAGCAACTAAGATTGATTAAATTCCGTTTGTGAGTTTGTTAAATTCTTAGGGTAAACAATTGACTAGATTAAACATAGACGCTTGGATTAGCTTCATCAATCTCACTAGTTCATATGCTATCATCGATTTAAATCTTAATCGCTTGTATTTTGATTGATTGTGTGATAAGGGTTAAACTAGAACGCTTGGGCTATTTAACTAAACTTAAGGTGAGATAGGACTTTGATTATTGGATTAAACGTCCACGATGAATATTCATATGGAAATTGAACCATTTGTGAAGATCGATGATCGAGATAGTAAACGCCAATTGTAAAGTTAACCGAAAACCGAGAATCGCACTTTTCTCATAAGTTAATTCATCTAGATAATTAAGCATATTAGTTTAATTTTGCATCGTAGTATTATTACTTTGACTTCAAAACCCCTTTTTATTTTCGTTTGCATAAGTTAACACAAAGATATAACCTTCCTCGTGGGATCGATCCCTACTCACGCTACTACATTCATTACTGTTATTAACTTGAGATGGTTAATTTGGGCGTACGCGATAAACGCTACCAAGCAGCCTATGCCAATAAGCGGCGACGGCCGCTAGAATTCCAAGTAGGAGACAAGGTTTTTTTGAAAATCTCACCCTTCAGGGGTGTGGTCCGTTTTGGTATGCGGGGAAAGTTATCTCCGAGATATGTCGGACCGTATGAGGTGTTGCAGCGTATCGGTACATTGGCTTACCGTTTGGCTCTACCGCCGTCCTTATCTGGGATTCATGATGTTTTTCACGTTTCTATGCTACGGAAGTTTGAGCCAGACCCGTCTCATGTATTACAGCCTACTGAAGTGCAGCTAGATTCAGATGTGTCCTACGTTGAACGACCGGTCAGAATTCTGGATCGTGAGAATCGCAGATTACGAAGTAAAGTTATACCGATGGTCAAAGTTCAGTGGGATCGTCGGGGTGTCGAGGAGGCTACGTGGGAGATGGAACGGCATATGGTGCAGCATTACCCGGAACTATTTTCTGGTATGTTTTATGTTTAGTTTCCTTATGGGTAAGTGCATGCGATTTCGAGGACGAAATCTTATAAGTAGGGGAGTACTGTGATGCCCCGAAATTAATTATATGCAATTTGGGCATTAATGATGTTTATATGATGAATCATGTGGTAATTGATTTAATTTTTGGGTATGGGGTGTTAACATGATTTATTGTGTTGATTATTAATTATGAGGAAGATGTGAATTTATAGGAAGTTTGATGCATTTTTTTTGTAAATGCTTTTAAAATACCATGTTAGGGTGTTTTATACATCATGTTAAGTTTGGGGTACAAATGTTAATTAAAATTACTCCACCCCTTTTAACCCCCCATTATACCCACCTTTTTCCTACACTTTACCCCACTTTACCTTTCCCTCTAAATCCCCAAATTACTTTCAAACCCTACACTCTCCCCCATTTTCGAGATTCAACAAGGAAGGAAGAAGAAATCTTCACAAAACCTTTGTTTGTGAGATTTAAGAGTCCCTAAGAGGTATGGAACCATTCCTAAAGCTTTTATGATGTTTGGTTTTGAAATGGGGTGATTTTGAAGTGATTTATGTGGGTTTGTTTTGAGTATATGTTATACATGTTTGGGTATGATTTTTGAAGTGTTTTATGTGGGTTTTAGTGGGTTATGGTGTTGTTGATATTGTAGGAAAGTTTGGTTTTGAAAGGTATGAGGATGAGCTTAAAAAATGCACACAAAAATGGTGAAATCGCGGCCACTGGTTGTGGCGATCGATCGCTACAAATGCAGCGATCGATCGCCGAGAGGCAGTGGGCAAAATGAAGGTGGGCGATCGATCGCCTCAAATGGCGCGATCGATCGCCAATGCCCAGTAGCGAATTGTGCAGCAGGCGATCGATCGCCTCATATTAAGCGATCGATCGCCGCGAAGTGAAAAATCAGGCGATCGATCGCCATGTTTTGAGCGATCGATCGCCACTGTTCAAAAGTTGGAAAATGATGATTTTTGTTGAATTTTTGGTATTGGGCTATTGTTTATCTTCTAATATCAATTTGTATGGTTATGTAGAACCATCCCAGGTACCCACAACATCAAGGAGATAAAGTCCTCCAACTCCTCCACTTTTGGAATTAAGGTACGTAAGAAACGTACGGGCATCGGACGGTAAACCAGACTCCTACATATGATGTTTATAATGATGATGTTTATGATGATGATGTTTATGATGATGATGTTTACGATGATGATTTTGATAAGTAAGTTATGATGATGATGTTATGATGATGATGTTTATGATGACGATGTTATGATGATGATGTTTATGATGATGATGTTTATGATAAGTAAGTTTATGATAAGGTCATATGATGTTTATAAAAGGGTAAGATGCCCATGTGGTAAGATGCCACCCGATGTATATGATTGGGTAAGATGCCCATGTGGTAAGATGCCACCCAATGTATGTGATTGGGTAAGATGCCCCTGTGGTAAGATGCCACACAATGTTTATGATATGGTAAGACGCCATACGAATGGGTAAGACGCCCATGTGGTAAGATGCCACACGATGTGTATGATATGGTAAGACGCCATACGATTGGGTAAGATGCCCATGTGGTAAGATACCACATGATGTTTATGTTATGGTAAGATTACATACAATGGGGTAAGATGCCCTTATACATGAACAAGAATCAGGGATAACAAAAGAAGTTGAAGAACGACCAATAACTTTTACTTAACTAAGATGTTATGCATTTATTGTATGTCTTTTAATATGATGTTAAGTAAATATGTATATGCTCACGATGTGTTGTCCATGTAGGTACACTTTTGGACGAAGGGCCTAGGGTCGGGTTGAGGCGGTGAGCTAAAAGGAGCAAGATGAATATAGGATACATGATTTTGATAGTCTCTACTCTACGAGTAGTGTAAAACTATAGCTTTAACATTCATTATTGAGAATGTAATTAATTAACTTTTGGAAATTTTATTTTGGCCTGTAATCTTCTTAGCTCAAGCTACAACCGGAACCCTTAAGAGGTTATGAATGCATGTTCAGTCCATTATACATGTATTATATGATGTTAAGGTAGGAAGACCCTACAATTGTATTAGTTAGACACTGGTTGGATGTTATTATACAAACACCCTACACTTCCTTTCCCCCTGTTGAATTGCTGTGTCTAGTGAACTGCTATGTGAGTTGGGTGTGATCTAGCACGTATGGGTGTGTGTTTTCTGCATCATGTGTGTTGATGTAGCGGTTGGTGGGAGATAATGGGGTTTTGCATTACCAATGATATATCATGATTAATGTGAGGATGTGTGCATCCAAAGTATTGATTATGATTTGATTCATAATATTGAGTTATTGATTTATGATATGGATATGAAAGTAAGAAATATATGATGGTTATGAATTGCTTTGATTTCGAGCTAATATTGAATTGATATTCGATATAGACTCTTCAGGAGACTTCGGACGTTGATGATAGCTTGTTCATGTTGTCTACTATAAGGTAAGTTGTGACATACGAGTAGGTATATCTAGTATCTATACATTCATGTACACATGTAATTTGAATATGATTTTTTAGGTTAATCGATTGAATCTGATAAATGAGTTTAAAATGCGTAGTTTGGTAGATACGTAGTTATACGTGATCCAAGAAGATGAGTAAAGAAAAGAATATGTGTATACATGTGTTGTGTGAAGGACACGTGGTGGTACGTGACCCGATTATACTAGTTGAGTATTGATGCCTTGGGCATGAGCGATATGAGAAAGTGTCGAGAATGAGATAGTGGGATAACCAGGTGTACATTGATGTTGAATTATTTATGTTTAGCATAAATAATATATTGTTGTTGTAGTGAATTCATAGTGTCGTTGAGTATCACGCTTTCAACGATAATACTAAACTTGACATTATGAATGTGCGTGAGTTTCAAACAGGAACAGTGCGTGGAAGCTATACAAACTAGGAATTGTACAGGGAGTATATTTTATGAGTTTTGAATAATCTAAACTGTTGCATTATGATTTTGTGTATCGATTTGTGATTGATTTTTGAGTTGGAGTATGCTCACCCTGTGTGGGGACTGTTTCTGTTGAAACAGGTATAACAGGTACGATGCTGCCTTCAAGTGCTAGGCTCGAACCTTGTTGATGATGCTTCCAGAAGCATAGTATGAGATTGAGCCGATATACGAGGTTTAGCTGTTGGTAAATATATTAATTATGCATCCGGATGAGTATCTGTTATTCGTTGCTCTTCTGTGAGCACTTGTATCTGTATATGGACTATATAAGGGTGTTGAAACCCACTTTTGTTGTCTTATTAGTGTGGTGTCTTCCCTGGCTGGGAATTTACTTAGTGTTTCTGTATTCTGTTAAGTATTGTGTTTTCCCTGGCTGGGAGTTATTTTGGTAATGTGTTTATTTTGGGATAGCTCAATTTATGGGGAGACTCTGCCCAAATTTTTATAAAAGTCCACAATATAAAAGTGGTGTAATGGGGATGGTAATGGGCGAAATCTTTGAGTCTATTTGTTGGTAGAGATGATCATACAATGTTGAACATTATTTATGTCATGGGATTATGGGAAACATGTAATGATTCTTTTTAAAGAATGAAAAGAAAATTGTAAGGACCCTAATCCTTAAGTGCGGAATCAAGGCATAATAGAGCTAATATAAAAGATCAGAGTGTAAAAGAACGTGTTGAGTCTATGAGCTTAAGCATTACATGCCAAAAATAAGGACTACCAAATGGATTAATTACATTCCAATCAATGAATGTGTTCAACTATAGTTTTATACTACTCCTAGAGTAGATACTATCCAAAATAATCCTGTCCTTTCTGCCTCAAAAGAATTCTTCAAAAGGCTCACCACCTCAACCCGCTCAAGCCCTTCTATCATGCCAAAAAGGTACCTACAAGGACAACCCCCAAACATGAGCAATAATAATCATTCATATTCAACACAATATGAAGATAAAGCGTAAATGCATAATCATAATAAAACACTTCCTGTTTTTTCCCATGCATTTCAAGCGCTTCCAGTTTGGTTGTCCCTGTACCAAAACTCATGAGTATAATCAACAGATTATTTTTAATGGTCTAAACATGTCATGACATATACCAGCTCATCAATACCAAACACTGATCATCAATCCCTAGTCTGTCCAAAACAATGTATTTTAATGCCCCTCCCTTATTTACATATAGGCGGCATAGGATAACCTCGCTTCAATGGACATGCGGGACTCCCACCCCTCGCCTCACATTGAGCGGCAAATACCCTTTCCTCGCCCTATATGATAACCACGCTCAAATGTGACATGCGGCGCTCCCACCCCTCGCTTCACATTTAGCGGAACCAAACAAATAGCGGCAAGCATTAAAATCATAAAGGGATGACCACGACTCATGGGATATGCACCAATAATCATCATATGCATCTATAAACATCATGCATAACATGTATTTGCATCCACAATGCAATACCACATATATACTCGCATTCACAATGCATAAACAGTGAGTATATAAGATACATGTACCGTTGGGGTGCCCGTACGTCCACTACGTACCTTTCCAAAAGTGGAATTGATCTGGCTTCAGTTCCTCGGTTGCGTTGCTACCTGGGATGGTTCTACACAATCACACAACCCCATATTAGAAGCCAAATAATAGCCAAATACCAAAAATTTGACAAAAGAAACCATTTTCCAAAATTCCACAGGCGGCGATCGATCGCTTCCCTCAGGCGATCGGTCGCCTCAAAATTTCCACTGCGGCGATCGATCGCGCCAAACATGGCGATCGATCGCCTAACCTTTGATTTGGCTACTGCCTCTCGGCGATCGGTCGCCTCATTTTAGGCGATCGATCGCCTACCCTTCGAAAAGCCAACTGTCCCATGGCGATCGGTAGCTTCTTTTCAGGCGATCGATCGCCTCGCGCAGAGGCGCGATTTCTGCCATTTTTGCACCAAAATTTTCATCCAATCCATCCCAACACTTACACAATCAAACAACATCATAAATAACAACTTAAACCACCAAAATATACTTCAAAACAAGTATAAATCCAACCCTCAATCTCAACTACAACAACCCAACACAAACCCATTTTAAAACCCTTCAAAATCAACCCAAACTTAAATAAAACACAACAAAATTAACCATGAGGTATCCATACCTCTTGGGGACCTCAAATCACCCAATATACTCCACAAATCAAGATTTTTGAAAGGTTTCTCTTCACCCCAAAGCTGGAACTCGAAAATGGAGAGAAAGGGGAAGGGTTTGGGTGATGTTTGGTAAAGGTAAAGTGAGAGTGGATGAGGTGGGGTTTGGGTATAAAAGTTGAGTTAATTAAAAATGCAATCCACAACCCATGGTGTATAAAACACCCCAACATGATATTTTCCAAAGCATTAAACCAAATGCACCAAAATATCAATTAAACACATGATTTCTAATTAATTGCTAACCAAGGCAAATAAATCATGCTTCCAACCATAATTCCCAACATACCCAACATGCACCCTGAAATGCTATCCCGGGTCACTCTAACACGTGACTAAGCATTTCCACATAATAATTCCAACACATAATTAATTACCATCATAATTAATCATATAAACTTAATTAATGCACCAGATTGCAATTAATCATTTCATGGATATCACAATACTCCCCTACTTATAAGATTTCGTCCCCGAAATCACATGCACTTACGCCAAAGGAAACTAAACATAAACACATACCAGAGAATAGTTCCGGGTAGTGCTGCACCATATGCCGTTCCGTCTCCCATGTAGCCTCCTCGACACCCCTGCGATCCCACTGAACCTTGATCATAGGTATCACTTTGTTCCGAAGTCTACGGTCTGCTCGATCCAAAATTCTGACAGGCCGTTCCACATAAGACACATCGGACTCTAACTGAACTTCGGAAGGCTGTAAAACATGCGACGGATCCGGCTCATACTTCCGCAACATCGATACATGAAACACATCATGTATACCATATAAAGAAGGCGGCAGAGCTAGTCGGTAAGCTAAGGTGCCAATGCGCTGCAAAATCTCGTACGGTCCAACATACCTCGGAGACAGTTTCCCGCGCATCCCAAATCGCACAACGCCTCTGAAAGGCGAGATCTTCAAAAAGACCTTATCTCCCAACTGAAATTCCAACGGTCTCCGCCGTTTATTCGCATAAGCTGCCTGTCTGTCCTGGGCTGCTTTCATTTTCTACCTTATCATCTTTATCTTCTCTTCCATCTCCCGAATCAACTCCGGTCCTCCGACCGATTTGCGGTCCAAATCATCCCAACACAAGGGTGATCTACACCGTCTGCCATAAAGAGCTTCAAACGGAGCCATCTGAATACTTGCCTGGTAGCTATTGTTATAAGAAAACTCTACCAAAGGCACTGAATCCTGCCAAGAGGCATCGAACTCCAAAACACAAGCTCTCAACATGTCCTCGAGCGTCTGAATAGTGCGCTCGGTCTGGCCATCCGTCTGAGGATGATAAGCAGTGCTCAATCTGACTTCAGTTCCCAAGGCTGACTGAAGGCCTTCCCAGAAATGAGATGTGAATCGCGGATCTCGATCTGACACTATGGAAACGGGGATCCCATGCAATCTCACCACATCTCTAATATACAACTGCGCCATCCTCAAAAAGGTGAAAGTCATGCTATAGGGGATAAAATGAGCTACCTTAGTCAATCGATCCACGATCACCCAAATAGCATCGAAGCCTGAAGCACTCCTCGGCAGGTGAGTCACGAAGTCCATGGAAATGTGCTCCCACTTCCACTTTGGTATCTCCAAGCTTCTCAACTCGCCGCAAGGTCTCTGTCTCTCTGCCTTAACCTGCTGGCAGATCAAACACCTCTTCACAAAAGCGACGACATCACTCTTCATCCTTTTCCACCAAAACTGGCCACGCAGATCTTTATACATCTTTTTCCCGCCTGGGTGGATGCTAAGTCTGCTACTATGAGCTCGCTCCAAGATCCCTCTACGCAACTCCGGCGTACTCGGAACCACCCAACGGTTACCCAATCTCAAGGATCCGTCGTCGGCCACTCTGAACTTCGTTGGCTGACCAAGATGTACTAAAGATAACCACCTCTGAACCTCATCGTCTGACCTCTGAGCTCTCCTGATGTGCTCATAGATATCTGGCTCAGCTAACAAAGTCGATACATACACAGGTGATGCATCAATGTCAAAATCATAGCCCAGATGGCAATAGGAGGTCATCATAGCTGACAAATGGATGACGTCCTCAGCAGAACTCCTCACTTTCCAGCTCAAAGCGTCTGCTGTCAAATTAGCTTTCCCGGGATGGTACTCTATCTCACAATCATAGTCCTTGAGTAGGTCCATCCATCTCCTCTGCCTCATGTTCAGCTCTGCCTGAGTGAATAAAAACTTGAGGCTCTTGTGATCCGTGTATATGGTAAATGAAGTACCATACAAATAATGCCTCCAAATCTTCAGGGCGAAGATGATAGCCGCCAATTCCAAGTCATGAACTGGATATCTGGTCTCATGCGGCTTCAACTGCCTCGATGCATAAGCTACCACATGCTTATCTTGCATCAGAACACACCCAAGGCCCTGGAGTGATGCATCGGTATACAAAATAAATCTGGAGTTCTCCGTAGGGATCACTAACACTGGTGCCGTCGTCAACCGGTGCTTTAATTCCTGGAAGCTCTCCTCACAAGCTTCTGACCAAAAGAATGGTACACCCTTCTGGGTCAACTGTGTCAACGGCTTGGCAATCTTCGAAAAGCCCTCGACAAAGCGTCGATAATACCCGGCCAAGCCAAGAAAACTCCGGATCTCAGGCACAGAAGTGGGGGCAGCCCACTCCATCACAGCCTCAATCTTCTTGGGATCTACAGATATCCCGCTGCTCGATATGACATGCCCCAGAAACACTACACTGCTCAGCCAAAATTCACACTTACTGAGCTTAGCATACAACTGATGCTCTCTGAGAATCTGAAGCACTGTCCTCAAGTGTTTAACATGCTCTTCCTCACTCCGGGAGTAGATGAGAATGTCGTCAATAAACACAATGACGAACTGATCAAGATACGGCTGAAACACTCTGTTCATCAGACTCATAAGACCGCTGGAGCATTCGTCACGCCGAACGGCATCACTAGGAACTCATAATATCCATATCGGGTCCGGAATGCTGTCTTCTGCACATCTTCCTCTCTGACTTGAATCTGATGATACCCGGATCTCAAATCAATCTTGCTATACACCCTGGTACCTTGCAACTGATCAAACAAGTCATTGATCCTTGGAAGAGGATACTTGTTCTTCACTGTAGCCTTATTCAGTTGCCGGTAATCGATGCACAACCGCATCGAACCGTCCTTCTTTTTCACAAAGATAACTGGTGCGCCCCATGGCGACACGCTCGGGCGTATATATCCCTTGTCAAGGAGATCCTGCAACTGTTCTTTCAACTCTCTCAACTCAGCCGGTGCCATCCTGTAAGGTGCACGAGAGATAGCGGATGTCCCTGGCAACAGCTCGATCCCAAACTCAACTTCCCTAGCCGGTGGAAATCCTGGGATCTCTTCTGGGAATACATCAGCAAACTCTGCTACCACTGGCACATCCTCAACTCTTAGTTCTTTACTCTTCCCAGACGTGTCCACGGCATAAATGAGATAGCCTGTGTGGCCACGTTCCAACAACTGAGTCATCTTGATCGCTGAATCAACGGAATCTTCGCACGAGAACCGTTGCCATAGAAGGTCCACTGACTGCCCAACTCAGGTCTGAACTTCACTGTCCTCTGACGGCAATCTACCACTGCCTGATATCTGTTCAGAACATCAATACCCAAGATGCAGTCGAAGTCTGACATACCCAGCACAATCAAGTCTGATCTCAATTCGTTGCCCTCAAAATAAATGAGGCAGTCTGCCATAAACTGATCAGCAACGACATTTCTTCCAGTGGGTGTCGAGACCAAAAGAGGCGTGGGTAAAGAAGACGTGCGCATATGGTGTCTCTCCACAAAACCAACAGATACAAAAGAGTGGGAGGCACCTGTATCGTTCAAAATAAAAGCAGGGTACGTAAATAAATGACACGTACCGGCGATCACCTCCTCTAGGGCTGCCTGGGCCTGCTCTCTAGTCAGCGCATACACCTGTCCCTGGGGCGGTCCCACTGTCTGACCTCCCGATGGTCGAGGCCCAAACTGCTGCCTCTGATGCACTGTCCTATCCTCAAATCTCAGCCGGTTGCCCTGGAACTCTGACTGTCCTCCCCGGGTGGGGCAATACCGAGCGATGTGGCCCATCTTGCCACAGATATAACAGGCAGGACACTTGCTTGAAGAATGTGGTCCTCCACAATTGTCGCACCTCGGCTCTCCCGGCCTATTCCCTTGTGAAGACCCTCGATTGGCCGACCAATTGCCCTTCTTGCCCTCCTGCTTCTGTCCAAAGAATTTCTTTCCACCAAATCGCGAAGATGAAGAGGCACCACGGGGTTTAAATGGCTCTCCTCGGGGCCTCAAGCTGTCATTAGTCTGCCTCTGTTGCGGTACTGGTGGTGGCATAGCACTGGATAAGCTCCCACCCCAAGCTCGGCAAGCTCCGCCCTTGTGAGAGCATCATCAAAAGAATTTGGGTTATTGGTGATAACCCGGTCATAGAGCTCCGGTCGCAACCCCTTCATAAAATTTCTCATCTTTGCGTGCCCATTGGTGGCAATGTGGGGAACATACCTCAGCAACGAAGAGTACCGCGTGGCATAGTCTGACACTGTCATGTTCCCCTGTTTCAAACTCGTAAACTCGTCCTCCTTTGTCTGTCTCGCCGCTGCGGAGAAGTACCGGTTCAGAAACCTAGTCCTGAATAGTGTCCAATCAATCACAGCACCTAGTGCTCTTAGCTCCATCACCGTGCTCCTCCACCACATTAGAGGTTTCTTAGCTAACTGAAACTCCGCCAGCCTCAGCCAAGCTGTAACAGCACAAGGAGCCGATACAAAGATCTGTTCAAGTCTTTCCAACCACTCTTCAGCCTCTTCTCCGGACTCTGTCCCCTCAAACCGGGGCGGATGGTAAGACAGAAATTGCGTCAGACTGATCTCACCCGGTAGTAATAACTGATCTACGGGTTCCAAGCCTACTGCTGGTGGAGGTAGAGGGTTCACTTGTCCAATACTTGCGTTCACACTACCAACATCTCCAACCTCCTCATTAGCAGCCATGCTGTAACACAAATGTTAACAACAATTCCAAAGCAATATATATGTTCTGCCGTTAGATAACAGGAATGAGAATAAGCACGTTAGTATAACAGGATATACATTAATATGCACCACATGCATAAACATGCTTCAAATGTAAGCACCTAGCCAATCATGCTAAGGCTATCCTTCACTCGTTCCCGGGTTCTCTAACCACTGCTCTGATACCACTAATGTAAGGACCCTAATCCTTAAGTGCGGAATCAAGGCATAATAGAGCTAATATAAAAGATCAGAGTGTAAAAGAACGTGTTGAGTCTATGAGCTTAAGCATTACATGCCAAAAATAAGGACTACCAAATGGATTAATTACATTCCAATCAATGAATGTGTTCAACTATAGTTTTATACTACTCCTAGAGTAGATACTATCCAAAATAATCCTGTCCTTTCTGCCTCAAAAGAATTCTTCAAAAGGCTCACCACCTCAACCCGCTCAAGCCCTTCTATCATGCCAAAAAGGTACCTACAAGGACAACCCCCAAACATGAGCAATAATAATCATTCATATTCAACACAATATGAAGATAAAGCGTAAATGCATAATCATAATAAAACACTTCCCGTTTGGTTGTCCCTGTACCATAACTCATGAGTATAATCAACAGATTATTTTTAATGGTCTAAACATGTCATGACATATACCAACTCATCAATACCAAATACTGATCACCAATCCCTAGTCTGTCCATCACAATGTATTTTAATGCCCCTCGCTTATTTACATATAGGCGGCATAGGATAACCTCGCTTCAATGGACATGCGGGACTCCCACCCCTCGCCTCACATTGAGCGGCAAATACCCTTTCCTCGCCCTATATGATAACCACGCTCAAATGTGACATGCGGCGCTCCCACCCCTCGCTTCACATTTAGCGGAACCAAACAAATAGCGGCAAGCATTAAAATCATCAAGGGATGACCACGACTCATGGGATATGCACCAATAATCATCATATGCATCTATAAACATCATGTATAACATGTATTTGCATCCACAATGCAATACCACATATATACTCGCATCCACAATGCATAAACAATGAGTATATAAGATACATGTACCGTTGGGGTGCCCGTACGTCCACTACGTACCTTTCCAAAAGTGGAATTGATTTGGCTTCAGTTCCTCGGTTGCGTTGCTACCTGGGATGGTTCTACACAATCACACAACCCCATATTAGACGCCAAATAATAGCCAAATACCAAAAATTTGACAAAAGAAACCATTTTCCAAAATTCCACAGGCGGCGATCGATCGCTTCCCTCAGGCGATCGGTCGCCTCAAAATTTCCACTGCGGCGATCGATCGCGCCAAACATGGCGATCGATCGCCTAACCTTTGATTTGGCTACTGCCTCTCGGCGATCGGTCGCCTCATTTTAGGCGATCGATCGCTTACCCTTCGAAAAGCCTACTGTCCCATGGCGATCGGTCGCCTCTTTTCAGGCGATCGATCGCCTCGAGCAGAGGCGCGATTTCTGCCATTTTTGCACCAAAATTTCATCCAATCCATCCCAACACTTACACAATCAAACAACATCATAAATAACAACTTAAACCACCAAAATATACTTCAAAACAAGTATAAATCCAACCCTCAATCTCAACTACAACAACCCAACACAAACCCATTTTAAAACCCTTCAAAATCAACCCAAACTTAAATAAAACACAACAAAATTAACCATGAGGTATCCATACCTCTTGGGGACATCAAATCACCCAATATACTCCACAAATCAAGATTTTTGAAAGGTTTCTCTTCACCCCAAAGCTGGAACTCGAAAATGGAGAGAAAGGGGAAGGGTTTGGGTGATGTTTGGTAAAGGTAAAGTGAGAGTGGATGAGGTGGGGTTTGGGTATAAAAGTTGAGTTAATTAAAAATGCAATCCACAACCCATGGTGTATAAAACACCCCAACATGATATTTTCCAAAGCATTAAACCAAATGCACCAAAATATCAATTAAACACATGATTTCTAATTAATTGCTAACCAAGGCAAATAAATCATGCTTCCAACCATAATTCCCAACATACCCAACATGCACCCTGAAATGCTATCCCGGGTCACTCTAACACGTGACTAAGCATTTCCACATAATAATTCCAACACATAATTAATTACCATCATAATTAATCATATAAACTTAATTAATGCACCAGATTGCAATTAATCATTTCAGGGATATCACAAAAATGAAAAATTTATACATATACGACGTCATAAATGAACTAATGACGAGTTTAGGTGTTGGGGTCTTACAACATGTACCGTCACGAGTTGACGATGGGATTTTGGATGTCATATGTTGGCATATACCATCACGGGATGATGATGACGTAGTGGATGTCTATGTAGACACGTAGTGTCGTTTCGATGGATAATACATTTATGTATATGTATTTAGTCGTATGGTCTGAATGCCAATGGCGAGCGCATGGTAGTGTCTGGGTCACTAGTTGACGAGTCCATTACGCCGATGTAAGGACCCCCGTGCCCTTAACCCGTTATTAGTGTATTAAGCCATATCATTAGTGCATATAATCATACTATCAGGGGAAAAACCATATGCAAGTGCAACACCATATGCTATCCAGAAAATTTCTTGCATTTAAACAACATAATATTCAAATTCTCCAACCATGATTATCCATATAGCATGCACCCTCATAATACACTAACACACTCTTAGTTCATTTAGCAATTCTATATCTAATTGCGTGCAAACCATAAATGAACAGAGAAGAGCCGTAGCCCGTTTATACATTCCATATACACGTAATATGTACTCACATAAGAGTACCCAATGAATGAGCGTGTATCTAATGTATAAAACACTCTGCTGGATACCGTTACTGGTGCTTCGATCCTGGAAGCACCTCTCAAGCGCAACTCGATCTCGACTCTGGATCTGAGCGCCTGTCCATCCAGCTCTGGTACCTCAATCCTGGAAGTACTTCAATCAACAACCCGAGCTCAACTCCAAAGCTGCTGCTACACCTGTACCACCTGCCCCAACAGAGACAGCCCCCACACGGGGTGACCATACCAATATCCCAATCCAATAACCACAACAATACAATTCATAATTTACAACAATGTAAATGCTATGAAATAGAAAATATACTACCTGGATGCATCATCCTCATCCGGGGTTTCCTGTACTGTCCCTGTTCTCAAAACACTGAAACCATCAAATTCCCAAATGCCAGTTAAACATTACATTGATTAACAATTCTATGAGCCATATACCAATGTCATAATCAATAACATGAAATCATTAAACAATGATTATAGACAATCCATGTTTCTCACTTATGGTTTCATAGCTCTATTTCATTGCTCGCTCTACAATAGCGGCATTCCATTTCCACGCATGCTCGATGGCAGCGGCGTCATAATCGATGTTCGCTCACAGGCGACAACATCCCAATCATTGCTCGCTCAAAAGCGGCACCATGCAATTCTCGATGTATATATAGACATTTGAAGCAAGTACAATAAACCATGCATTTCAATCTCTGTTTATTGCTAATACCATGTGTCATGCATTTCCACACACATTCATTGCAATACAGTGTACCAAGCACTCAACAATTGCAATTATATTAAAGGGCTACGCTCGTACGTCATACGTACCTTATAATTCCGTAGCTCGAGTCCAAACTTTGCTTGATTTCCTTACCTCGAGAGATATGTGCTAAAACACATAAACAACTCACAATCAAGTATAAGCATGCAACCACGTGTCCAAGCACGTTCAAGATTCCCAATCATATCGTCAATCCATGACGATTACCAAAAATAAAAGCCCCCCCGGCTAAGCATGCATAATGCCCAAAATATACCATTAACAAGTTTAAAAGATAACCAAGAATTCAACCGGGAATTCCGTTTTATTAAACTTTGGCCTCAACCAATCCATTTTAAAAGCATAGCATTCCCATTGGAATGTAGACATTGCCCCGGAAACGGCCCCTTAAAACCTCGATTTCAAAAGCCCGATAATTTTTCCCAAAATTACAAAAAAATAAAACCTTACGGGCGGCAACGCCTCATTTAGCGCGATCGATCGCCCCTGTCCAGTGGGCAAAAACGCCTACACGCGATCGATCTCCACCCCTCGCGATCGGTCGCCAACATGCTCGCGATCGCCTGCACTGTTCATCTTCTTCGAAAATCTGAGCAGCTCGTCGCGATCGATCGCCACCTGCAATTTTTCCGGAAAACTCGAGTTTCTATGGTGTTTTTGACACCCAAACTCAAATCCAACACCCATACATCCTCCACATCTCAAATACATCATTAAAACTCAATATAAACTCCCAAAAAACTCAACATTGGATTTTAAGAAAAAATCCCCAAAACCCATAACCAACCAAAACCTCAACTCAAAATTACCATACCACAATCAAAACGAAGCTAAATGCGAGGGGATGAATAATACCTTATTATCTTCGAGAAATCCGGCTCCTAGGATGAGCCTCCGTCGATTTGCTCATCAAAGGAAAAGGGAGAGGGGTTTGGGGTGAGAGAGGCGATTGAGAGAGGGAGAGGAGAGGAATGGAATGGATTCCAAATGACGGAATCCCGAGTCCAACTGGTATATATAACAAAAATGCCCCAAAATACAATACCTCCACAAATACATCATGATTCATTAAAAATCATCTGTTCTCAAAAACTCTCTCTCCAACATCAAATCCCCATACATGCCCCAACATAAGGCACCCCGGACTCCAAGTCCCACTAAAAACCCAATTCAAAGGTTTTCCACCAAAATGAGGATACAATGCCAACCTTTGGATCCAACGGTTCCAAATGCCCGATTTAACAACCTCGGGAGACCCAACACCGCAATTAATTCCTAATTGCCACAATTAAAATCCATCAAGGATTAATACCACACCGGGATTAACACCATTAATCCCCGGACATCACAATTATCCCCCACTAATAAAATTTTGTCCTCGAAATTCGCACCAGCGTACTCTACGTAACACCAGGACTACAAAAACAAAGTAAAGCCACAACCCCGATTCTGGACCACACTAGAATCGAATCATTAACTGCGAGAACACCAATCTCGCATCAAGCTCTACAATAGAGCAAATGCCAAAACCAATATAAACCCAAAAGATAACAACATACCTCGATGTGAATCGTCCCGGAAGTCAGTTCATCATGACTGCAAATCAATCAAAACCCCATTGGTTCTACCATAGATATCTCTCCATGATATCCACCACTCGCCCACGATGCTTAACACACATCGTTATGATGTGGACCATTAGTAGACAACAGTATACTCACAGAAAATCCGGTTTTCGCTTCCCGGTCCATCTCCTCCAAAGGTGTGATATCCCCGAAATGATTATGTGATTTTAATCATTAATTAAATTATGATAATTTGGGTGTCAATTCATGGGATTGAATTAATATTATTGAGGAGATATATTTCAGGATGCATGTGATATATGTTGGGATTTTGGGGTTGTGGCATTATTATTTGGGGTGTGTGTTATTTGTTTTGGTGAAGCATGTTTAAATGGGAACTGAAGTATTTTATTGAGAAAATACTATAAATATCATGTGAGGATATTTTAATACATCGTGCTAAATACCGGGACCAAAACATAACACATCATACCACCCAACACCCAACCACCCCTCCCAACCCATACCTATCAACTGTGCATAAGCTGATTAGTCACCCCACTTGGCTCAATCATTCAGCCTCCTTCTCCCTTCCCAAATCTCGAGCCTTCTCTCCCAAACAAACTCCAGCATCTGCTAAGCATAATCTTGAGGAGCCTTGCCATTTTCATTCCTTGGAAGCCTCTCAAAAATCGGAGCAAAGTAGGGTGAGAACCATGCTCTGTTTTTTATTTTAAGCTTGTTAAGTTCTTGCTTTTGAGTAGTGTGTAATGGCATGTTAGCTTAGGTTTCTTGAAACCTTCGATTTAAATGCTTACATGGTGTTATTATGAAGCTCTCAATATTTTTCTTTGTGCATGTTACATGTTTTATGTGAAGGATTAAAGCATGTGAAATAGGGTGTTCGAAAATCTGGGTAGATATTTGCCCTGTTTTTCTGGAAAAATATGGATTGGGACTAATATTGAGGAGGTGATATCATGCATGCTAGTTGGTGTTTTGGTGAACCCTCGATTTGAGTACATGCATGGTAGTTTTGTAAAGCCCAGGACTTTTTTGTTCAAGCATGCTTTATGATATATGTTGTATTTTTAATAGCATGAAATGAGGTGCTCAATAAATCTGGTAATGAAATATGTTGTTCTGTTTCCGGAAAAGTTGGTTGAGTACTTATGTAAATGTACGGCGTTGATGCATGTGGGTTTATGTTTGGGGTGTAAATTTGACATGAATACACTCTGAGTAGTGTATTGTAACTGCTAGCATGTTGGTTTTGACATGTTGTATGTCTTACATGTTAGATTGAAGGGTATGAATATCGATGATAGGGAATTCAGGAAAACCTGGGTTGAAACAGAGCGACCGATCGATCGATGAAGGACACCGATCGATCGGCAAAAGCCGTAGCATTTTTACATAATTCGAACAGTTCACCGATCAATCGGTGATGAGGGCCGATCGATCGGTATTGCCTTTTTTTTTAAAATGTGGAATTTGTTTAAATTTGATATTGGATTGTAATGAGACATCTAATATTGTGTTGTACACTGGTGTAGAGCCTTCACAGACAGCTACACAGCGCAGGGGATAGAGTCCCACAACACACTACATTTTGGAAAGGTACATAAGCGACGTACGGGCATCCCAACGGTAACATGTACTTTATGTTTGTCTTTTTGACATATGATGAATGCAATGTGATGCATTAAGAGTATGATACATGTTATTATGCATTGTTGTTGCATATTATGCGTTGTTGTTGCATATTGTGATGTGGAATAAAGAGGTGTATTCCACGATTCAAGAGAGATCACAGTGTATGTTTAATGCTTATGCTTGTTCTGTAGTAATGATGCGTGGAGGATTGTACCGCTCATTATGAGGTTCTGTAGTAATGAAGCGGGGAGGATTGTACCGCTCATTATGAGGTTTTGTAGTAATGAAGATTGTACTGCTCATTATGAGATTCTGTAGTAATGAAGCGGGGAAGATTGTACCGCTCATTATGAGTTTATGTAGTAATGAAGCGGGGAGGATTGTACCGCTCATTATGAGTTGTGGAAGCATGAAGCATTAACATAACTGTTGATATATGACTCAAAAGATATGTAAAGAAAGAGGTGATATGTCATGACATTATTAAAGGATCCATAATTTCATATAATGTGTTTTATTATGAGTTATGGTACAGGGACAACCAATGGGCGTTATAAATGCTGGAAATACAGGAAGTGCTTTGTATTTATGATGTGCATTTACGCTTTACTTTCATATTATGTTGGATATGAATCATGGTATGCTCATGTGTTGGGGGTTGTCTTTGTAGGTGCTTTTGATGATGAGAACCAGGGTCGGGGTTGAAATGCTGAGCTATAAGGAGTGCTACAGGATTAGCATGTTAGAAAAATTTTTGTATAGATTCTACATGCAGTAGAGTAAGACTATAGTGTAGTACCTTTTGGTAGGAATATGTGTAATTCCTTTTAACTTTTTGGTACTGTAATCTCTTAAGCTCAGGTTAATCAACACGACACTATTACTCTGATATATGCACATGAATGATTAGTTCTCTTATCGCACCTAAATATCTTGATTAATAACGGGGTCTCACATTTAGTGGTATCAGAGCCGTGGTTAGATAACCAGGGAAGAGTGAAGGGTAGCCTTTAGAGACAAGTTGGCTAGGTATTCATTGTTGGGCATGTTATGCATGTGATGCATATTGGGTATAAGTGATATACTAACATGCTTTTGAATAAGATACTCTTGTTATCTAACGGCTTATATTATGAACTGCTTTTGGTATTGTTGTTAACTCTTGTGTTGCAGCATGGCGGCTATTAACCCGGAGAACCTCAATGAAGAGGTAGGGGATATGGGCAGTATGAACGCTAGTATTGCTCAGACGAATCCATTACCGCCACCTGCTGTAGGCTTGGAGCCTGTAGCACAGATACTGCTACCAGGGGAGATAAGTCAGACCCAGTTCTTGAGCTATCATCCACCGCTATTTGAAGGGACAGAGACTGGGGAAGCAGCCGAGGAATGGCTTGAGAGACTGGAACATATATTCGTATCGGCACCCTGTGCACAGACTGCCTGGCTGAGGTTGGCAGAGTTCCAGTTAGCGAAAAAGTCTTCCATGTGGTGGAAGACAACAGTCATGGAGCTGAGAGCTCAGAGTATGACGGTTGATTGGACTGTATTCAGGACCCGGTTCCTTAACCGGTACTTTTCTGCAGCTGCCAGACAATTAAAGGAGGATGAGTTCAATAATTTGAAGCAGGGCAGCCTGTCAGTATCAGATTACGCTATGCAGTACTCCTCACTGCTGAGGTATGTACCTCATATTGTTGTCAGCAGTCATGCCAAGATGAGGAATTTTCTGAAGGGTCTGAGGCCAGAGCTGTTTGATCGGGTTGTCTCCAACAACCCCAGCTCTTTTGATGACGCCCTCACACGGGCAGAGTTGGCAGAGATTGCAGTGGGTGCGTACAAGGACGTTGTACCCCCTTTTGTACCACCACAGAGGCCTGCTGTTGATAGCCTGAGGCCACGAGGGGACCAGTTCAAGCCTCGTGGGGCCTCATCATCTTCCAGATTTAGTGGGAAGAAGTCTCAGGGTCAGAAACAACACAATCAGGGACCCACACAGGGGAGCAAGTGTGGGGTCATCCCACCTTAACAGTGATTAATAGACAAAGAAGGACTAATCATGCATTAATAACATTCTAAGGTTCTGGTTGTTACATGAGCTATCAGAATTACAGGCCAAAATAAAGGACTTCAAAAATAAATTCATTACACTTCCAAAAGAATGTTCATGTTTAGATTTATACTACTCCTAGAGTAGATACTAATCAAGACTTGATTCCTATACATTTCTGTGTTCTTCATAGCTCACTGCCTCAACCCGACCCCTTAGTCCTTTAGTCCAAAAGCGTACCTACAGGGACAACACATCATAAGCATATACAATCTCATTCAACATCATAAAACATCATAGTAATGAATGAAACATTTGTTAAGTAAATATGCTGGTTATTCATTAACTTCTTATCGTTGTCCCTGATTCATAATCATGCATATGGGCATCTTACCCTGTGGCATCTTACCACATTATAAATATTACATGGCCTCTTACCATGTGGGGCATCTTACCCCGTGGCATCTTACCACAAATAGTATCGCATGGCCTCTTACCATGTGGGGCATCTTACCCCGTGGCATCTTACCACAAATAGACATCGTAGACATCTTATAAACACGTAGACGTCTTATAAACATCATACACAACTTATAAACATCATCGTTTCATCATGTATACTAATACAAAGTGTAAGGATGTGTTTTACCGTCCGATGCCCGTACGTCTCTTACGTACCTTTTCAAAAGGAGGAGGAGTCAACAGACTTTATCTCCTTGATGGTGCCGGTACCTGGGATGGTTCTACAAGACCACACAATACCATATTAGATGCCTCAAAACCATCTCACATCATAAACTTAACAAAATAAAACATCATTATACTTGTCAACTTTCTGCCTCTCTCGATCGATCGGCCCAAGGTCTCGATCGATCGAGACACTGTGCACAAACAGTGCCTTAGTATTCTGCCTCGCTCGATCGATCGAAGCATTTTACCGATCGATCGAGAAGCTTCACCGATCGATCGAGAAATCCTTCGATCGATCGGCACCAAAATTTCAAAACATGCTTTAGACCTTCTGTCTCGCTCGATCGATCGGGACCAAATCTCGATCGATCGAGACCTGATGAGAACCAGGGCCGGGGTTGAAATGCTGAGCTATAAGGAGTGCTACAGGATTATCATGTTAGAGAAATTTTTGTATAGCTTCTACACGAAGTAGAGTAAGACTATAGTGTAGTACCTTTTGGTAGGAATATGTGTAATTCCTTTTAACTTTTTGGTACTGTAATCTCTTAAGCTCGGGTTAATCAACACGACACTATTACTCTAATATATATGCACATGAATGATTAGTTCTCTTATCGCACCTAAATATCTTGATTAATAACGGGGTCTCACAAAAGGAGTAGTTGCACCACTTGCAATCCGGATCGGGTAAACCACGGTCACCAATCCACACAAAACACATCACTACAGATGTCTACAACCATGTGTTCCAAGAAGTCCCATCTTGGTCCAACACACTATCGAGACTCTACAAGGTCTCGAGTTCCACAGGGGACATGCAAGACGAACAATTGCATTCCCAAACGCGAGTCGACTGTGACACTAAACAAATCCGAATCCTGGTCGTCCCTCATTTATCCTGGGATTCAACAATCCTGAAACATGAAGGCTATCGAATTATCCAACAAGAACTACCAAGGTTCCTAGACACGACAATCCCTCCTCAGGGGAAGTCAAACGGACCTCACGATTATTCCTCAGAATACATCGTGCTATCGAGATTACCAATCTCAAATTGCCACAATCTCCCACCGGAGATTCATCAAACCAAGCACACTAAACCGACGTCCAACAAGGAACGAAATAGAGTTGGCATTCATATACACACACGGGTATACATGCCTAAGCACAAACACAACAGGCACACTCAAAGCAATAGACTCGGGTATCTCCAAGCATGCCCAAAGTCCCAAAAACTGCTGTCAAACCTCGACCATTCTCACTCCACGGAGAATAGTGGTCGACAGACCAAAGCCAAAGGGTGTGATTTCAACATCAACACCACACAATCAAGGCAACGAATCTCCCAAAGGATTCAACCGGCAGGTATAACAATACCGCATTTCCCACAAGGATAGCTTCATGAATCCATGACCCTCCAACCTCGAATCACCGTCCGGAAAAACTGGATATACATAACAACATATATCTCGGAACCAAAATATGCAATTGGTTCAGAATAGTGCATCGAAGCCACTATCATCAAATCGAAACTCGTATACGCCATGTATACTCAATCAACGATGCCCTGTACTATTGCCATAGTACTCCACACTCGAGCATCACCCCAGAGACGTCTCCTCAAACGTTTCACTGGAAGTACGAAGCCATTACCTAGTCCAACACTAGTAGGGCTTACCCTGGTTGATTCACGATCAACCCTCAACCAAAACTAGTTGCCTCCATGACAGTACAATCCAAATCTCTCCAAGAGATAAAGTCAATATAGTAGTGTCACTCCACTTACTATACCACACCATTACAATTGTGATTTCCGTCGCATACCATATGCAAAGATGTTCAACCACGAGCTAACAACGACTTGTCGACGCTCACGTTGGTATTCCAACAAAATTGAGTCGTCCCAAAACAAGCCTCTTAAAACATTTGACGTATAAACGTCTCCGTGAGGTATTCCCTACCTCAATTATCATGCCACAAAGAGACTACAAGATTCTACCAAAAGTCCTCATCGTATCATCATACGATTCGCTGAACTCGAATTCCACGAGCAGTATAATGGTTATCACAAGCACACTATAACACTGAAACAATACATGGCTAACAATTCTCTGGTCCCTTAGGCTCATATCAACCTACCAACGTGACACATGTCCTATTCTGGTATACCATACCGTACAAACCATTCGAGTTGTGGGTCATCACCCACATATCTCTAAAACACCAAGCATAATGGACATCCCGGTGTCCTTGCTCAGCCACGAAGCAATCCTAATCCATTAGGACTTATCCCACACCCTCAGGGTGAGTGTGATCACGCCTACCGCAGATCACAACAACAAGTGAGTAGTTTCATCAATGACTACTCTTACCACCAATCACTTGGCCTAAGACAAACCAGCGAGTATACCCAAGGGTATCATTTCTCGAACAATATACTCCAAAAAATGTGCTACGGTACAATCCCTGTACGGTGCACCCAATAATTCTTCGAGCAACCTGCTCGGCATAATGGTCTCGTCAACTAGTGACCCAGACATTACCATGTGCTCACCAAGAGCACTCAAACCACACAACTCAATACATAACATAAATGTATTAATCATCAAAATGACGCTACACGTCTACATAGAACATCAACTATGTCATCGTCATCCCGTGACGGCATATGTCAACATATGACATCCAATTAACATCGTCAAACGTATGACGGTACATGTCAATACACGACATCCATAATCTGATCGTCAAACACATGGCGTATATAGCAACACGTAGTATCCACAATAATGCTAACACAAGTAATATGCCATACCTCATCACTATCAAGATAGCGGAATACATGTATCCCTCGTCCACCAGCGGTACACAAGCCGCACCCATCGCTCGTAGGCGACATAATCCAGCGCTATGCACATAGCGGTATAACCATCGCTATAGAATCAGCGGCATGATCCCTCGTCATAGAGTCAGCGGCATAAAACATCGCTATAGATAACCGGCGGTATGAACCGTCGCCATAGGTGTAGCGGAATGACCCGTCGCTATGTACTATCCGGTGGCACGAATCATCGCCAATAGAATGCCCGGCGGCATGAACCATCGCCAATAGAATAGCGGAATGAGACATCGCTCTCAATATGTCCGGCGGCAAGAACCATCGCCAATCAATATAGCGGAATGAACCGTCGCTATAAATATACCTGGCGGCAAGAACCATCGCCAATCAATACATCTGGCGGAATGAACCATCGCCAATCAATATAGCGGAATGAACCGTCGCTATCAATATACCTGGCAGCAAGAACCAACGCCAATCAACACATCTGGCGGAATGAACCATCGCCAATCAATATAGCGGAATGAACCGTTGCTATCAATATACCTGGCGGCAAGAACCATCGCCAATCAATACATCTGGCGGAATGAACCATCGCCAATCGATATAGCGGAATGAACCGTCGCTATCAATATAGCAGAATGAACCGTCGCTATCAATATACCTGGCGGAATGAACCATCGCCAATCGATATAGCGGAATGAACCGTCGCTATCAATATAGCGGAATGAAACATCGCTATCAATATATCCGGCGGCATAAACCATCGCCAATAGAATAGCCGGTCCCTAGTCATTGTTACAGTAGTGTATTTTAATGCCCCTCGCTTAAATAAAACATGCGGTACTCCCACCCCTCGCTTCACATATAGGCGGCATAGAATAACCTCGCTTAAATGGACATGCGGCGCTCCCACCCCTCGCTTTACATTTTAGCGGCAAATATTCTTTCCTCGCCTCATATGATAACCACGCTTCAATGTGACATGCGGCGCTCCCACCCGTCGCTTCACATTTTAGCGGCACAAAACAATAAATAGCGGCAAGCATTTAAAATCATCACTCATCCATAACAATGACTCATGGGATATTCACCAAGTATTCTGTCTATACCTGCAATACAAGCATGTTCCATATTCCAACATACATCATCATGAGTGTATTTTAATGCACCTCGCTCAAATGCGACATGCGGCACTCCCACCCCTCGCTTCAACATTTGGCGGCAAAGCATTAAAATCATCACTACATGTACACATGCAACCACAATGCATAATTCCATGATGTATATAAAATGCAGGTTACCGTTTTGTGTCTTTCAACCATGGCCTTAGCCTTTCACGTCATAGTGTCCCTACAGGAACAATCCCAAACCATGAGCATACGATAATCCATATTCCCCACAATATGATTATAATGAGTAAATGCATAAACTACGAGTACAAAGTACTTCCTGTATCCCAATGCATTTCAAAATGCTCCACTTGGTTGTCCCTGTGTCACAACTCACAATCATAATCAACAATTTATATTATGATTCTATAGATGTCATGACATATAATCGTTTCACTATGATCACATATCACAAATGCACATAAGTAAAATAGTTGTGTCACACAACACAAACTACTATCCTGCATAAATATGTGCTACTCGTCCCTATCAGCGTGTTCCAGGCCTTCAACAGCCCCCAAAGAGCTAACCACTGCTCTGATACCACTAATGTAAGGACCCCCGTGCCCTTAACCCGTTATTAGTGTATTAAGCCATATCATTAGTGCATATAATCATACTATCAGAGGAAAAACTGTAAGTAATCCTTAGAGCATACAACGCAGCGGAATAAAATTTTTAGGATTACAAACCAGCAGATCTATACATAGGTTATCATATCGGATTAAGGTATACGAAGGTCTCACCCTTGTAGCGTGTTTGAAGCAGAATCCACGGAGCAGCACCACGTCCTACGCCTTCTCCGAGTCAATAGCAAAACTCAATGAGTTTTGCCTCAACGGTATCGACACGATCAAATCGGGTGAAGGAATGGATTAATAACAAGTTGCTAGACAAGTTATTAAACCGATACACGAAGCTAACTTGATTCACAATCGAATGATGGCACGAAAACAATCAAGGATGCCCTTCGACAATGAAGAAGCCGAGAGCAAACTTGAGAGGCGGCCGAGAGCTTCTCACGTGTAGGTTTTGATATTATGAAGTGTTATATCAAGTCTTAATCATTAAAACCTTGTTAACACATTATATATGATTAATTAAAGGCTTTCATAAAGCCTCATGGGCTTAAGCCCATGATTTAATTCAATCATTATGATATTTAATTAAGACTCCTCTTAATTATTTAATTCATCCCATGAATTTAATTTCCCTTCTCGATTTAATCTTTTGTGCGACCCGATAGGATCTTGTAATGTTGGCAGTGACATAAAATCTCATTTTATGTTGCAAGCATTGAGCGGTATCTAGCAACACATCAATGCTACCCAAATTACAAGAATGTCAATGACTCGACATAACCTTTAGAACTTGTGATAATATTAATCATGTAACTTAATCCCTTTGTCCTTTGTGTTTATATTGAACACGAGTCATGGAATAGTCATACTCGTATATCCAATCTTTATTTCTTGATCCCCAAGTAGAACTAGAATAAACGAATAAGCTCGATATCTCATATCGACTCATTCGAGCATGGCCATGCATTTTAGTTCTCACTTGATCAAGGGCCAAACACATCTCCTGTTATATAGGAGGGACAAATCCTATCTCGATCAGTCAACATCCCTCTACATAATTCGTAGTGTATCCAATAGTCGCCTTTATAGTATACCCTGTTACGTGTAACGTTTGACGATATCAAGATACATAACTCCTTATGTTGGGATCTCTGATGATCACAAGTCGTAAGGATTGCATACATTATTATCACTATGAGAATTGCATATGACGATCATATAACTATCCATGTTGCATTCTCATGGTGGGTCTGTCCAGTACATCGTTCTCTAACATGTACCCATATGTTGATTTGATATCTCATATCAATGAACAATTCATCGATCAACATATACTAGTCTCTACGTATTATCATTATCCCTATTCATGATAATACTTGACTAGGGACATCTTTAAGAATAATACAATATTATTCTAAGGACATTAACATATATATTAATTCACAATGCACAGTTAAAAGAATAATATATAATAATGAATTGCCATTCATAAAACCATAAACATTGTATGTCTTAAACAATCATCTAATGACTTGTCTTAGGGCATATCCCAACAAATCTCCCACTTGCACTAAGACCACTCAGACATATACCTAATGCCTAGAGATCTAGTATGACGATCATGCTTCTGCTGTGATAGCGGCTTCGTCAATGGGTCAGATACATTATCATCTGTTGGTACTTTGCATATTTTAACATCTCCCCTTTCAACGATTTCTCGAATGAAATGGAAACGCCTAAGTATGTGCTTGGATCTTTGGTGAGATCTTGGTTCCTTAGCCAATGCGATCGCTCCATTGTTGTCACAATAGAGTTCTATCGGATCTTTAATGCTAGGCACCACTCCAAGTTCAGAAATGAACTTCCTCATCCAAACAGCTTCCTTTGCTGCATCCGAGGCAGCAATATACTCAGCTTCCGTTGTAGAATCGGCTACTGTTTCTTGCTTTGAACTCTTCCAGCTCACAGCACCTCCATTCAGGCAATACACATATCCAGATTGCGATCGAAAATCATCTTTGTCGGTTTGGAAGCTTGCATCAGTGTAACCCATTACATTGAGCTCTTCCTCACCTCCATAAATCAAGAATATATCCTTAGTCTTTCTCAAGTACTTCAGGATATTCTTGACAGCAATCCAGTGACCTTCACCTGGATCAACTTGATATCTGCTCGTCATGCTCAAAGCATACGATACATCGGGACGAGTACATATCATGGCATACATGATAGATCCAATAGCTGACGCGTATGGAATCTTACTCATGCGTTGTCTTTCATCTGGTGTTGAAGGACACTGTTCCTTCGAGAGATAAATACCATGTGTCATAGGCACGAATCCTTTCTTGGATTCTTGCATGCTAAACCTTTTAAGCACCTTGTCTATGTATGTACTTTGACTTACACCAAGAAGCCTTCTTGATCTATCTCTATAGATCTTGATTCCTAATACATAGGTGGCTTCTCCCAAGTCTTTCATCGAAAAGCAGTTCCCTAGCCAAATCTTTACAGATTGCAAGGCAGTGATATCATTTCCAATAAGAAGTATGTCATCTACATACAACACTAGGAAAATGATTACGCTCCCACTGACCTTCTTGTAGACACAAGGTTCATCTTCATTTTTGATAAAACCAAACTCTTTGATTGCATCATCAAAACGAAGATTCCAACTCCGAGAAGCTTGCTTCAATCCATAAATGGATCGTTGTAGCTTGCATATCTTTCCAGCATCCTTTGGATCGACAAAACCCTCGGGCTGTGTCATGTACACATCCTCGAGCAGATTTCCATTAAGGAAAGCTGTTTTGACATCCATCTGCCAGATTTCATAATCATGAAATGCAGCTATTGCAAGTAAGATCCTTATGGATTTAACCATGGCCACTGGTGAAAAGGTTTCATCATAGTCAATACCATGAATTTGTTTGAATCCTTTTGCAACCAGCCGACCTTTATAGGTTTGTACGTTACCATCCATATCGGTCTTTTTCTTGAAAATCCATTTGCACCCTATGGGTCGTACCCCTTCAGGTGGATCAACCAAAGTCCATACTTGGTTTGCATACATGGATTCCATCTCAGATTTCATGGCCTCTTGCCATTTCTCAGAATCATTGCCCATTATAGCTTGTTGATAAGATGACGGCTCATCCTCATCAATAAGTAGTAAGTCACCTTGTTGAGTCACAAGAAATCCATATCTCTGTGGCTCCCGGTGTACTCTTACAGACCTACGCTGGGCTTGTGTCTCTTGAGCAGGTGTTTCTTCCACAACAGCTTGCGGTGCCTGCTCTGTTTCCATCTCAATCTCAGGTTCAGTGTTTTCTTGTGGTTGAACTTCACTAAGTTCTATTTTTCTCCCACTGGTATTTCTAGAAATAAATTCTCTTTCAAGAAATACACCAGTCCGAGCAACAACTACTTTGTTCTCGGTGGGATAATAGAAATAGTATCCTTTCGTTTCATTAGGATACCCCACAAATAAACACTTATCAGATTTGGGTCCAAGTTTGTTAGTGGCGTGACGTCTAACGAAAGCCTCACAAACCCAAATCTTCATAAAAGACATACTAGGACGCTTCCCAGTCCATATCTCATATGGTATCTTTTCCACTGATTTAGATGGAACACGGTTCAGTAAGAAAATCGTTGTTTCTAGAGCGTGTCCCCAAAACGATATCGGAAGATCTGCATGACTCATCATTGATCTAACCATGTCTAACAAGGTTCGATTTCTCCTCTCGGATACACCATTCCATTGTGGAGTATACGGAGGAGTGAGTTGTGGGACTATCCCACACTCCTTTAGATAGTCATGAAATTCTTGGCTTAAGTATTCACCCCCTCGATCTGATCGAAGGATTTTGATACTTTTGCCAAGTTGGTTTTGTACTTCATTCTTGAAATCTTTGAACTTTTCAAAGGTTTCATGTTTATGTTTCATTAGGTACACATACCCATATCTACTGAGGTCATCAGTAAATGTAACGAAGTATTGAAAACCACCTCTAGCTTGTGTACTTATTGGTCCACATACATCACTATGTATTAGTCCCAATAAAACATTTGCCCTTTCAACATGTCCCTTGAAATGGGCTTTAGTCATCTTGCCCATTAAACAAGATTCGCATGTTTCATATGATTCAAAATCAAATGAATCTAATACTCCATCCTTATGAAGTTTAGATATGCGGTTCTCGTTTATGTGGCCCAAGCGACAGTGCCAGAGATAAGTCGGATTACAATCATTATTTTTAATCCTTTTAGGATTTATGTTATAGATAGGCATATCAAGATTTAATACATAAAGACCATTCACCATTTGTGCACTAGCATAAAACATATCATTTAAATAAATAGAACAACAGTTGTCCTTTATTATAAATGAAAAACCATACTTGTCTAAACAAGAAATAGATATTATGTTTTTAGTAATAGAAGGCACAAAATAACAGTCTTTTAAAATCAATGATAAACCAGAAGGTAAAGCTAAATGATAATCTCCTATAGCTAATGCAGCAACTCTTGCTCCATTTCCAACTCGGAGATCTACTTCACCTTTCGCCAACGTCCTACTCCTTTTGAGATCCTGCACATTTACACAAATGTGAGATCCACATCCAGTATCTAATACCCATGATGAAGAAGTAGATAAATTGACTTCTATAACAAAAATACCTGAAGCGGAAGTCACACTTCCTTTCTTTAGATCCTCCAGATATACTTTGCAGTTTCTTTTCCAATGGCCGGTCTCACCACAATGGAAACAGTTCCCTTCCTTTGCTATCCCTCCCTTTGGCTTCAGTGCAGAAGACTTTGGCTTAGATTTAGCAAAGACCTTCTTTGCTTTCTTGTTGCCTTTAGCTTTGGCCCTTTCTTTGCCCTTATTCACAATAAGGACATTTGTGGCCTTAGTCTTCTTAGTATTTGCTTCATATGTTCTCAACATACCAAGCAATTGTGGTAGAGTCTTTTCCATGTCAGTCATATTGTAATTTACTACAAATTGACTGAAGCTCTCAGGCAACGATTGCAAGATTACATCGGTGGCCAACTCTTGGTCCAATGGAAAACCTAGCTTGTCCAGATTCTCAATGTACCCAATCATCTTGAGCACATGAGTTCCAACTAAGCTTCCTTCTACCATCCTGCACTGAAATAACGCCTTAGAGACGTCATACCTCTCTTGTCTTGCTTGCTGTTGGTACAACTGCTTTAAGTGTTCGATCATATCGAATGCCTCCATTTCCTCATGTTGCTTCTGAAGCTCAGAGTTCATGGTGGCAAGCATGAGGCACCCAACATCAAGTGCGTCACTTTGATGCTTCTTGTAAGCATCTTTTTCAGCTCTTGTTGCTGTTAGGGGAGGTTCCTCAGCGGGCAAGGGTTCCTCTAGGCCATATTGTTTCTTTTCTTGTTTGAGGACTATCCTCAAGTTCCTATGCCAGTCTAGGAAATTCGTCCCATTTAATTTGTCCTTCTCAAGGATCGATCGCAGTGATAAAGTGCTAGTAACGTTGTCAGTTGCCATGGATATCTACAATATAAATATGCAAAATAAGTTTATGATTTAAATCATTTAACATGGTCTTATATTAAATGATACTCCCACTATTTTGTTTGAAAAATATCAACCCTCGAAACCTTTAGTGGGCCAAGATCCATATTTCGCCTAATCTTGAGTTAGCTTTGGCTAATCGCCCAAGACTCGGTTATTTAGGTAGACAACACTTTGTCAATTACATCACATAATTGTTGGATAGTTGGACGAACAACACTTTGTTCAATTCTTCAAATGAATTAAAATCCAACCCATGCCTCTAGGTTTCCAATCCTATTGAGATAACCTAGTTAAGTCGTACCCAATTAAAGTATAACGGATATCACTTTTATCCTTTCGCGCCTTACTAAGATTGCCACGGTGTTTTGCTTTGGCAAACCCACACATGTACAATCGAAGTTATTGACGAGTACTTTTATTTTGGAAGGCATCTAAAACTTAATATTTTAGAGGGATTTATTGATCTCATGATTAATTTGATAATTTAAAATATGTCCACTACATATAGTTGTATACATATCTACATATATGTGAATACTATTATCAAACTAAAACATAAGATAAATCATGCATCAACATACATAATAAAACGTGACATGGTTATAGCCCCTACTAATGATTTTCTCAAGCCAATGAGAAAATCCTATGAGTCAACCTAAGGTAACTTCACAAGCACCTTCCTTTGGCTCCAATTTGTGAATGACCTCCTCATCCCGGCACGATGCTCCATCTTCATTGATCACCATCAATAAATAAACTACACTATTTACAAGATATAGAATTCCTCGATTCACATTCGAGGGGAACATAGGGGAGGGATTACATTTAGAATGAAATAGAGAAAGGCACGACACGCAGGTCGTATTATAAATACAAACATCCACAAATCCTATCTAATAGGTCAAAGGGCTATAACCACGCACCATGCTCAAACAACACATAAAGCATGCATTAACATTTATTAATTAAATTCTAAACATTTTAAATTTAAGTCTAATTAAAACTGTAAAATAATTTTTGAAAAATTATCGTACGCTCGGGACATCACATGCCACGAACTAAAGCGACTAAGACTCGAACCACCATGGTTCGAACCACAAACACTCAGCTGGACCATAGATGGGCCTAGGGTTCGAAACCCTAGCCCATGGCCGAGCCAAGCTCGAGCGGCGGCGGCGCTAGGGTTCCAAACCCTAGCCGCCTCGCACCCTTTTGGTATTTTATCGAGCCATCTTGTTTTAAACGCTGGAATTTGTTAGCCACGAGTTACGGTCATGCCATGCATGGGGTTCGCTCAACCATCTCGAGCTAAGGGTTCGAAAAACCTTGCTCTCATGTGGTAAAGTTACTAATCCATGCATGCGTGAACCATTATCGAGTCAAAGAGTTCAAAACTCATCCACGTCTCAAAACTTTAGAAAATAAGGCGATGAATGCCCAGCCATGCACGGCTATTAGGGTTCGAAACCCTAGCCGTCATGAGCTAGCCGTCACGTCCAATGGGTTCTAAACCCTAATTAATTTTCGACACTTCCATGCACAATTATTAGCCACAACGACTAAGCCATCTCGAGCCAAGGGTTCGAAAACCCTAGCCCTCATGTGGCTAGCCGTGGTGACATTTGTGATGGTGATGGCCGAAAACTTTATGACATATGGTTCGATATTCGCCTAATTATATCAAATACAACTTTACGATGATTTTCAAAAACTAAATATTTATTTCATATCATATATGAATTAAACAGTTTTAATTAGCATGCAATATTAATTCTAATATGATTAACACAATTTAATCACATAAATCCGATATGAGCCTTGAACCTGGCTCTGATACCACTGTAAGTAATCCTTAGAGCATACAACGCAGCGGAATAAAATTTTTAGGATTACAAACCAGCAGATCTATACATAGGTTATCATATCGGATTAAGGTATACGAAGGTCTCACCCTTGTAGCGTGTTTGAAGCAGAATCCACGGAGCAGCACCACGTCCTACGCCGTCTCCGAGTCAATAGCAAAACTCAATGAGTTTTGCCTCAACGGTATCCACACGATCAAATCGGGTGAAGGGATGGATTAATAACAAGTTGCTAGACAAGTTATTAAACCGATACACGAAGCTAACTCGATTCACAATCGAATGATGGACGAAAACAATCAAGGATGCCCTTCGACAATGAAGAAGCCGAGAGCAAACTTGAGAGGCGGACGAGAGCTTCTCACGTGTAGGTTTTGATATTATGAAGTGTTATATCAAGTCTTAATCAGTAAAACCTTGTTAACACATTATATATGATTAATTAAAGGCTTTCATAAAGCCTCATGGGCTTAAGCCCATGATTTAATTCAATCATTATGATATTTAATTAAGACTCCTCTTAATTATTTAATTCATCCCATGAATTTAATTTCCCTTCTCGATTTAATCTTTTGTGCGACCTGATAGGATCTTGTAATGTTGGCAGTGACATAAAATCTCATTTTATGTCGCAAGCATTGAGCGGTATCTAGCAACACATCAATGCTACCCAAATTACAAGAATGTCAATGACTCGACATAACCTTTAGAACTTGTGATAATATTAATCATGTAACTTAATCCCTTTGTCCTTTGTGTTTAGATTGAACACGAGTCATGGAATAGTCATACTCGTATATCCAATCTTTATTTCTTGATCCCCAAGTAGAACTAAAATAAACGAATAAGCTCGATATCTCATATCGACTCATTCGAGCATGGCCATGCATTTTAGTTCTCACTTGATCAAGGGCCAAACACATCTCCTTTTATATAGGAGGGACAAATCCTATCTCGATCAGTCAACATCCCTCTACATAATTCGTAGTGTATCCAATAGTCGCCTTTATAGTATACCCTGTTACGGGTAACGTTTGACGATATCAAGATACATAACTCCTTATGTTGGGATCTCTGATGATCACAAGTCGTAAGGATTGCATACATTATTATCACTATGAGAATTGCATATGACGATCATATAACTATCCATGTTGCATTCTCATGGTGGGTCTGTCCAGTACATCGTTCTCTAACATGTACCCATATGTTGATTTGATATCTCATATCAATGAACAATTCATCGATCAACATATACTAGTCTCTACGTATTATCATTATCCCTATTCATGATAATACTTGACTAGGGACATCTTTAAGAATAATACAATATTATTCTAAGGACATTAACATATATATTAATTCACAATGCACAGTTAAAAGAATAATATATAATAATGAATTGCCATTCATAAAACCATAAACATTGTATGTCTTAAACAATCATCTAATGACTTGTCTTAGGGCATATCCCAACAAAAACCATATGCAAGTGCAACACCATATGCTATCCAGAAAATTTCTTGCATTTAAACCACATAATATTCAAATTCCCCAACCATGATTATCCATATAGCATGCACCTTCATAATACACTAACACACTCTTAGTTCATTTAGCAATTCTATATCTAATTACGTGCAAACCATAAATGAACAGAGAAGAGCCGTAGCCCGTTTATACATTCCATATACACGTAATATGTACTCACATAAGAGTACCCAATGAATGAGCGTGTATCTAATGTATAAAACACTCTGCTGGATACCGTTACTGGTGCTTCGATCCTGGAAGCACCTCTCAAGCGCAACTCGATCTCGACTCTGGATCTGAGCGCCTGTCCATCCAGCTCTGGTACCTCAATCCTGGAAGTACTTCAATCAACAGCCCGAGCTCAACTCCGAAGCTGCTGCTACACCTGTACCACCTGCCCCAACAGAGACAGCCCCCACACGGGGTGAGCATACCAATATCCCAATCCAATAACCACAACAATACAATTCATAATTTACAACAATGTAAATGCTATGAAATACAAAATATACTCCCTGGATGGCATCATCCTCATCCGGGGTTTTTTGTACTGTCCCTGTTCTCAAAACACTGAAACCATCAAATTCCCAAATGCCAGTTAAACATTACATTGATTAACAATTCTATGAGCCATATACCAATGTCATAATCAATAACATCAAATCATTAAACAATGACTATAGACAATCCATGTTTCTCACTTATGGTTTCATAGCTCTATTTCATTGCTCGCTCTACAATAGCGGCATTCCATTTCCACGCATGCTCGATGGCAGCGGCGTCATAATCGATGTTCGCTCACAGGCGACAACATCACAATCATTGCTCGCTCAAAAGCGGCACCATACAATTCTCGATGTATATATAGACATTTGAAGCAAGTACAATAAACCATGCATTTCAATCTCCGTTTATTGCTAATACCATGTGTCATGCATTTCCACACACATTCATTGCAATACAGTGTACCAAGCACTCAACAATTGCAATTATATTAAAGGGCTATGCTCGTACGTCATACATACCTTATAATTCCGTAGCTCGAGTCCAAACTTTGCTTGAGTTCCTTACCTCGAGAGATATGTGCTAAAATACATAAACAACTCACAATCAAGTATAAGCATGCAACCACGTGTCCAAGCACGTTCAAGATTCCCAATCATATCGTCAATCCATGACGATTACCAAAAATAAAAGCCCCCCCCCGGCTAAGCATGCATAATGCCCAAAATATAACATTAACAAGTTTAAAAGATAACCAAGAATTCAACCGGGAATTCCGTTTTATTAAACTTTTGCCTCAACCAATCCATTTTAAAAGCATAGCATTCCCATTGGAATGTAGACATTGCTCCGGAAACGGCCCCTTAAAACCTCGATTTCAAAATCCCGATAATTTTTCCAAAATTACAAAAAAATAAAACCTTACGGGCGGCGATTGATCGCCTCATTTAGCGCGATCGATCGCCCCTGTCCAGTGGGCAAAACCGCCTACACTCGATCGATCGCCACCCCTCGCGATTGGTCGCCAACATGCTCACGATTGATCGCCTAGCCCACACGATCGATTGCCTGCACTATTCATCTTCTTCGAAAATCTGAGCAGCTCGTCGCGATCGATCGCCTCTCCTTGGAGATCGATCGCCACCTGCAATTTTTCCGGAAAACTCGAGTTTCTATGGTGTTTTTGACACCCAAACTCAAATCCAACACCCATACATCCTCCACATCTCAAATACATCATTAAAACTCAATATAAACTCCCAAAAACTCAACATTGGATTTTAAGCAAAAATCCCCAAAACCCATAACCAACCAAAACCTCAACTCAAAATTACCATACCACAATCAAAACGAAGCTAAATGCGAGGGGATGAATAATACCTTATTATCTTCGAGAAATCCGGCTCCTAGGATGAGCCTCCGTCGATTTGCTCATCAAAGGAAAAGGGGGAGGGGTTTGGGGTGAGAGAGGCGAGAGAGAGAGGGAGAGTAGAGGAATGGAATTGATTCCAAATGACGGAATCCCGAGTCCAACTGGTATATATAGCAAAAATGCCCCAAAATACCAATACCTCCACAAATACATCATGATTCATTAAAAATCATCTGTTCTCAAAAACTCTCTCTCCAATATCAAATCCCCATACATGCCCCAACATAAGGCACCCCGGACTCCAAGTCCAATTCAAAGGTTTTCCACCAAAATGAGGATACAATGCCAACCTTTGGATCCAACGGTTCCAAATGCCCGATTTAACAACCTCGGGAGACCCAACACCGCAATTAATTCCTAATTGCTACAATTAAAATCCATCAAGGATTAATACCACACCGGGATTAACACCATTAATCCCCGGACATCACAGCCGAGCAAGTTGCTCGATGGGTTATTGGATGCAGTGTACCGGTTAGAGTACCGCATCATGAAACAGAGGTAAACATTTGTCGAGTAGTGATGACCTTGAGTATACTCGCCGGGATGGCTAAGTCTAAGTGATTGGTGGTAAGATTAGTCATTGAGGAAACTACCCGCTTGTCGTTTGATGTGTAGTGGACATGGTCACCCCCACCCTGAGGGTGTGGAATAAGTACTAACGGATTAGGATTGCACTGTGGTTGAGCAAGGACACCGGGATGTCCATTATGCTTTGGTGTTTTAGAGAAATATTGGGTGATGACCCACTACTCTAATGGTTTGTACTGTATGGTGTACCGGGGTGGAACGTATGATACGTTGGTAGGCTTGGTATAAGCCTATGGAGGCAGCATTTTGCTAGCCAGGTATTGTAGCAGTGTTATAGTATGTTTGTTGTGGCATTTATACTGCACGTTGGGACCGAGTTCGGTGAATCGTATGATGATACGATGAGGACTTATGGGAGACTCTTGTAGTCTCTATGTGGCGTGGTGATTGAGGCAGAGAATACCTCACGGGGATGTTTATACGTCGATTTTTTTTTAGACTTGTTTTGGGACAACTCTATTCTGTTGGGAATACCAACGTGAGTGTCGACAAGTCGTTGTTACCCCTGGTTTGGCATCTTTGCATGGGAAATGCAACGTGAGTCACAATTGGAATTGTGAGATATAGCTAGAGGGGTAACACTACTATATTGATTTTATCTCTTGGAGAGATTTCGATTGTACTGTCATGGAGACAACTGGTATTGATTAGGGGTTGATTGTGAATCAACCGGGAGAAGCCTTACTTGTGTTGGACTAGGTGTGGGCTTCGTACTTCCAGTGAGACGTTCGAGGAGACGTCTCCGGGATAATGCTCGAGATTGTGGAGTACTATGGCATTAGTACAGAACACGATTAGTTTGAGTATACATGATGTATACAGGTTTCGATTTGGTAATAGTGGTTTGATGCACTATTCTGAACCAGTTGCGTATTTTTGATTCTGGGATATGTTTTGGGCATAAATATATCCCGGTTTTTCGAACAGTGGTTCAAGGTTGGGGGGTCATGGATTCATGACACTTTCCTTGTGAGGAAGGCGGTGTTGATATGCCTACCAGTCGAATCTTTCTGAAATTCGTTAATTTGGCTTGTGTAGTATTGATGTTAAAATCACACCCTTTTAAGTTTGTCAACCATCACTCCGCGTGGAGTGAGAATAATTGAGGATTGACAGTTGGTTTTGGGATTTTGGGTATGATTGGAGATACCCGAGTCTATTGCATCGAGTATGCATGTTGTGTTAGTGCTTGGGCGTGTATGCTGGTGTGGGTATACGACTGCCAGCATTTTCTTGGTACTCGTCGAGCATCGGATTTATATGCTTTGATGAATGAATCTACGGTGAGATTGTGGCACCTTGAATTTGGTAATCTCGATGGCACGATGTATTGTGAGGAATAATCGTGAGGTCCAGTTGACTTCCCCTGAGGTGGGATTGTCGTGTTTTGGGACCGTGGTAATTCTTTACGTTCAATTCGATAGCCTCCCTTTTTTAGGATCGTTGAATCCTTGGATGAACGAGGGACGGCCAGGATTCGGACTTGCTAGGTGTCGTGATTGACACGTGTGGCAGGAATGCAATTGATAACTTGAGAACTTGTGGAGTCTCGATAGTGTGTCTGGGACCAAGATGTAATTTATTGGAACACAAGGATGTAGACATCTTTAGAGATGTGTTTTGTGTCTTTTGGTGACCGTGAGTTGTCCGATCCGTGTTGCAATGTGGTGCAACTACTCCCCTGTTGGAGATGGATTTGGAAATTGGGAACCGGATGTAGTTCAGGTACACTGTTGTGTACTAATGGTCACTTTGGTAACGATGTATTCTTAACATCGGTGGCTATGTCTTGGAGATATCATTGAGACGATATCTATTTTGGAATCACGAATGATTCGTTTGGTTGCCGTTATGTTTGGTTGACTGCCTTTGAGATGGTTAGCATCGAGGAATGCTGATGTCTTCCGTGGATTTGTGTCGGTTGGAGAGGTTACTCCATTCCAGGTTTGGTACGAGGTTGGTATCCTCGCGGTTGGTGTGTCGTTCATGTTATGTTCATGATTCGACATCGTGATCCGTTTGGATTGCGTGTTCTCGGCGTTACGTGGAGTACGCCGTGTAAATTTCGAGAATGAAATTTTATTAGTGGGGGATAATTATGATACCCGGGGATTAATAGTGTTAATCCCGGTGTGGTAATAATCCTTAACGGATTTGATTTGTGGCAATTATGAATTAATTGCGGTTTCTAGACTCTCGGGGATTTTAAATCCGATATATGGAGTCGTTGGATCCGAGGGATGAGATTGTATTCTCATCGTGGTGATAACCTTGGAACTTGGACTTTGGTGGGATTTGGGACCCGGAGTACTTTGTACTGGGACTGGTAATGGGAATTGAGGTTAGAGAGATGATTTTTGAAAACAAATGATTTTAATGAATCATGATGTAGTTGTGGAGGTATTGGTGTGTTGGAGCCTGAGTGCTATATATACCAAATGGACTCGGTATTCCGTCATTATACGGAATCATTTCTGTATCTCCTCTCCCTCACGCCTCTTTCCCTCACCCCAAACCCTTCCCCTCTTCTCCTCTTGGAACAAATCGATGGGGGCTCGTCTTGGGAGCCCAATTTTTTGAAGAAAGGCTGGTAATCTTATTCTCCTCTCCTTTAGCTTCGATTTGATTATAGTTTTGTGCTAAATGGCTGAGTTATGGGTTTGATTTGAGATTTGGGGGTTTTGGTTAAAAATCTAAAATGTTGATATTAATGTTTTTATTGAGTTTAAATTGAGTATTGGAGGTGTTGAGGAAGTTGGGGGTGTTGGTTTTGAGTTTGGGTGTCAAAAACACCATGGAAGCTCGAATTTCTCGGAAAATCGCAGGTCGCGATCGATCTGCCGCGATCGATCGCCGAGGAGGGCAGATCGATCGCCGAGGAGGGCCGATCGATCGCGACTTCTTGGCGATATATCGCGAGGCGTTTGGCGATCGATCGCCAAGACATGGCGATCGATCGCGAGCCATTTCTGCCCGGCAGTGAGGAGCGGCGATCGATCGCGCGTAAATGGCGATCGATCGCGGCTTGCTGAATAGTGATTTTTCACTATTTATTTTAAAACTTGGAATTTTGGTAAAGGGGTTTAACTAGTAGATTTCCGGGGCAATGTCTACATTCCAATGAGAATGCTATACTTTTAAAATGGATTGGTTGAAGCCAAAATTTTATAAAACGGAATTCTCGGTTGGGTTTTTGGCTATCTTTTAACTTGAAAAGTGGAATATTTTGTGTATTATGCATGATTAGACGGTGGGCTTTTATTTTGATAATCGCCATGGATTGACGATATGTTTGGGGGTTATGAACGTGCTTGGGCACGTGGTTGCATGCTTGTGTTTAATTGTGAGCTATTTATGTGTTAGGACATAATTCATCGGGTCGTGGGACTCAGGCGAGGTCGGACTTGAACTAAGGAAGTATAAGGTACGTATGACGTACGAGCATAGCCCTTTAATATAATTGCAATTGTTGAGTGCTTGGTACACTGTGTTGCAATGAATGTGTATGGAAATGCATGATATATGGTATTAGCAATAAAAAGACATTGAAAGGCATGGTTAATGGTATTTGCTACAAATAAATATATGTGAATTGGGAATTATATGGTGCCGCTTTTGAGCGAGCAATGATTTTGGATGCTGTCGCCGTTGAGCGACCATCGGTTACGACGCCGCTATTGTTGAGCGTGCGTGGGGTTTAGAATGCCGCTATTGTGTAGCGAACAATGAAATAGGAACATGGAATCATTGGTTATATATACGTGATATCTACGGTCTTTTATATATAGATTTTACCATATTGATTATGGAACTGGCATAATAGGAATGTCATTAGTTAATCTATGTGGCGATTAACTTGCTTTGCGAATTTGATGAGTTTGGTTATTTTGAGAACATGGACAATACAGGGGATCCCGGATGAGGATGATACCATCCAGGGAGTATCATTTAAATTATGGCATTTACATTCTATAATTATGAATGCAATATTATGATTATTGGATTGGTGGTATTTGTATGCTCACCCCGTGTGGATTGTCTCTGTTGGGGCAGGTGATACAGGTGTAGCAGCAGCTTTGGAGTTGAGCTCGGGCTATTGATTTGAGGTACTACCAGGATCGAGGTACCAGAGCTGGTTGAACGAGTACATAGATCCAGAGTTGAGATCAAGCTATGCTTGGGAGGTGCTTCCAGGACTGAAGTACCAGTGACGGTATCTGGTAGAGCCTTTTATACATTAGATACATGCTTGTTCATTGGGTACTCTCATATGAGTACGTCTTTACGTGTATATGGAATGTATAAATGAGCAATGGCTTTCTCTCTTCATTTATTTGGTTGCATGCAATTAAATAAGGAATTGCTAAATGAACTGAGAGAATGTTAGTGTATTGTTAGGGTGCATACTATGAAAGGGGTTTTGATTGGGGAAGTTGAACATTATGGGATTCTAATGCAAGAAATTTTATAGATGGTATATGATGTTACACTTGTATATGATTTCCTTCCCATGGTAATATGATTGTATGCACTAATGGCATGGATTACTACACTAATAACGGGTTAAGGGCGGGGGTCCTTACAATTATTATTGGTTAAAATATGAAGATTAAAATCATGCATGGAAGGTGTTTGTTAATATGCTTAAATGTGATTCAAGTGTGGGTCTAAGCCTTGTTAGTGGGTGGTGAAAATAACTAACTTCTATGGCTTGCAGCCATTGTAATATTTTGGTGGGTTTTGGGCTATTGTATGAAATGTGTTACTTTTGGAAGCATGCTATTGTGTGAATACATGAGTTAGATACACGTTCGTATGTGTTATAACATGGAATAAAGTTATGGTGTTGTATATGCTGAATGGTATCATAGCATGTATTGTTGATTTATGTCACTTTATTGAGTTACTGATCTTAGTAGTGAGTTCTAAATCAAGAATTATGAAACTCAATGCATCTTTAATTTGTTTAAAGTTGAATTTAAACGAATAAAAGACTTTATGTTGTGATTAAGAGAATTTGATTTAAATTGTAGACACTCTTTTAAACATCGATTCTTCCTTTCATAGCTTGGTTTGAATCACTTTGGTGTTGGTTTGGGTGTTTGATACATGCTAGTTGTGCAAACTGAGTTTTGTTGTTGGGAAGTTGGATTGTGCCAGTTTATGTTCATCAAGTATTGGTTATGAGTTGACCTTAAACTTTTGTGTTCATGTAGAGCCTTCTTGAGCTCTCGGGCAACGAGGAGGGTGATTTGATGGTAAAAACACAGACTTTAAGGTACATAGTGACGTATGGGCAGGTATACATATATTGAAGTAATTACATATTCATATATTCATGTATTGCTGCATGTCATGATGGAATGTAAGAAATGGATATGTGTGTTGAGTATGACATATATGGTATGATGGATACGTAATTGTACGTGATCAGATATATGAGTAAAGAAAAGAATATATATATATATATACCATATATATATATAGTTATATATGTATATATATATATATATATGGTATGAGGAATATATAGTTTTAGGTGATCGGAGAGTTGAGTATTGATGCCTTGGGCATGATCAACATGAGAAAATGTTGAGAATGAGATAGATTGATAGACAGGATTGCATTCATATGAAATTATTTATGATTAAGCATAAATAATAGATTTTGGTTGTATTGAGTGTATCGTGTTGATGAGCATCATAATTTAAATAACTCTGAACTTGATATTATGAAAGCCTGTGAGTTTGAAACATGAACAGTGCCTGAAATCTATACAGATTCAAAACTGTACATGGAGTACATTTTTCTAAATTTCAATAATCATAAATTGTGATATTATGATCTTATCATGATCTTTAAGCATTGTACGAGTAAGAGTATTGTGATATTGGTCGCTCACCCTGCTGTTGAAACATGTACCACAGATACAAAGTTATTTTGGAGCAGCAAGCTTGAGCTTGGTTGTATAATATTGCTTCCGAAAGCGTAGTATGAGATTGGGTAAATAGTATACGTTATTTATGCATTATTAGATTGGTATACATTATTCGTGGCTCGTCTGTGAGCACCTAGATACCTGTATATGGTATGTATGCATATTTCAAACTTTCTCCTCATATTTTTGTGTTAGATGTATTTTTTATTGGGAGATATGTGCATTATGAATTGAGTAGACGGAGTTGACATGTTGAAAATGAGGAATAATTTGAGCACATTGAGTCATGAACTTGTTGATTAGTTTTAAAGAAGTGACGATATGTTTGAACTTGATGACATGTCATGAGCATCTTAGAGTAATCATAGAACCTATTTAATGATGGCACTTTGAGGCGAAATTTTTATAATTATGAACTAGACTTGGATATGATTTAGGCGATCTTTGGAACGTTTGAGCCTTTCAAGCTTACATTGTCTACATTTATCCCTAGTGTCCAACTTTGAGCTTGATTGAATAAGAATGGAAATTAGCCACCATTCAACTTTTGTTGATAAACTCATTATACCTACCTTGTTTAGCCAAAAAATGAAAATTTTTATCTTCACCCAATGGAGTATAATGAATCTCATTAGATGCACATAAATGGCTATTTTTGATGAGCTTATTGTGAAAAGAATTTGTGAATGAGAAAAAGGAAAGGATAGAAAGCCTTGGGAAAAAAAATGATTAAATAAGACCCAAAGCGGGCAAGGCTAAAAGAAAAGTAAGAGAAATCCGATATGTGCAGCATAAAAATAAACTTTACATGATATACTCTCTTGTTTGTGTTTATCCTATCTTTTCTTTGTAACCGACACCAAAAGGCCTAACATTATAAGCTTTAAAAGTCCTTTTGATCCAAGTTTAGGAATTGATTTAGTTAGTGGAGAAGTGCTTGAAAACTAGGTATATGAGATACTCGATGAAAATCTTGATTGTTATTGATTAACACTGTTTTGATCTATGATGATTATATGATACTTGGGATTGACAACAACACACACACGTTCTGAATTTGAGACTGTTATTTGACTTAAAGAGAAAACACTTTGTGTCCAACGATTTGAAGGATTCTTTGTTGTGGTATGAGTAAAAGTTCTGAGATAAACATATGAGCAAGAAATGATCCATGTCACTTATATGTTGTAAATTCACTGTTTTTTAATTTTATTCTTGCTCGAGGACGATCAAGAGTTAAGTTTGGGGGAGTTGATAAGTGTCATTTTTACACTTATGTTTGCATATATTTCTTGCGATTTTTATAGTGATTCTTGGAAGATTTTATACTTTTGGTTGTGTTTTGTTATATTTCCAGGAATCCAGTAGAAGTGCAAGAAATACTGGAAAAACCCGTTTTATGAATTGGAAGGTGAAACTGTGACAAGATGAGGCAAGCCATGGGAAAAGAAGTGAAAAGGATTGAAAAGATGATAAAAGCAACAGACGATCGATTGCATGCACCAGGAGATCGATCGCCTGAAGCCAGAATGGTGATGAAAATTTGAAGCATAAGTGATTGATCGCAACAAACAAAGCGATCGATCGCCTCGGGGCAGAACACATAGGTGATCGATCGCCTATCACAATAGATTGATTGCCGAGGAGAAAAAGTTGAAGGCGATCGATTCAAGACATGCATACAAACCATATACAGGCATCAAGGTGCTCACATGCGAGCAACGAATAAACGAAGGCCAATTAAATGCAAGAATAATGCCTTCAACCCATACTCAAACTACACTCCTAGGAGCAGTATCGTTCAACGAGTTCGAGCTTGCCATCCCAAAACGCCGTAGTACCTGTCGTACCTGTTCTACCTGTTCAACAGAAACAGCCCCCCACGGGGTGAGCACAAACCGACATAATCATTGCAATCATATCAACATACTAAATCATAGTTCAACGAAATAAAGCTACTGGAAATTATAAAGTGCACTCCCTGAATAAGTCTGAACCAATTATAAGCTTTCTTGAACTGATCCTGTTTCATAATTCACATTTTCACAATCACCAAGTTCAATATCGTTAATTGAAATATGAAACTTATCACCAAGATAAATCGATATTCTCATAACACATCGTTTTGCTCAATCATAATCGAACACATATTTAAGGCAATCATGCCTATCCATCACCCAGTTCTCAAAAATTTCCTCATATCAATCATGCCAAATGCATCAATGTTCAATTCAATTACCCGGATCACGTACATCTACGTATCCACCATTCCACGTGTATTAAACTCAATTCTCATACTCAATTACTTAATCTTCAACATCACATTCAACAATACATGTATACATGAATATATGAGTATCTGTGATGTCCGGGGATTAATGGTGTTAATTCCGGTGTGGTAATAATCCTTGATGGATTTTTAATTGTGGCAATTAGGAATTAAATACGGTTTTGGGTCTCCCGAGGTTGTATAATCGGGCATTTGGGATCGTTGGATCCAAAGGTTAAGATTGTATTCTCATTTTGGTGGAAAACCTACGAATTGGGTTTTTAGTGGAATTTGTTGTCCGGGGGTGCCTTATGTTGGGGAGAGAGTTTTGTAAACAGATGATTTTTAATGAATCATGATGTATTTGTGGAGGTATTGGTATTTGGGGGCATTATTGCTATATATACCAGTTGGACTCGGGATTCCGTCATTTGGAATCCATTTTTCTCTCTCCCTCCCCTCTCCTGCGATAACCCCCTGTCCCCCAAACCCTTTCCTTCTTTCCCCTTCAATGGAATCGTTGAGAACACGATTTAGGGGCCGGATCTCTTGAAGAAAAGCAGGTAATCTCTTTCTCCTCTCTTGTAGCTTCGTTTGGGTGGTAATATTGTAGTTTTTGGTTGAGTTTTTGGTGGGTTATGGAATTGGGGATTTTTGGGTTAAAAATCAAAGTTGAGTTTTTAGAGTTTTTATTGGCTTTAAATGTTGTATTTGTGGTGTTGAGGAAGTTTGGGGTGTTTGTTTTGACTTTGGGTGTGAAAAACACCATGGAAGGTCGAATTTTTCGGAAAATTGCAGGTGGCGATCGATCGCCGAGGAGGGGCGATCGATCGCGACGAGCAGCTGGTAAAAATCGAAGATGATGAATAGTAGCGGCGATCGATCGCATGATTGAGGCGATCGATCGCGAGTGGGTTGGCGATCGATCGCGAGGATTAGCGATCGATCGCAAGAAGGCGCTGGTTGGCCACTGGAGTGTGGCGATCGATCGCGATAAATGTGGCGATCAATCGCCACCCGAAGGAATGTGTTTTTTTGGAATTTTTGGAAAATGTCGGGATTTTGGAACCGAGGTTTAAAGGGGCCGTTTCCGGGGCAATGTCTACATTCCAATGAGAATGTTATACTTTTAAAATGGATTGATTGGGACCAAAGTCTAATAAAATGAGATTCCCGGTTGAGTCTTTGGCTATCTATTAAACATATAAAATGGAATATTTTGGGTATTATGCATGCTTAGCCGGGGGGCTTTTATTTTGGTAATCGTCATGGATTGACGACATGATTGGGAGCTATGAACGTGCTTGGACACGTGGTTGCATGCTTATGTTTGATTGTGAATTATTTATCTTTTAGCACATACTTCTTGAGGAATGGGACTCAAGCAAGGTTTGGCTTGGACTGCGGAGACTTAAGGTACGTATGACGTACGAGCATAGCCTATTATAATGTTGCAACTGTAAAATGCATGGCATGTGGTATTTGGTTAAATGGATATGTAAATGCATGGTATGTGGTATTTGCATAAATGGATATGGAAATGCATGGCATGTGGTATTTGGTTAAACGGATAATGATATGCATAGTAAATGGTATTTATGTCAAATGGATTATACATTGGGAACCATATGGTGCCGCTATTGAGCGAGCAATGAATTGGGATGTTGTCGCCGTTGAGCGACCATCAGTTATGACGCCGCTATTGTTGAGCGTGCGCGGGGTTTAGAATGCCGCTATTGTGGAGCGAGCAATGAAATAGGAACATGGAACCATTCATTTGATATATGTGACATCTACGGTCTTTTATATAATAATTGTACCATATTGGTTATGGAACTGGCATAATAAAACAGTATTAGTTAATCTATGTGCCGATTAACTGGCTTTGGGAATCTGATGAGTTTGGTTATTTTGAGAACAGGGACAATACATGGGATCCCGGATGAGGGTGATACCATCCAGGGAGTATCATTTAAATTATGGCATTTACATTCTGTAAATTATGAATTGCAATGTTATGTTTATTGGATTGGTGGTATTGGTATGCTCACCCCGTGTGGGTGCTCTCTCTGTTGGGGCAGGTGATACAGGTGTAGCAGCGGCTTTGGAGTTGAGCTCGAGCTGTTGACTAGAGGTACTTCCAGGGTCGAGGTACCAGAGCTGATTGGATAGGCGCTTAGATCCAGAGTTGAGATCGAGTTGCACTTGGGAGGTGTTTCCAGGAATGAAGCACCAATAACGGTATCCGATAGAGTATTTTATACATGAGATACACGCGTGTTTATTGGGTGCTCTTATTTGTGTACATTTTACGTGTATATGGGATGTATAAATGGGCTACGGCTCTTCTCTTTTCATTTATGGTTTGCATTGTATTAAATATGTAATTGCTAAATGAAATGAGAGCATGTTAGTGTATTAATGAGGGTGCATGTTATACAAATAATCTTGGTTGGGGAATTCGAATATTATGCGGATTGAATGCAAGAAATTTTCTGGATAGTATATGGTATTGCACTTGCATATGGTTTTCCCCATGATAGTATGATTATATGCACTAATGGTATGGCTTAATACGCTAATAACGGGTTGAGGGCACGGGGGTCCTTACATTAGTGGTATCACAGCAGTGGTTAGCTCTTTGGGGCTGTTGAGGGCCTAGGAAAATGATAATGGGAATGTGGAACACATACTTATGCATGATTATAGTTTGGTGTTGCGTGGCACAACTATATTGCTTATATGCATTTATGATATGTGTTCATAATTGGAATATTGCTAACCATGGTGGTTGCAGGGTCATACGAGACATGGACTATGCATTACGGTTGCATAGATATACATCGGAGTGATGATTTTAGTGCTTTGCCGCTAAATGATGGAGCGAGGTGCATTACAATACACTCATGGCGATGTTTATTGGAATACGGGTTATGCATTACGGTTGCATGCACGTCGAAGCGATGATGCCGCTGTCGTGTCGAAGCGATGGTAAATGCCGCTGTCACGTCGAAGCGATGATGCCGCTGTTGTGCCGAAACAATTATTGGAATACGGGTTATGCATTACGGTTGCATGCATGGCGTAGCGATGTGAATACTTGCCGTTGTCATATTATAGCGATGAAGAATATTTGCCGCAAATATGTCGAAGCGAAGGATAATGCCGCTGTCATATTACTATCGCGAGGGATATTATGCCGCTAATATGTCGAAGCGAGGGGTATTTCCACTGTCATGCCGGAACGATGGTAAATGCCGCTGTCGTGTCGAAGCGATGGTAAATGTCGCTGTCACGTCGAAGCGATGGTACCACCGTCATGTCGAAGCGAAGATGCCGCTGTCGTGTCGAAGCAATGATACATGCCGCTGTCACGCCGAAGCCATGATGCCTGCTGTCATGACGTAGCGATGCGATCGGGAACAAAGTACTACATGGGTGTGAGTACCTCTTGAGTCCGCGATTATTCCTCTGGGTATTCTATTGGCGATGGTTCCGCCGGGTATTCTATTGGTGATGGTTCATGCTGCCGGGTATTCTATTGGCGATGGTTCATGCCGCCGGTTATTCTATTGGCGATGGCTTATGCCTCCAGGTATCATATAGCGATGGTACATTACGCTACATCTATGGCGATGGTTCATACCGCCGGACATCTATAGCGATGTTTCATGCCGCTGACTTTATGGCGAGGGATCATACCGCCGACTCTATAGCGATGGATTATACCGCTATGTGTGTAGCACTGGATTATGCCGCCTACGAGCGATGGATGGCGCTTATGTACCTCGGATGGACGATGGATACAGGTATTCCGCTATCTTGATAGCGATGAGGTATGGCATATTACTTTTGTTATCATTATTGTGAATACTATGTGTTGTTTATACCGTCATGTGTTTGACGATGGGATTATGAGTGTCGTATATCGACAGGTATCGTCATATGTTTGACGATGTTATTTGGGATGTTTATGTGGACGCGTGGCATCGTCTTGGTGAATAATACATTCATGTTTGTGAATTTGGTTATATGGTTTGAGTGCCGATGGTGAGCACATGGTAGGGTCTGGGTCACTAGTTGACGAGACCTTTTGCCGAGCAGGTTTGCTCGATGGAACATTGGAAGCATTGTACCAGTGAGTGTACCGCATCATGTTATAGAGGTAAACATTTTTTCGAGTAATGATACCCTCCGGGTATATTCGCTGGATTAGCTAAGGCCAAGTGATTGGTGGTAAGAGTAGTCATTGAGGAAACTACTCGCTTGTTGTTGTGATGTGGTGTAGGCATGATCACACCCACCCTGAGGGTGTGGAATAAGTCTTAATGGTTTATGATTGCATCATAGTTGAGCAAGGACACCGGGTTGTCCATTGTGCTGGTGTTTTAGAGATATGTTGGGCGATGACCCACAACTCTAATTGTTTGTATGGTATGGTATACCAGGATGGGACGAGTGTCACGTTGATAGGATGGTATGAGCCTATGGGGCCAACGAACCGTTAGCCAGGTATTGTTGCAGTGCTTTGATGTGCTTGTGTTAGCCTTTATGCTGCTCGTAGGATTTGAGTTCGGTGAATCGTATGGTGATACGAAGAGGACTTATGGTAGAATTTTGTAGTCTCCTTGTGGCATGGTGTTTGAGGCATGGAGTACCTCACGGGGACGTTTATACGTCAAATGTTTCGAGTGACTTGTACCTGACAACTCGATTTTGTTGGGAATACCAACGCGAGTATCAACAAGTCGTTGTTCGTGATATCCCCGAAATGATTATGAGATTTTAATCATAAATTAATTGTGATGATTTGGGTGTTAATTCGTGGGATTGAATTAATATTATTGAGGAGATACATTTCAGGTTGCATGTGATGTTGGGATTTTGGGTCGTGGCATGTTTATTTGGGGTGTGTGTTATTTGTTTTGGTGAAGCATGTTTAAATGGAAATTGAAGTATTTTATTGAGAAAATACTATAAATATCATGTGAGGATATTTTAATACATCGTGTTAAATACCGGGACCAAAACATAACACATCATACCACCCAACACCCAACCACCCCCCCCCCCCCCAACCCATACCAATCAACTGTACATAAGCTGATTTGTCACCCCACTTGGCTCAATCATTCAGCCTCCTTCTCCCTTCCCAAATCTCGAGCCTTGTCTCCCAAATAACCTCTAACACCTGCTGAGCAAAACCGTGAGGAGCCTTGCCATTTTCATTCCTTGGAAGCTTCTCAAAATCGGAGCAAAGTAGGGTGAGAAACCATGCTCTGTTTTCGTTTTTTTAAGCTTGTTAAGTTCTTGCTTTTAAGTGGTGTGATTTTGGCATGTTAGCTTAGGTTTCTTAAAACCTTCAATTTAAATGCTTATATGGTGTTATTTTGAAGCTCTCAATATTTTTCCTTGAGCATGTTACAAGTTTTATGTGAAGGATTTTAGCTTGTGAATTAGGGTGTTCGAAAATCTGGGTAGATAATTGCCCTGTTTTTCTGGAAAACTATGCGTTGGGACTAATATTGAGGAGGTGATATCATGCATGTTAGTTGGTGTTTTGGTGAACCCTCGATTTGACTACATGCATGGTAGTTTTGTAAAGCCCAGGACGTTTTTGTTCAAGCATGCTTTATGATATATGTTGTAGTTTTAATAGCATGAAATGAGGAGCTCAATAAATCTGGTAATGAAATATGTTGTTCTGTTTCCGGAAAAATTGGTTGAGTACTTATGTAAATGGACGGCGTTGTTGCATGTGGGTTTATGTTTGGGGTGTAAATTTGACATGAATACCCTCTGAGTAGTGTATTGTAACTGCTAGCATGTTGGTTTTGACATGTTGTATGTCTTACATGTTAGAATGAAGGGTATGAATATCGGTGTTAGGGAATTCTGGAAAACCTGGGTTGAAACAGAGCGACCGATCGATTGGTGAAGAACACCGATCGATCGGCAAAAGCCGTAGCATTTTTACATAATCCGAACAGTTCACCGATCGATCGGTGATGAGGGCCAATCGATCGGTAGTGCTTTTTTTTAAAAATGTGGAATTTGTTTAAATTTGGTTTTGGATTATTATGAGTTGCCTAATATTGTGTTGTGTGGTTATGTAGAACCATCTCAGGTACCAGCACAGTCGAGGAGATAAAGTCTGTTGACTCCTCTACATTTTGAAAGGTACGTAAGCGACGTACGTGCATCCCAACTGTAACATGTACTTTATGTTTGTCTTGTTGACACATGATGAATGCAATGTGATGCATTAAGAATATGATACATGTTATTATGCATTGTTGTTGCATATTATGCATTGTTGTTGTATATTGTGATGTGGAATAAAGAGGTGTATTCCACGAGTCAAGAGAGATCACAGTGTATGTTTAATGCTTATGCTTGTTCTGTAGTAATGAAGCGGGGAGGATTGTACCGCTCATTATGAGATTCTGTAGTAATGAAGCTCATTATGAGTTTATGTAGTAATGAAGCGGGGAAGATTGTACCGCTCATTATGAGTTTATGTAGTAATGAAGCGGGGAGGATTGTACCGCTCATTATGAGTTGATGAAGCATGAAGCATTAAAATAACTGTTGATATATGACTCAAAAGCTATGTAAAGAAAGAGGTGATATGTCATGATATTATTAAAAGATCCATAATTTCATATAATGTTTTTTATTATGAGTTATGGTACAGGGACAACCAATGGGCGTTATAAATGCTGGAAATACAGGAAGTGCTTTGTATTTATGATTGTGCATTTACGCTTTACTTTCATATTATGTTGAATATGAATCACGGTATGCTCATGTGTTGGGGGTTGTCTTTGTAGGTGCTTTTGATGATGAGAACCAGGGTCGGGGTTGAAATGCTGAGCTATAAGGAGTGCTACAGGATTAGCATGTTAGATAAATTTTTTTGTATAGCTTCTACACGAAGTAGAGTAAGACTATAGTGTAGTACCTTTTGGTAGGAATATATGTAATTCCTTTTAAACTTTTGGTACTGTAATCTTTTAAGCTCAGGTTAATCAACACGACACTATTACTCTGATATTTGCACATAAATGATTAGTTCTCTTATCGCACCTAAATATCTTGATTAATAACGGGGTCTCACATTTAGTGGTATCAGAGCTGTGGTTAGATAACCAGGGAAGAGTGAAGGGTAGCCTTTAGAGATAAGTTGGCTAGGTATTCATTGTTGGGCATGTTATGCATGTGATGCATATTGTTGTATAAGTGTTATACTAACATGCTTTTGAATATGATACTCTTGTTATCTAACGGCTTATATTATGAACTGCTTTTGGTATTGTTGTTAACTCTTGTGTTGCAGCATGGCGGCTATTAACCCGGAGAACCTCAATGAAGAGGTAGGGGATATGGGCAGATGAACGCTAGTATTGCTCAGACGAATCCATTACTGCCACCTGCTGTAGGCTTGGAGCCTGTAGCACAGATACTGCTACCAGGGGAGATAAGTCTGACCCAGTTCTTGAGATATCATCCATCGCTATTTGAAGGGACAGAGACTGGGGAAGCAGCCGAGGAATGGGTTGAGAGACTGGAACAGATATTCGTATCGGCGCCTTGTGCACGGACTGCCTGGCTGAGGTTGGCAGAGTTCCAGTTAGCGAAGAAGTCTTCCATGTGGTGTAAGACAACAGTCATGGAGCTGAGAGCTCAGAGTATGTCGGTTGATTGGACTGTATTCAGGACCCGGTTTCTTAACCGGTACTTTTCTGCAGCTGCCAGACAATTAAAGGAGGATGAGTTCAATAATCTTAAGCAGGGCTGCCTGTCAGTATCAGACTACGCTATGAAGTATTCCTCACTGCTGAGGTATGTACCTCATATCGCTGTCAGCAGTCATGCCAAGATGAGAAATTTTCTGAAGGGTCTGAGGCCAGAGCTGTTTGATCGGGTCGTCTCCAACAACCCCAGCTCATTTGATGACGCCCTGACATGGCCGGAGTTGGCAGAGATTGCAGTAGGCGCGTACAAGGACGTTGTACCCCCTTTCGTACCACCACAGAAGCCTGCTGTTGATAGCCTGAGGCCACGAGGGGACCAGTTCAAGCCTTGTGGGGCCTCTTCATCTTCTAGATTCAGTGGGAAGAAGTCTCAAAATCAGAAGCAGAGTAACCGAGGGCCATCCCAAGGAAGTAAGACATGAGGAATTCGATGTAACAACTGTGGAGGATGGCACTTGTCACGTGACTGCCAGGGTTGCTATGTTTGTGGCAAGGTGGGCCACTTGGCTCGAGGTTGCCCCGATCGGAGGGCACCACAGAGACAGCAGTTCGCACCTCGACCACATGGAGGTCAGACGGCAGGACCGCCGCAGTGGCAGGTGTATGCACTGACTCGGGAGCAGGCTGAGGCAGCCCCGGAGGAGGTCATTGCTGGTACGTGCCATTTACTTACGTACCCTGCACTTATATTGATAGATACAGGTACTTCCCATTCTTTTGTATCTACTGCTTTTGTGGAAAGACACCGCTTGTGCTCGTCTCTGTTACCCACGCCTCTCATGGTCTCGACACCCACGGGGAAGCATGTGATCGCTGACCGACTGTTATCTGATTGCCTCATTTATTTTTAGGGCAACGATCTGAGGGCCGATCTGATTCAGTTAGAGATGGCAGATTTTGACTGCATCATCGGCATTGATGTGTTGAGCAGATACCGAGCTGTGGTAGATTGCCAACAGAGGGTAGTATGTTTCCTGTCTGATCAGGGGTTCCAGTGGACTTTTTTTTGGGGACGGCTCTCGTCCAAAGATTCCAGTGCTCTCAGCGGTTAAGATGTCGTGGTTATTGGAACGCTGGCCACAAGGGCTACCTTATTTATGCCGTGAATGCATCGGATGAGAAGGAAGTGAGAGCCGAGGACATTCCGGTCGTGGCGGAGTTCATTGATGTGTTCCCGGATGAGATTCCAGGGTTTCCGCCTGTCAAGGATGTTGAGTTTGCCATTGAGCTGCTGCCAGGGACTTCTGCTATTTCCCGTGCTCCTTATAGGATGGCACCGGCAGAGCTGAGGGAGCTGAAGATACACTTACAGGAGCTCCTCGACAAGGGATACATTCGTCCTAGTGTATCGCCTTGGGGTGCACCAGTCTTGTTCGTGAAAAAGAAGGATGGATCAATGCGTCTTTGATTGACTACAGGCAATTGAACAAGGCCACAGTGAAGAACAGGTATCCACTTCCAAAGATTGATGACCTGTTCGATCAACTTCAGGGTACAGAGGTTTACTCAAAGATAGATTTGAGGTCAGGCTATCACCAGGTGCGGGTTAGAGCTGACGATGTCCAAAAGACGGCTTTTAGAACTCGGTATGGGCACTACATGTTCTTAGTGATGCCATTCGGGGTGACAAATGCACCTGCAGTTTTTATGAGCCTGATGAACAGAGTATTTCAGGAGTACCTCAATCAGTTTGTGATCGTATTCATTGATGACATCCTTGTCTATTCAAGGAGTGAGGAGGAACATGCCGATCATCTGAGGATAGTGCTCCAGATCCTCAGAGATCATCAGTTGTACGCCAAACTCAGCAAGTGTGAGTTCTGGCTAAGCAGTGTAGCATTCTTGGGCCATATCATTTCACGAGAGGGGATATCAGTAGACCCGAGGAAGATAGAGGCAGTTATGGATTGGTCTGCCCCTACTTCAGTCAGTGAAATTCGAAGTTTTCTTGGTTTGGCTGGCTATTACCGACGTTTCGTCGAGGGTTTCTCAAAGATCGCCAAGCCACTTACACAGCTGACTCAGAAGGGAGTCCCATTTTGTTGGACAGAGGCTTGTGAGCAGAGCTTTAGGGAATTAAAGCACAGACTGACTACGGCACCAGTTCTAGTGATTCCCAAGGAGAACAAGGGGTTTATCCTTTATACTGACGCATCGCTACAGGGCCTAGGATGCGTACTGATGCAGGACAGACATGTAGTGGCTTATGCTTCGAGACAGTTGAAGCCACATGAGACGAGGTATCCATTCCATGATCTGGAGCTAGCAGCTATAGTGTTCGCCTTGAAGATATGGCAACACTATTTATACGGTACCTCATTTACCATCTTCACTGATCACAAGAGCCTGAAGTTCTTGTTTACACAGGCTGAGCTGAACATGAGGCAGAGGAGATGGATGGATTTGCTGAAGGATTATGATTGTGAAATCCTATACCATCCCGGGAAAGCAAATCTCACTGCCGACGCTTTGAGTCGGAAGGTGAGAAGCACATCAGAGGATGCCATGTGCTTATCAGCTATGTTGGGCTCCTACTGTCAGTTGGGGTTTGATTATGATGTATCTCCTTCACCAGTACAGGCATTGACCTTGCTAGCTGAGCCTGTTATTTATGATCACATCAGGAAGGCTCAGGGGACCGACGCAGAGGTTCAGAGATGGGTGTTAGTAGTTCATTCAGGCCAGCCATCGAGATTCAGAGTGGCTGAGGACGGTTCTCTGAGACTTGGCGACAGATGGGTGGTTCCAGATACACCCGAGTTGCGCCAGGGTATATTACAGCGAGCTCATTGCAGCAGGATGAGTGTCCACCCGGGCGGGAAGAAGATGTATAAGGATCTACGCAGCCAGTTCTGGTGGAGGCGTATGAAACAAGATGTCACCTCATTCGTTAAGAGATGTTTGATCTGTCAGCAGGTGAAGGCTGAGAGGCAGAGGCCTGGAGGTGAACTAAGGAGTTTGGAGATACCCGAGTGGAAGTGGCAGCACGTGTCTATGGATTTCGTGACCCACTTACCGAGGACTGTTTCGGGTTTTGATGCTATATGGGTAGTCGTCGACAGATTGACTAAGAGTGCTCATTTCATTCCCTACTGTATGACCTTCACGTACTTGAGGATGTCACAGTTATATGTCAGAGATGTGGTGAGACTACATGGGATCCCTGTTTCGATTGTGTCTGATCGAGATCCGTGGTTTACATCTCACTTTTGGGAGGGTCTTCAGTCAGATCTTGGTACAGAGTTGAGGTTGAGCACAGCCTATCATCCCCAGACGGACGGACAGACCGAGCATACGATACAGACGCTCAAAGATATGTTGAGGGCTTGTGTGCTGGAGTTCGACACTTCTTGGCAGGACTCAGTAGCCTTGGTGGAATTTTCTTATAATAACAGTTACCAGGCTAGCATACAGATGGCTCCATTTGAAGCCCTATATGGCAGGCGTTGCAGGTCGCCTTTGTGTTGGGATGATGTGGACCGTAAATCGGTCGGAGGACCAGAGTTGGTCCAGGATATGGAGGAAAAGGTAAAGATTATCAGGAGAAAGATGAAGGCAGCTCAGGACAGACAGGCAGCGTATGCCAATCAGCGGCGAAGGCCGTTGGAGTTTCAGTTGGGCGACAGAGTCTTTCTGAAGATCTCACCTTTCAGAGGAGTAGTACGGTTTGGTATGCGAGGGAAGTTGTCCCCGAGATATGTAGGGTCGTATGAGATCTTACAGCGTGTGGGTACTCTGGCGTACCGTTTAGCTTTACCGCCCTCTCTGTCTGGTATTCACGATGTGTTCCATGTGTCTATGCTGAGGAAGTATGAGCCAGATCCTTCGCATGTGTTGCAGCCTTCAGAGGTGCAGTTTGAGTCCGATGTTTCCTATGTGGAGCGGCCTATCAGGATTTTGGATAGAGCAGACCGCAGGCTTCGGAACAAGGTTATTCCTATGGTCAAAGTACAGTGGGATCGTAGGGGTGTCGAGGAGGCCACGTGGGAGACAGAGCGACACATGGTGCAGCACTACCTAGAGCTGTTTTCTGGTATGCGTTTATTTATTGTTTTACTTCATGTTGGTAAGCATGTTTGATTTCGGGGACGAAATCTTATAAGTAGGGGAGTATTGTGATATCCCCGAAATGATTATGATATTTTAATCATAAATTAAATTGTGATGATTTGGGTGTTAATTCATGGGATTGAATTAATATTATTGAGGAGATACATTTCAGGTTGCATGTGATATATGTTGAGATTTTGGGGTCGTGGCATGTTTATTTGTGGTGGGTGTTATTTGTTTTGCTGAAGCAGGTTTAAATGGAAATTGAAGTATTTTATTGAGAAAATACTATAAATATCATGTGAGGATATTTTAATACATCGTGCTAAATACCGGGACCAAAACATAACACATCATACCACCCAACACCCAACCCCCCCCCCCCCCCCAACCCATACCAATCAACTATGCATAAGCTGATTAGTCACCCCACTTGGCTCAATCATTCAGCCTCCTTATCCCTTCCCAAATCTCGAGCCTTCTCTCCCAAATAACCTCTAACACCTACTGAGCAAAACCGTGAGGAGCCTTGCCATTTTCATTTATTGCAAGCCTCTCAAAATCGGAGCAAAGTTGGGTGAGAAACCATGCTCTGTTTTCGTTTTTTTAAGCTTGTTAAGTTCTTGCTTTTAAGTGGTGTGATTTTGGCATGTTAGCTTAGGTTTCTTAAAACCTTCGATTTAAATGGTTACATGGTGTTATTTTGAAGCTCTAAATATTTTTCCTTGAGCATGTTACAAGTTTTATGTGAAGGATTTTAGCTTGTGAATTAGGGTGTTCGAAAATCTGGGTAGATAATTGCCCTGTTTTTATGGAAAAATATGGATTGAGACTAATATTGAGGAGGTGATATCATGCATGTTAGTTGGTGTTTTGGTGAACCCTCGATTTGACTACATGCATTGTAGTTTTGTACAGCCCAGGACGTTTTTGTTCAAGCATGCTTTATGATATATGTTGTAGTTTTAATAGCATGAAATGAGGTGCTCAATAAATCTGGTAATGAAATATGTTGTTCTGTTTCCGGAAAAATTGGTTGAGTACTTATGTAAATGGACGGCGTTGATGCATGTGGGTTTATGTTTGGGTGTAAATTTGACATGAATACACTCTGAGTAGTGTATTGTTGTGATGTCCGGGGATTAATTGTTTTAATCCCGGTGTGGGATTAATCCTTGATGGATTTTTTTTAATTGTGGCAATTAGGAATTAATTGCGGTTTTGGATCTCCCGAGGTAGTTTAATCGGGCATTTGGGATCGTTGGATCCAAAGGTTGAGATTGTATTCTCATTTCGGTGGAAAACCTTTGAGTTGGTTTTTTTTAGTGAGACTTGGTGTCCGGGGTGCCTTATGTTGGGGCCAGTCTGGGGATTTGCTGTTGGAGAGAGAGTTTTTGGTAACAGATGATTTTTAATGAATCATGATGTATTGGTGAAGGTATTGGTATTTTGGGGCATTTTTGCTATATATACCAGTTGGACTCGGGATTCCGTCATTTGGAATCCATTTCTCTCCTCTCCTCTCCCTCTCTCTCGCCTCTCTCACCCCAAACCCTTCCCCCTTTTCCTTTGATGAGCAAATCGATGGAGGCTCGTCCTAGGAGCCGGATTTCTCGAAGATAAGTTGGTAAGTTTCTTCCCCTCGACTTTGTCTTCGATTTGTTAGTGATCTTGTTGGTTTTTGGTTAAGTTTTGGTGGGTTTTGAATTTGGGGATTTTTGGGTTGAAATCTAAAATGTTGATTTCAGTGTTTTCATGGAGTTTAATTGTTGTATTTGAGGTGTTGAGGTTGTATGGGGTGTTGGTTTGGAGTTTGGGTGTGAAAAACACCATTAAAGCTCGAGTTTTCGGAAAATCGCTGTCCGCGATCGATCTTGGCGAGGCGCCGCTCGATCGCAACATGCTACTGGATTTGGGACGGCGATGAGCAGTAGCGGCGATCGATCGCGAGAAGTGGGCGATCGATCGCGAGGGCCTTGGCGATCGATCGCGAGATGTGGCGATCGATCGCGGCTTGTTTATTTTCGGACAGTAGGGTATGGCGATCGATCGCGGCTTGGCGCCGATCGATCGCGGCCCTGTTCCCTTTGTTTTTTTCAAAATTTTGGAAAATGTCAGGATTTTGGAATCAGGGTTTTAAGGGACCGTTTCCGGGGCAATGTCTACATTCCAATGGGAATGCTATACTTTTAAAATGGATTGGTTGATGCCAAAGTTTAATAAAACGAAATTCCCGGTTGAATTCTTGGTTATCTTTTAAACTTGTTAATGGTATATTTTGGGTATTATGCATGCTTAGCCGGGGGGCGCTTTTATTTTGGTAATCGTCATGGATTGACGATGCGATATCCCCGAATTGGTTAATTGCATTTGGGCATTAATTACGATTATTATGATTAATTATGTGGTAATTAATTATGTGTTGGAATTTATTTACCTTATGGAAATGCATGGTCATGTGGATAGGGTGACCCGGGGTTGCATTTCAGGGTGCATGTGGTGCATGTGGGGTAAATATTATTGGAAGCATGATTTATTTGCCTTTGGTAGCAATTAATTGGAAATCATGTGTTTAATTGATATTTGGTGGATTATGAGTAAATGCTTTGAAAAATATCATGTTGGGGTGTTTTATACACCATAGAATTATTTTGGTATACATTTTATTAAACCCAACACTTTTATACCCAACCCCACCTAATCCAAATCACTTTCACTTTACCAAATCATTTCCCACACAAACCCTTCCCCTCATTTTCGAGTTCCAGCCTTGGGGTGAAGAGAAGCCCTTGCAAAATCTTATTTTGTGGAGTATATTGGGTGATTTGAGGTCCCCAAGAGGTATGGATACCTCATGGTTGATTTTGTTGTGTTTTGTTTAAGTTTGGGTTGGTTTTGAATGGTTTTAAAATGGGTTTGTGTTGGGTTGTTGTGGGTTTGGTTAATGGTTAGATTTATGGTTGTTTTAAGGTGTATTTTGGTGGTTTATGTTGATATTTATGTTGTTGGTTGGTTGGTATAAATGTTGGAATGGATTGGATTGGTTTTGAGGTGCAAAAATGGAGTTTTTCGGGTAACAGTGGTTGGCGATCGATCGCCCCTTTCCAGGCGATCGATCGCGCCCAGGCAGTGGGCTTTTCAAGCAATTGGCGATCGATCGCCACTCTTGGGGGATCGATCGGCGGGTCTGGCGATCGATCGCGCCAGGGGTGGCGATCGATCGCCGAAGGGTGCAAATTTTTGATTCTCGGACAGTGAGGATTGGCGATCGATCGCCGTGAGGAGCGATCGATCGCGAAAGCCAAAATTTGGTTTTTTGGATTTTTTTGTAGGATTTTTGGTATTGGACTATTATTGGGTTCTAATATTGATATTTGTGAATGTGTAGAACCAACCCAGGTGGCAACACAGCCAAGGCATTGAAGTCCTACCATACCCTACATTTTGGAAAGGTACGTAGTGGACGTACGGGCACCCCAACGGTACATGTATCTTATATACTTATTGTTTATGCATTGTGGATGCAAGTATATATGTGGTATTGCATAGTGGATGCAAATACATGTTATGCATGATGTTTATAGATGCATATGATTATTGGTGCATATCCCATGAGTCGTGGTTATCCCTTGATGATTTTAATGCTTGCCGCTATTTGGTTTGGTTCCGCTAAATGTGAAGCGAGGGGTGGGAGCGCCGCATGTCACATTTGAGCGTGGTTATCATATAGGACGAGGAAAGGGTATTTGCCGCTCAATGAGAGGCGAGGGGTGGGAGTCCCGCAGTCCATTGAAGCGAGGTTATCCTATGCCGTCTATATGTAAATAAGCGAGGGGCATTAAAATACATTGTGATGGACAGACTAGGGATTGGTGATCAGTATTTGGTATTGATGAAATGGTATATGTTCATGACATGTTTAGACCATTTAAAATAATCTATTGATTATACTCATGAGTTATGGTATAGGGACAACCAAACGGGAAGCGTTTGAAATGCATGGGGAAACAGGAAGTGTTTTATTATGATTATGCATTTACGCTTTATCTTCATATTGTGTTGAATATGAATGATTATTATTGCTCATGTTTGGGGGTTGTCCTTGTAGGTACACGTTTGGCATGATAGAAGGGCTAGACGGGTTGAGATGGTGAGCTTTAAGGATGCTTTTGAGACTGAAGGACAGGATTAGTTGGATAGTATCTACTCTAGGAGTAGTATAAAACTATAATTGAACATTCATTGATTGGAATGTAATTAATCAATTTTTGGTAGTCCTTATTTTGGCATGTAATGCTTAAGTTCATAGACTCAACACGTTATTTCTCACTCTGATCATTTATATTAGCTCTATTATGCCTTGATTCCGCACTTAAGGATTAGGGTCCTTACATTAGTGGTATCAGAGCAGTGCTTAGAGAACCCGGGAACGAGTGAAGGGTAGCCTTAGCACGATAGGCTAGGTGCTTACATTTGAAGCATGTTTATATATACTGCTTTGGAATTGTTGTTAACATTTGTATTACAGCATGGCTGCTAATGAGGAAGTTGGAGATATTGATAGTGTGAATGCAAGCGTCGGTCAAGTGAACCCTCTACCTCCACCGGCCGTAGGCATGGAACCAGTGGTTCAGTTATTGCTACCGGGTGAGATTAGCTTGACTCAGTTTCTGTGTTATCATCCGCCCCGGTTTGAGGGGACAGAGTCCGGAGAAGAGGCTGAAGAGTGGTTGGAAAGACTGGAGCAGATCTTTGTATCGGCTCCTTGTGCTGTGACAGCTTGGCTGAGGCTGGCGGAGTTTCAATTAGCCAAGAAACCTCTGTTGTGGTGGAGGAGCACAGTAATGGAGATGAGAGCACTGGGTGCTGTGATTGACTGGACACTCTTCAGGACTAGGTTTTTGAACCGGTACTTCTCCGCAGCAGCAAGACAGACAAAGGAGGACGAGTTTACAAGTCTGAGGCAGGGGAACATGACAGTGGCAGACTATGCCACACGGTACTCTTCATTGCTGAGGTACGTCCCCCACATTGCCACCAGTGGACACGCTAAGATGAGGAACTTTATGAAAGGATTGCGACCGGAGCTCTATGACCGGGTTATCACTAATAACCCAACTTCTTTTGATGATGCTCTCACAAGAGCGGAGCTTGCTGAGCTAGGAGTAGGAGCTTACGCTATGCCACCACCGGTACCGCAACAGAGGCAGACTAGTGACAGTTTGAGGCATCGGGGTGAGCCATTTAAGCCCCGTGGTGCCTCTTCATCTTCACGGTATGGTGGAAAGAAACACTTTGGTCAGAAGCAGGATGGCAAGAAGGGCAATTGGTCGGCCAATCGAGGATCTTCACAAGGGGATAGGCCGGGAGAGCCGAGGTGCAATAATTGTGGAGGGCCACATTCTTCAAACAAGTGTCCTGCATGTTATGTCTGTGGTAAGATGGGCCACATTGCTCGGTATTGCCCCACACAGGGAGGACAGTCAGAGTATCAGGGCAGCAGGCCGAGGTTTGAGGATAGGACAGTACAGCAGAGGCAGCAGTTTGGGCCTCGACCATCGGGAGGTCAGACGTAGGACCACCCCAGGGGCAGGTGTATGCACTGACCAGGGAGCAGGCCCAGGCAGCCCCAGAGGAGGTGATCGCCGGTACGTGTCATTTATTTACGTACCCCGCTTTTATTTTGATCGATACAGGTGCCTCCCATTCTTTTGTATCGGTGGGTTTTGTGGAAAGACACCATATGCGCACGTCTTCTCTACCCACGCCTCTCCTTGTCTCGACACCCACTGGAAGAAATGTCGTTGCTGATCAGTTTATGGCAGACTGCCTCATTTATTTTGAGGGCAACGAGTTGAGGTCAGACTTGATTGTGCTGGGTATGTCAGACTTCGACTGCATCTTGGGTATTGATGTTCTGAACAGATATCAGGCAGTGGTAGATTGCCGGCAGAGGACAGTGAAGTTCAGACCTGAGTTGGGCAGTCTGTGGACTTTCTATGGCAACGGTTCTCGTGCCAAGATTCCGTTGATTTCAGCGATCAAGATGACTCAGTTGTTGGAACGTGGACACACGGGCTATCTTATTTATGCCGTGGACACGTCTGGGAAGAGTAAGGAACTAAGAGTTGAGGATGTGCCAGTAGTGGCAGAGTTCGCTGATGTATTCCCAGAAGAGATCCCAGGATTCCCACCGGCTAGGGAAGTTGAGTTTGGGATCGAGCTGTTGCCAGGGACATCCGCTATCTCTCGTGCACCTTATAGGATGGCACCGGCAGAATTGAGAGAGTTGAAAGAACAGTTGCAGGATCTCCTGGACAAGGGATATATAAGCCCGAGCGTGTCGCCATGGGGCGCACTAGTTCTCTTTGTGAAGAAGAAGGACGGTTCGATGCGGTTGTGTATCGATTACCGGCAACTGAATAAGGCTACAGTGAAGAACAAGTATCCTCTCCCAAGGATAGATGACTTGTTTGATCAGTTGCAAGGTACCAGGGTGTATAGCAAGATTGATTTGAGATCCGGGTATCATCAGATTCGGGTCAGAGAGGAAGATGTGCAGAAGACAGCGTTCCGGACCCGATATGGACATTATGAGTTCCTAGTGATGCCGTTCGGCGTGACGAATGCTCCAGCAGTCTTCATGAGTCTGATGAACAGGGTATTTCAGCAGTATCTTGATCAGTTCGTCATTGTGTTTATTGACGATATTCTTATCTACTCCCGGAGTGAGGAAGAGCATGTGAAACACTTGAGGACAGTGCTTCAGATTCTCAGAGAGCATCAGTTACATGCTAAGCTCAGTAAGTGTGAATTTTAGCTGAGCAGTGTAGTGTTTCTGGGGCATGTCATATCGAGCAGCGGGATATCAGTAGATCCCAAGAAGATTGAGGCTGTGATGGAGTGGGCTGCCCCCACTTCTGTGCCTGAGATCCGGAGTTTTCTTGGTTTGGCCGGGTATTATCGACGCTTTGTCGAGGGCTTTTCGAAGATTGCCAAGCCGCTGACTCAGTTGACCCAGAAGGGAGTGCCTTTCTTTTGGTCAGAAGCTTGTGAGGAGAGCTTCCAGGAGTTGAAGCACCGGTTGACGACGGCGCCAGTGTTAGTGATCCCTACGGAGAACTCCAGATTTGTTCTGTATACTGACGCATCACTGCAGGGCCTTGGGTGTGTTCTGATGCAAGATAAGCATGTGGTAGCTTATGCATCGAGGCAGTTGAAGTCGCATGAGACCAGATATCCAGTTCATGACTTGGAATTGGCGGCTATCATCTTCGCCCTGAAGATTTGGAGGCATTATTTGTATGGTACTTCGTTTACCATTTATACGGATCACAAGAGCCTCAAATTTTTATTCACTCAGGCAGAGCTGAACATGAGGCAGAGGAGATGGATGGACCTACTCAAGGACTATGATTGCGAGATCGAGTACCATCCCGGGAAAGCCAATTTGACAGCAGACGCTTTGAGCCGGAAAGTGAGGAGTTCTGCTGAGGACGTCATTCATCTGTCGGCTATGATGACCTCCTATTGTCATTTGGGCTATGACTTTGACAATGATGCATCGCCTGTGTATGTATCGACTCTGTTAGCTGAGCCAAACATCTATGAAAACATCAGGAGAGCTCAGAGGTCAGATGATGAGGTTCAGAGGTGGTTATCTTTAGTACATCTTGGTCAGCCAACGAAGTTCAGGGTGGCAGATGACGGATCCTTGAGATTGGGGAACCGTTGGGTGGTTCCGAGTACGCCGGAGTTGCGTAAAGGGATCTTGGAGCGAGCTCACAGTAGCAGACTTAGCATCCACCCAGGCGGGAAGAAGATGTACAGAGATTTGCGTGGTCATTTTTGGTGGAAAAGGATGAAATCAGATGTCGTCGCTTTTGTGAAGAGGTGTTTGATCTGCCAGCAGGTTAAGGCAGAGAGACAGAGACCTGGCGGCGAGCTGAGAAGCTTGGAGATACCGAAGTGGAAGTGGGAGCACATTTCCATGGACTTCGTGACTCATTTGCCGAGGATTGCTTCAGGCTTCGATGCTATTTGGGTGATTGTGGATCGATTGACCAAGGTGGCTCATTTTATCCCCTATAGCATGACTTTCACATTTTTGAGGATGGCGCAGTTGTATATTAGAGATGTGGTGAGATTGCATGGGATCCCCGTTTCGATAGTGTCAGATCGAGATCCGCGATTCACATCTCATTTTTGGGAAGGCCTTCAGTCAGCCTTGGGAACTGAAGTCAGATTGAGTACTGCTTATCATCCTCAGACGGATGGCCAGACCGAGCGCACTATTCAGACGCTCGAGGACATGTTAAGAGCTTGTGTTTTGGAGTTCGATGCCTCTTGGCAGGATTCAGTGCCTTTGGTAGAGTTTTCGTATAACAATAGCTACCAGGCGAGTATTCAGATGGCTCCGTTTGAAGCTCTTTATGGCAGACGGTGTAGATCACCCTTGTGTTGGGATGATTTGGACCGCAGATCGGTCGGAGGACCGGAGTTGATTCGAGAGATGGAAGGAAAGATAAAGACAATAAGGCAGAAAATGAAAGCGGCCCAGGACAGACAGGCAGCTTATGCAAATAAACGGCGGAGACCGTTGGAATTTCAGTTGGGAGATAAGGTCTTTTTGAAGATCTCGCCTTTCAGGGGCGTTGTGCGATTTGGGATGCGCGGGAAACTGTCTCCGAGGTATGTTGGACCGTACAAGATCTTACAGCGCATTGGCACCTTAGCTTACCGACTGGCTTTGCCGCCTTCTTTATCTGGTATACATGATGTGTTTCATGTATCGAGGCTGCGGAAGTATGAGCCGGATCCGTCTCATGTGTTACAGCCTTCCGAAGTTCAGTTAGAGTCCGATATATCTTATGTGGAACGGCCTGTCAGGATTCTGGATCGAGCAGACCGTAGACTTCGGAACAAAGTGATACCTATGATCAAGGTTCAGTGGGATCGCAGGGGTGTCGAGGAGGCTACGTGGGAGACGGAGCGGCATATGGTGCAGCACTACCCGGAACTATTCTCTGGTATGTGTTTATGTTTAGTTTCCTTTTGGGGTAAGTGCATGTGATTTCGAGGACAAAATCTTATAAGTAGGGGAGTATTGTGATATCCCAGAAATGGTTAATTGCATTTGGGCATTAATTACGATTATTATGATTAATTATGTGGTAATTAATTATGTGTTGGAATTTATTTACCTTATGGAAATGCATGGTCATGTGGATAGGGTGACCCGGGGTTGCATTTCAGGGTGCATGTGGTGCATGTGGGGTAAATATTATTGGAAGCATGATTTATTTGCCTTTGGTAGCAATTAATTGGAAATCATGTGTTTAATTGATATTTGTGCATTATGAGTAAATGCTTTGAAAAATATCATGTTGGGGTGTTTTATACACCATAGATTTATTTTGGTATACATTTTATTAAACCCAACACTTTTATACCCAACCCCACCTCATCCAAATCACTTTCACTTTACCAAATCATTTCCCACACAAACCCTTCCCCTCATTTTCGAGTTCCAGCCTTGGGGTGAAGAGAAGCCCTTGCAAAATCTTATTTTGTGGAGTATATTGGGTGATTTGAGGTCCCCAAGAGGTATGGATACCTCATGGTTGATTTTGTTGTGTTTTGTTTAAGTTTGGGTTGGTTTTGAATGGTTTTAAAATGGGTTTGTGTTGGGTTGTTGTGGGTTTGGTTAATGGTTAGATTTATGGTTGTTTTAAGGTGTATTTTTGTGGTTTATGTTGATATTTATGTTGTTGGTTGGTTGGTATAAATGTTGGAATGGATTGGATTGGTTTTGAGGTGCAAAAATGGAGTTTTTCGGGTAACAGTGGTTGGCGATCGATCGCCCCTTTCCAGGCGATCGATCGCGCCCAGGCAGTGGGCTTTTCAAGCAATTGGCGATCGATCGCCACTCTTGGGCGATCGATCGGCGGGTCTGGCGATCGATCGCGCCAGGGGTGGCGATCGATCGCCGAAGGGTGCAAATTTTTGATTCTCGGACAGTGAGGATTGGCGATCGATCGCCGTGAGGGGCGATCGATCGCGAAAGCCAAAATTTGGTTTTTTGGATTTTTTTGTAGGATTTTTGGTATTGGACTATTATTGGGTTCTAATATTGATATTTGTGAATGTGTAGAACCAACCCAGGTGGCAACACAGCCAAGGCATTGAAGTCCTACCATACCCTACATTTTGGAAAGGTACGTAGTGGACGTACGGGCACCCCAACGGTACATGTATCTTATATACTTATTGTTTATGCATTGTGGATGCAAGTATATATGTGGTATTTCATAGTGGATGCAAATACATGTTATGCATGATGTTTATAGATGCATATGATTATTGGTGCATATCCCATGAGTCGTGGTCATCCCTTGATGATTTTAATGCTTGCCGCTATTTGGTTTGGTTCCGCTAAATGTGAAGCGAGGGGTGGGAGCGCCGCATGTCACATTTGAGCGTGGTTATCATATAGGACGAGGAAAGGGTATTTGCCGCTCAATGAGAGGCGAGGGGTGGGAGTCCCGCAGTCCATTGAAGCGAGGTTATCCTATGCCGTCTATATGTAAATAAGCGAGGGGCATTAAAATACATTGTGATGGACAGACTAGGGATTGGTGATCAGTATTTGGTATTGATGAAATGGTATATGTTCATGACATGTTTAGACCATTTAAAATAATCTATTGATTATACTCATGAGTTATGGTACAGGGACAACCAAACGGGAAGCGTTTGAAATGCATGGGGAAACAGGAAGTGTTTTATTATGATTATGCATTTACGCTTTATCTTCATATTGTGTTGAATATGAATGATTATTATTGCTCATGTTTGGGGGTTGTCCTTGTAGGTACACGTTTGGCATGATAGAAGGGCTAGACGGGTTGAGATGGTGAGCTTTTAAGGATGCTTTTGAGACTGAAGGACAGGATTAATTGGATAGTATCTACTCTAGGAGTAGTATAAAACTATAATTGAACATTCATTGATTGGAATGTAATTAATTAATTTTTGGTAGTCCTTATTTTGGCATGTAATGCTTAAGCTCATAGACTCAACACGTTATTTCTCACTCTGATCATTTATATTAGCTCTATTATGCCTTGATTCCGCACTTAAGGATTAGGGTCCTTACAGACGATATGATTGGGTGTCTTGAACGTGCTTGGGCACGTGATCGCATGCTTATTCTTGATTGTGAGTTGTTTATGTGTTTTAGCACATATTTCTCGAGGCATGGAACTCAAGCAAGGTTTGGCTTGGACTACGGAGACTTAAGGTACGTAGGACGTACGAGCATAGCCTATTTTAGCATTGCAACTGTAAAATGCATGGTGTGTGGTAATTGTACTAAATGGGTATTGGAACACATGGTGTGTGATGATTGCATCATATGGACATTGAAATATGTGGCACGTGGTAATTGCATCGGATAGGTATTGAAATGCATGGTGCATGATATTTGCTATAAATGGATAACAATATGCATGGTAAATAGTATTTACGTCAAATGGTTATACATTGGTAACCATACGGTGCCGCTATTGAGCGAGCAATGATTTGGGATGCGATCGCTGTTGAGCGACCATCGGTTATGACGCCGCTATTGTTGAGCGTGCATGAGGTTTAGTAGTCCGCCATTGTGGAGCGAGCAATGAAACGGAAATATGGAATTATTGGTTAGATATAGGTGATAACTATGGTCTTTTACATTATGGTTTTACCATATTGATCATGGAACTGGCATAATAGAACGATATTAGTTAATCTATGTGACGATTAGCTGGTTTTGGGAATTTGATGAGTTTGGTTATTTTGAGAACAGGGACAATACAGGGGATCCCGGATGAGGGTGTTACCATCCAGGGAGTATCATTTAAATTATAGCATTTACATTCTGTATTTGAATTGCAATGTTATTCTTATTGGATTGGTGGTATTGGTATGCTCACCCCGTGTGGGGGCTGTCTCTGTTGGGGCTGGTAACACAGGTGCAGCAGCAGTAGCTTTGGAGTTGAGCTCGGGCTGATGATAGAGGTACCTCCAGGATCGAGGTACCAGAGCTGGTTGAATAAGTACATAGATCCAGTGTTGAGATCGAGCTGTGCTTGGGAGGTGCTTCCAGGATTGAAGTACCAGTAACGGTATCCGATAGAGTGTTTTATACATCAGATACACGCTCATTCATTGGGTGCTCTTATGTGAGTACATTTTACGTGTATATGGAATGTATAAATGGACTACGGCTTTTCTCTGTTCATTTATGGGTTGCATGCAATTAAATGTGGAATTGCTAAATGAACTAAGAGCATGTTAGTGTATTATGAGGGTGCATGTCATATATGTAATCTTGGTTGGGGGATTTGCATATTATATGGGATGAATGCAAGAAATTTTATGGATCACTAATGTGGTGTCGCACTTGCACAGGGCTTTTCCCCATGATTTTATGATTATATCCACTAATGGTATGGATTAATACACTAATAACGGGTTAAGGGCACTGGGGTCCTTACATTAGTGGTATTAGAGCAGTGGTTAGCTCTTTGGGACTGTTGAGGGCCTAGGAACATGTTAATGGGAATGAGAAGCACATACTTATGCATGATGATAGTTAGGGTGCGCGGCACAACTATATTGCTTATGTGCGTTTATGACATGTGTTCATAATTGGAATATGTGTTGCTAACCATGGTGGTTGCAGGGTCTTATGAAACATGGATTATGCATTGTGGTTGCATATACATCGGAGTGATGATTCTAATGCTTTGCCGCTAAATGTTGGAGCGAGGTGCATTAAAATACACTCATGGCGATGTTTATTGGAATACGGATTATGCATTACGGTTGCATGCATGGCGTAGCGATGTGAATACTTGCCGCTGTCATATTATAGCGATGAAGAATATTTGCCGAAAATATGTCGAAGCGAAGGATAATGCCGCTGTCATATTACTATTACGAGGGATATTATGCCGCTAATATGTCGAAGCGAGGGGTATTTCCGCTGTCATGCCGGAACGATGGTAAATGCCGCTGTCGTGTCGAAGCGATGGTAAATGCCGCTGTCACGTCGAAGCGATGGTACCACCGTCATGTCGAAGCGATGATGCCGCTGTCGTGTCGAAGCGATGATGCCGCTGTCATGTCGAAGCGATGATACATGCCGCTGTCACGTCGAAGCGATGATGCCACTGTCATGACGTAGCGATGCGATCGGGAACAAAGTACTACATGGGTGTGAGTACCTCTTGAGTCCGCGATTATTCCGCTATTCTATTGGCGATGGTTCATGCCGCCAGGTATTCTATTGGCGATGGTACATTCCGCCGGGTATTCTATTGGCGATGGTTCATGCCGCCAGGTATTCTATTGGCGATGGTACATTCCGTCGTGTATTCTATTGGCGATGGTTCATGCCGCCAGGTATTCTATTGGCGATGGTTCATACCGTCAGGTATTTATAGCGATGTGTTATGCCGCTAACTTTATGGCGAGGGATCATGCCGCCGATTCTATAGCGATGGATTATACCGCTATGTTTGTAGCACTGGATTATGCCACCTACGAGCGATGGATACTGCTTATGTACCGCTGGTGGACGATGGATACAGGTATTTCGCTATCTTGATAGCGATGAGGTATGAAAAATTACTTTTGATATCATTATTGTGAATTCCATGTGTTGTTTGATACCGTCATGTGTTTGACGATGAGATTATGGATGTCGTGTATCGACATGTGCCGTCATGTGTTTGATGATGAGATTATGGATGTCGTGTATCGACATGTGTCGTCATGTGTTTGACGGTGAGATTATGAGTGTCGTGTGTCGACAGATACCGTCATATGTTTGACGATGTTATTTGGGATGTCTATGTGGATGCGTGGCGTCGTTTTGGTGAATAATGCATTCATGTTTATGTATTTGGTTGTATGGTTTGAGTGCCGATGGTGGGCACATGGTAGAGTCTGGGTCACTAGTTGACGGGACCTTTTTCCGAGCAGGTTTGCTCGATGGAGCATTGTACCGGTGAGTGTACCGCATCATGTTATAGAGGTAAATGTTTGCCGAGCAATGATACCCTTGGGTATGCTCGTTGGGATGGCTAAGGCCAAGTGATTGGAGGTAAGAGTAGTCATTGAGGAAACTACTCGCTTGTTGTTGTGATGTGTGATAGGCATGGGCACCCACCGTGAGGGTGTGGAATAAATCCTAATGGATTAGGATTGCATGGTAATTAAGCATGGATGTCGGGTTGTCCATTGTGCTTTGGTGTTTTAGAGATATGTTGGGCGATGACCCACAACTCTAATGGTTTGTACGGTATGGTATACCGGGTTGGAACGTGTGTCACATTGATAGGTTGGTATGAGCCTATGGGCCAGCGAATCGCTAGCCAAGTATTGTTGCAGTACTTTAGCGTGCTGTTAACCATTATAATGCTCGTTGGATTCGAGTTTGGTGAATCGTATGGTGATACGATGAGGGTTATGGTAGACTCTTGTGGTCTCTATGTGGCATGGTGTTTGAGGTAGGGAATACCTCACGGGGACGTTTATACGCCATTGTTTTGAGGGACTTGTACTGGGACAGCTCAATTTTGTTGGTATTACCAACGTGAGTGTCAACAAGTCGTTGTTAGCTCTAGTTGAGCATCCTTGCATATGGCATGCAATGGGAGTCACAATGGTTTGTGAGATATAGTTAGTGGGGTGACACTACTATATTGATTTTGTCTCTTGGAGAGATTTGAGTTGTACTGTCTTGGAGACAACTTGCATTGGTCGTGGATTGATTGTAAATTAGCCATGGTAAGCATTACTGGTGTTGGACCGAGTAATGAATTTCTTACCTCGGTGAGACGTTTGAGGAGACGTCTCCGGGGAGATGCTCGTTTGTGGAGTACTATTGCATTAGTACAGAGCATCGTTGGGATGTGTATATATGGCGTATATGGATTTTGAGTCGGGTAATGGTGGTATTGATGCACTACTCTAACCACTTGTGTATTTCTGGGTTCCAGGATATGTTTTGGTATAAATATATCCAGGTCTTCCGAACGGTGGTTCGAGGATTGGAGGATCATGGATTCATGACTTTTTCCCTTGAGAGGAAGGCAGTACTGATATACCTACCGGTTGAATCCTTTGGGAGATTCGTTGTTTTGGTTGTGTGGTGTTGATGTTGAAATCACACCCTTTGGTTTTGGTTGGTGACCATCATTCTCCGTGGGGTGAGAATAATCCAGGTTGTCAGTTGGTTTTGGGATTTGGGTATGATTGGAGATACCCGAGTCTATTGCATGTTGTGATTGGTGGTTGGGCATGTATGCCGTGTGAGTATACGAATGCCAACCTTATTTTGTTCCTTGTTGAACGTCGAGTTTGTATGCTTGGTTTGGTAAATCTCCGGTGTGAGATTGCGGGACCTCGAGAGCGGTAATCTCGATGGCAGGATGTATTCTGAGGAATGATCGTGAGGTACGATTGACTCCCTCTGAGGAGGGATTGTCGTGTTTTGAGACCATGGTAGTTCTTGCTGGTTAATTCGATAGCCTCCCTGTTTTAGGATTGTTAAATCCCAGGATAGACAAGGGATGGCCATGACTCGGATTTGTTTGGTGTCGTGGTTGACACGCATGGCGGGGATGCAATTGATTGTTTTACGTGACCTCTGTGGAACTTGCGACTTTGTGGAGTCTTGATGGTGTGTCGGGACCAAGATATGATTTCTTGGAACACACCGGTGTAAACATCCTTGGTGATGTGTTTTGTGTGGATCAGTGACCGTGGGTAACCCGGTCCAGGTTGCAAGTGGTGCAACTACTCCTTTGGAGAAGATGGACTGGGAAGCGAAACCGGATTTTCTGTGAGTATACTGTTGTATACTAGTGGTCCCCATCATAACGATGCGTGTCAAGCATCGTGGGCAAGTGATGGATGTCACGGGATGATATCTATGTCAGAACCAATGGAGATTTGGTTGGTTTGCAGTTGTGGTGTGACTTCTGGGACGTTTCACGTCGAGGTATGTTGTTATCTTTCGGATTTGTATTGGTTTCAGCGTTTGCTCTATTTTAGAGCTTGGTGTGAGATGGGTATTCTCGCGATTGTTAATTCGATTCTAATATGGTCCAGAATCGGGGTTGTGACTTTGTTTTGTTGGTGTAGTCCTGGTGTTACGTGGGGTACACCGGTGCAATTTCGAGGACGAAATTTTATTAGTGGGGGATAATTGTGATGTCCGGGGATTAATTGTGTTAATCCCGATGTGGTATTAATCCTTGATGGATTTTTTTTAAATTGTGGCAATTAGGAATTAATTACGGTTTTGGATCTCCCGAGGTAGTTTGCATTTGGGATCGCTGGATCCAAAGGTTGATTATATTCTCATTTCGGTGGAAAACCTTTGAGTTGGTTTTTTTTAGTGAGACTTGGTGTCCGGGGTGCCTTATGTTGGGGCCAGTCTAGGGATTTGCTGTTGGAGAGAGAGTTTTTGGTAACAGATGATTTTTAATGAATCATGATGTATTGGTGAAGGTATTGGTATTTTGGGGCATTTTTGCTATATATACCAGTTGGACTCGGGATTCCGTCATTTGGAATCCATTTCTCTCCTCTCCTCTCCCTCTCTCTCGCCTCTCTCACCCCAAACCCTTCCCCTTTTTCCTTTGATGAGCAAATCGATGGAAGCTCGTCCTAGGAGCCGGATTTCTCGAAGATAAGTTGGTAAGTTTCTCCCCCTCGACTTTGTCTTCGATTTGTTAGTGATCTTGTTGGTTTTTGGTTAAGTTTTGGTGGGTTTTGAATTTGGGGATTTTTTGGTTGAAATCTAAAATGTTGATTTCAGTGTTGTCATGGAGTTTAATTGTTGTATTTGAGGTGTTGAGGTTGTATGGGGTGTTGGTTTGGAGTTTGGGTGTGAAAAAAACACCATTAAAGCTCGAGTTTTGGGAAAATCGCTGTCCGCGATCGATCTTGGCGAGGCGCCGATCGATCGCGACACTGGATTTGGGACGGCGATGAGCAGTAGCGGCGATCGATCGCGAGAAGTGGGCGATCGATCGCGAGGGCCTTGGCGATCGATTGCGAGATGTGGCGATCGATCGCGGCTTGTTTATTTTCGGACAGTAGGGTATGGCGATCGATCGCGGCTTGGCGCCGATCGATCGCGGCCATGTTCCCTTTGTTTTTTTCAAAATTTTGGAAAATGTCGGGATTTTGGAATCGGGGTTTTAAGGGGCCGTTTCCGGGGCAATGTCTACATTCCAATGGGAATGCTATACTTTTATAATGGATTGGTTGAGGCCAAAGTTTAATAAAATGAAATTCCCGGTTGAATTCTTGGTTATCTTTTAAACTTGTTAATGGTATATTTTGGGTATTATGCATTGTGATGACCAGGGATTATAGGTGTTAATCCCGGAGTGTTAATAACCCGTAAAGTTGTTTTACGTGGCAATTGGAGTTTAATCGCAGTGTTGGGCCTTCCGGGCTCGTCTATTTGTGTAGTTGGGATCGTTGGATCCCGAGGTTGAGATCGTATTCTCATTTCGGTGAAAACCTGTGAGTTGGGTTTTTAGTGTGACTCGGAATCTCGGGTGCTTGGTGTGGGCACCGGTAGGGGGTGTTTGAGTTAGAGAGAGAATTTTTGAAAACAGATGATTTTTAATGAATCATGATGTATTTGTGGGGCTATTAGTATTTCGGGGTATTTTTGCTATAAATACCAGTTGAACCCGAGATTTTAATTATCGGAGCCATTTTCTTCACCTCCTCTCTCTCTCCTCGCGCACGCCGACTTCTCGATCCCCTTTGACCCCCGCGCGTAAAAGTCGTCGGCCCGCCGCCGTCCGGCCGCCGTCCGGCCGCCGTTCGGCGCATGCCACCCGCCGTTGGATTCGTCTCTTCCAGGCGCTTCCATCCATACCAACAATTTGAAGTTTGGTCGCGATTTGAGCTCGGATTTCTGCAGAAAGCGTAGGGTTCGAAAACTGGAGTTCATCCGATTTTTGGGGCTCGATTTTGGTATGTTTTTGGTACGATTTTTCTGGTGTTTTTGGGGCGTTTGTGAGCTGTTTTTGAGTCGGTGATTTCAGACTTTTGTGGTTCGAAATATTTGTTGCATTTGGTTCGAATTTCAGCTCTAATTTCGTGAGTTAGGGTTCGAAAAATTGGGGCTTTTGACAAGGAGTGATGATTCTTATTAGTAATTGATTAATTCATGTTTAGATGCATTATGATGCTTGATTGTGTTCGAAATTGAGGAATTGGATTCGAATTTAGGGCTTTGAATTCGGATTTTGGGGGTTTTGGCATGTGGGGCGATTATTCGTGTTGTTGATTGATTAATTCATATTTTAGATGAATTATGGTGTTTAATTGGGTTCGATTTGTGTTGTGAAGGTTCGAAAATTTGTGGGGAATTCTTGAGCAATTTTCGATATGGTTTATTGTCGTGTGTTGGCAATATTTTTGAGGGTTATGGGTGTGCTTGAGCATGGGTTGCATGATCGTAATTAATTGTGAATTAATTTATCGTGTTAGCACATCGTTCCTCGGAGCATGGAACTCGAGCAAGATTTGGCTCGGACTTCGGAGATTTAAGGTACGTGCGACGTACGAGCATTACTTTATATGAGGGCATTTGTGAAATGCATAATGTATATTGACTTCATCGATGGTTGTGCGCTTGGCTATATTTATGTGTTGATATATATGGGGTACTGGGCCTATATGACTATTGTACGGCATTTGAGATGCCTGAGAATGATCGTGGGATCATGTACTCATTATAAGACATGTGAGATGTCTAGGTATAATGGAAAATTGGTAAAATAAATGCTAGGCATTTGAGCTATCTATGATTGATAGCGAAATTGAGAAATCAGTACTAGATATTGAGATATCTATAATTGTATGTATAATGAACTTGGAATCATTGATTATTGATACTTGAGAATCAGGCATGCTATGAGTTAAATCAATGTGTTGATTTACTGATTTATGAGATTTGATGAGTTTGATGATTGTGAGAACAGGGACATTACACGGAATCCCGGATGAGGATGTTGCCATCCAGGGAGTATCATTTAAAATTCATTAATATTTACTTGTGTTGTAAATTATGAATTTCATTATTGTGATTATGAGATTTTGTGTATTGGTATGCTCACCCCGTTGGGGGCTGTCTCTGTTGGGGCAGGTGAACAGGTGCATCGATGGCTATGGAGCTGGGCTCGAGCTGTTGATTGGATGCACTCACAGGATCGTGGTACCAGGGCTTGATGGAGCACGGTATCGTATAGAGTACTTATATACACCCGAGGTTTATATACACATTTATGATGCTCGCTTGTGAGCATGGATATTCTTGTATGTGGGTTGTATATAAAGGCATGAGCCTTTCTCTCTTTCATTATATGTTGCATGCAATTGTGGTAGAATTGCTAATGATATGAGAGTCGTTAGTGTATTATGTGGGTGTTGAAACCCACTTTTGTCGTCTTATGTGTGGTGTCTTCCCTGGCCGGGAATTATATTATATGATGTGCTTTTGTTTTGGGATAGCTCAATTTACGGGGAGACTCTGCCCAAATTTTTATAAAAGTCCACAATGTGAAAAGTGGCAAAATGGGGATGGTAATGGGCAACTCTATGAGTCTATATGTTAGTAGAGATGATCTTATAACGTTGAATATTAAAGGAATTTTGTAAGCATCATTTGAGCTTCCTGATTGACTTTTTATTGAAAGCATGTGCCACACATAATGGTTAATACACTAATTAAGGGTTAAGGGCTTGGGGTCCATACATTAGTGGTATCAGAGCACTGGTTAGCTCTTTGGGGCTGTTGAGGGCCTGGAACATGCTGATAGGGATAAGTAGCACATATTTATGCATGATAGTAGTTAGTGTGGTGTGACACAACTATTTTGCTTATGTGCATTTGTGATATGTGATCATAATGAAACGATTATATGTCATGACATCTATAGAATCATAATATAACTTGTTGATTATGATTGTGAGTTGTGACACAGGGACAACCAAGTGGAGCATTTTGAAATGCATTGGGATACAGGAAGTACTTTGTACTCATAGTTTATGCATTTACTCATTATAATCATATTGTGTGGAATATGGATTATCGTATGCTCATGGTTTGGAATTGTTCCTGTAGGGACACTATGACGTGGAAAGGCTAAGGCCATGGTTGAAAAGACACGAAATGGTAACCTGCATTTTATATACATCCTGGAATTATGCATTGTGGTTGCATGTATACATGTAGTGATGATTTTAATGCTTTGCCGCCAAATGTTGAAGCGAGGGGTGGGAGTACCGCATGTCGCATTTGAGCAAGGTGCATTAAAATACACTCATGATGATGTATGTTGGTATATGGATTATGCTTTGTGATGCAGGTATGGATGAAATACTTGGTGAATATCCCATGAGTCATTGTTATGGATGAGTGATGATTTTAAATGCTTGCCGCTATTTATTATTTTTGTGCCGCTAAAATGTGAAGCGAGGGGTGGGAGCGCCGCATGTCACATTGAAGCGTGGTTAGCATATGAGGCGAGGAAAGAATATTTGCCGCTAAAATGTGAGGCGAGGGGTGGGAGTACCGCATGTCCATTTAAGCGAGGTTATTCTATGCCGCCTATATGTGAAGCGAGGGGTGGGAGTACCGCATGTTTTTACTTGAGCGAGGGGCATTAAAATACACTACCGTGACAATGACTAGGGATCGGCTATATTGATAGCGATGGTTCATGCCGCTATATTGACTGGCGATGGTTCTTGCCGCCATGTATATTGATAGCGATGGTTCATGCCGCTATATTGACTGGCAATGGTTCTTGCCGCCATGTATATTGATAGCAATGGTTCATGCCGCTATATTGACTGGCGATGGTTCTTGCCGCCATGTATATTGATAGCGATGGTTCATGCCGCTATATTGACTGGCGATGGTTCTTGCCGCCATGTATATTGATAGCGATGGTTCATGCCGCTATATTGATTGGCGATGGTTCTTGCCGCCATGTATATTGATAGCGATGGTTCATTCCGCTATATTGACTGGCGATGGTTCTTGCCGCCATGTATATGGATAGCGATGGTTCATTCCGCTATAATGATTGGCGATGGTTCTTGCCGCCGGATATATTGCTAGCGATGCCTCTTTCCGCTATTATGTGGACGATGATTCATGCTCAGGTGTATAGCGAGGTTTCATGCCACTTATTATATGACGAGGTATCATGCCGTCGATTCTATAGCGATGGATTGTGCCGTTATGTGCTCAGCACAGGATTTTGCCGCCTTCGAGCGATGGGTGCTGACTACGTACTATTATCGAGTGACGGAGAGAGGTATGCCGCTATATTGATAGCGATGAGGTATGGCATATTACTTGTGTTAGCATTATTGTGGATACTATGTGTTGCTATATATATGCCATGTGTTTGACGATGAGATTATGGATGTCGTGTATTGCCATGTACCGTCGTATGTTTGACGATGTTAGTTGGATGTCATATGTTGACATATGTCGTCACGGGATGACGATGACATAGTTGATGTTCTATGTAGACGTGTGGCGTCGTTTTGATGATTAATACATTTATGTTATGTATTTGGTTATATGGTTTGAGTGCCTTGGTGGGCACATGATAGAGTCTGGGTCACTAGTTGACGAGACCTTTTGCCAAGCAGGTTTGGTCGGTGGAGTGTTGGATGTATTGTATCGGTAAATGTACCACATCATGTTATAGAGTTAAATAATTGTCGAGCGATGATACCCTTGGGTATGCTCGTTGGTTTGGCTAGGGCCAAGTGATTGGTGGTAAGAGTAGTCATTGAGGAAACTACTCGCTTGTGTTGTGGTGTAGGGTAGACATGGTTGCACCCACCCTGAGGGGGGGTGGGATAAGTCTTAACGGATTATGATTGTATCATAAGTGAGCAAGGACACCGGGTTGCCCATTGTGCTTGGTATTTTAGAGATATGTTGGGCGATGACCCATTACTCTAACGGTTTGTACGGTATGGCATACCGAGATGGAACATATGGTTTGTTGGTGGGCTTGATTGAGCCTATGGAGACAACGCTTTGCTAGCCAGATATTGGGGGAATGATATAGTGTGATTGTTGGAGCCATGATACTGCTCGTTGGAACCAAGTTTGGCAAATCGTAAAGTGATACGATGTGGATTATGGTGGGCTTTAGTAGTCACCACGTCATTTGAGGTTGAAGTTGTGCATGCCTCACTGAAACGTGTATGCGTTTATGTTTAATCTTGGTGAGACTTGTCTGGGATAGCTCATGAGGTTGGAGTACCAATAAGAGAGTCATCAAGTCGTTGTTGACTCGATCTGGGGAATCCGTGCATTTGGGATACAACGGGTGTTATTATATCCAGTTTTTCCGAACGGTGGTTCGAGACTAGTGGATCTCGAGTTTGTTAGCATTTCCCTTGTGGGGAAGGAGGTAGTATTATACCTAATTGGGAATCTTTGAAGGATTCGGTAAGTTGGTACGTGTGGTGTTGATTTTGGGAATCATGCCGTGTTGTTGATCGTCTATTATCATCCTCCTCTGGATGGGAATAACTCAGAATTGACAGTTGTGTTTGGGGCTTAGGGGTATGTTGTAGATACCCGAGCCAAGTGCATTGAGTATGCATGTGATGTCAGTGCTTAGGCAGGTATACCGGTGAGTGTACGGGTGCTAGTTTTTGACTTCCTTTTTGTCAAGCATAGAGTTATGCTATTTTGGATGGCTAAATCTCTGATGAGAGATATTGAACACCTTGAGATTGGGAATCTCCATGGCACGATGATTATGAGAAACAATCGTGAAGTTAGTTGACACCCTTTGAGGAGGGATTATCTTGTGTGGGTTGAGGTGTTTCCTTGTTGGTGTTTTCCTTCGAGTTATACGATAGCCTTCCCAAGTTTGGATTGTTAAATCCTAGGATTGCCAAGGGATGGCAGGAATTCGGATTTATTGGGTGTCGCTGTCGACACAAGCGTTGAGGATGCAATGGGTTTATTGCATGTCCTTTCAGAATTTGAACTCTGTGGAGTCTCGATGGTTTGATTATGATCAGGATGTGATCCTTGGAATATCCGGAGGTGGACATCTTGTGAGATGTCTTTTGTGTGAATCTGTGGCCGTGAGTTGCCCAAATTGAGTTGCAATGATGCGACTGCTCATTTGATGGAGGAGGTTTGGAAGTGGAAACCAGGCTTGGTATGTGTACATCGTGGTATGCTAGTGTTTTTCCTCGTAATGATGTGTGTTAGACATCGTGAGTCATGATAGAGATGTCTTTGAATGATATCTACGATAGAATCGGGAGCGATTCGAATCCTTGCAGTTTCAGTTGACTAACTGCTTTTGGATTGTTAGCGTTGAGTTGTGCTGACGCTCTTTGACGTTATGATGGATTTGGAAGTCTATTCCACTCCAGAGATTGACACGAGGTCAACGTTCTCACGGTTGAGGTGTCATTCATGATGCGTTCTTACTAAGTGGTATTAGAACGAAGGATGACTGTCTACGATCGTAAGTATTGGTTGTTTTGCAGTCATGAGGGACTGACTTTTGGGATGAACCGCATCGAGGTATGTTTGGCCTCTTGGGTGATATGTTGGTATGTCGCTCTGTTTCAGAGTTCGATGTGAGATAAGTATTCTCGAGGTTTTTAAGACGGTTCTGATATGGTCAGGAATCGAGGTTATGACTTCATGTAGTTGTGTAGCCCGGGTGTTACGTGATACACCGGTGCTAATTTCGAGGACGAAATTCTTTTAGTGGGGGATATTGTGATGACCAGGGATTATAGGTGTTAATCCCGGAGTGTTAATAACCCGTAAAGTTGTTTTACGTGGCAATTGGAGTTTAATCGCAGTGTTGGGCCTTCCGGGCTCGTCTATTTGAGTAGTTGGGATCGTTGGATCCCGAGGTTGAGATCGTATTCTCATTTCGGTGAAAACCTGTGAGTTGGGTTTTTAGTGTGACTCGGAATCTCGGGTGCTTGGTGTGAGCACCGGTAGGGGGTTTTTGAGTTAGAGAGAGAATTTTTGAAAACAGATGATTTTTAATGAATCATGATGTATTTGTGGGGCTATTAGTATTTCGGGGTATTTTTGCTATAAATACCAGTTGAACCCGAGATTTTAATTATCGGAGCCATTTTCTTCACCTCCTCTCTCTCTCCTCGCGCACGCCGACTTCTCGATCCCCTTTGACCCCCGCGCGTAAAAGTCGTCGGCCCGCCGCCGTTCGGCGCGTGCCACCCGCCGTTGGATTCGTCTCTTCCAGGCGCTTCCATCCATACCAACAATTTGAAGTTTGGTCGCGATTTGAGCTCGGATTTCTGCAGAAAGCGTAGGGTTCGAAAACTGGAGTTCATCCGATTTTTGGGGCTCGATTTTGGTATGTTTTTGGTACGATTTTTCTGGTGTTTTTGGGGCGTTTGTGAGCTGTTTTTGAGTCGATGATTTCAGACTTTTGTGGTTCGAAATATTTGTTGCATTTGGTTCGAATTTCAGCTCTAATTTCGTGAGTTAGGGTTCGAAAAATTGGGGCTTTTGACAAGGAGTGATGATTCTTATTAGTAATTGATTAATTCATGTTTAGATGCATTATGATGCTTGATTGTGTTCGAAATTGAGGAATTGGATTCGAATTTAGGGCTTTGAATTCGGATTTTGGGGGTTTTGGCATGTGGGGCGATTATTCGTGTTGTTGATTGATTAATTCATATTTTAGATGAATTATGGTGTTTAATTGGGTTCGATTTGTGTTGTGAAGGTTCGAAAATTTGTGGGGAATTCTTGAGCAATTTTCGATATGGTTTATTGTCGTGTGTTGACAATATTTTTGAGGGTTATGGGTGTGCTTGAGCATGGGTTGCATGATCGTAATTAATTGTGAATTAATTTATCGTGTTAGCACATCGTTCCTCGGAGCATGGAACTCGAGCAAGGTTTGGCTCGGACTTCGGAGATTTAAGGTACGTGCGACGTACGAGCATTACTTTATATGAGGGCATTTGTGAAATGCATAATGTATATTGACTTCATCGATGGTTGTGCGCATGGCTATATTTATGTGTTGATATATATGGGGTACTGGGCCTATATGACTATTGTACGGCATTTGAGATGCCTGAGAATGATCGTGGGATCATGTACTCATTATAAGACATGTGAGATGTCTAGGTATAATGGAAAATTGGTAAAATAAATGCTAGGCATTTGAGCTATCTATGATTGATAGCGAAATTGAGAAATCAGTACTAGATATTGAGATATCTATATTTGTATGTATAATGAACTTGGAATCATTGATTATTGATACTTGAGAATCAGGCATGCTATGAGTTAAATCAATGTGTTGATTTACTGATTTATGAGATTTGATGAGTTTGATGATTGTGAGAACAGGGACAGTACACGGAATCCCGGATGAGGATGTTGCCATCCAGGGTGTATCATTTAAAATTCATTAATATTTACTTGTGTTGTAAATTATGAATTTCATTATTGTGATTATGAGATTTTGTGTATTGGTATGCTCACCCCGTTGGGGGCTGTCTCTGTTGGGGCAGGTGAACAGGTGCATCGATGGCTATGGAGCTGGGCTCGAGCTGTTGATTGGATGCACTCACAGGATCGTGGTACCAGGGCTTGATGGAGCACGGTATCGTATAGAGTACTTATATACACCCGAGGTTTATATACACATTTATGATGCTCGCTTGTGAGCATGGATATTCTTGTATGTGGGTTGTATATAAAGGCATGAGCCTTTCTCTCTTTCATTATATGTTGCATGCAATTGTGGTAGAATTGCTAATGATATGAGAGTCGTTAGTGTATTATGTGGGTGTTGAAACCCACTTTTGTCGTCTTATGTGTGGTGTCTTCCCTGGCTGGGAATTTACTTTGTGTTCAGTATTCTGTTGAGTATTGTGTATTCCCTGGCCGGGAATTATATTATATGATGTGCTTTTGTTTTGGGATAGCTCAATTTACGGGGAGACTCTGCCCAAATTTTTATAAAAGTCCACAATGTGAAAAGTGGCAAAATGGGGATGGTAATGGGCAACTCTATGAGTCTATATGTTAGTAGAGATGATCTTATAACGTTGAATATTAAAGGAATTTTGTAAGCATCATTTGAGCTTCCTGATTGACTTTTTATTGAAAGCATGTGCCACACATAATGGTTAATACACTAATTAAGGGTTAAGGGCTTGGGGTCCTTACATGCATGCTTAGCCGGGGGCGGGCTTTTATTTTGTTAATCGTCATGGATTGACGATATGATTGGGAGTCTTGAACGTGCTTGGGCACGTGATCGCATGCTTATTCTTGATTGTGAGTTGTTTATGTGTTTTAGCACATATTTCTCGAGGCATGTAACTCAAGCAAGGTTTGGCTTGGACTACGGAGACTTAAAGTACGTAGGACGTACGAGCATAGCCTATTTTAGCATTGCAACTGTAAAATGCATGGTGTGTGGTAATTGTACTAAATGGGTATTGGAACACATGGTGTGTGATGATTGCGTCATATGGACATTGAAATATGTGGCACGTGGTAATTGCATCGGATAGGTATTGAAATGCATGGTGCATGATATTTGCTATAAATGGATAACAATATGCATGGTAAATAGTATTTACGTCAAATGGTTATACATTGGGAACCATACGGTGCCGCTATTCAGCGAGCAATGATTTGGGATGCGATCGCTGTTGAGCGACCATCGGTTATGACGCCGCTATTGTTGAGCGTGCGCGAGGTTTAGTAGGCCGCCATTGTGGAGCGAGCAATGAAACGGAAATATGGAATTATTGGTTAGATATATGTTATATCTATGGTCTTTTACATTATGTTTTTACCATATTGATCATTGAACTGGCATAATAGAACGATATTAGTTAATCTATGTGACGATTAGCTAGTTATGCTTATTGGATTGGTGATATTGGTATGCTCACCCCGTGTGGGGGCTGTCTCTGTTGGGGCAGGTAACACAGGTGCAGCAGCAGTAGCTTTGGAGTTGAGCTTGGGCTGATGATAGAGGTACTTCCAGGATCGAGGTACCAGAGCTGGTTGAATAAGTACATAGATCCAGTGTTGAGATCGAGCTGTGCTTGGGAGGTGCTTCCAGGATTGAAGTACCAGTAACGGTATCCGATAGAGTGTTTTATACATCAGATACAGGCTCATTCATTGGGTGCTCTTATGTGAGTACATTTTAATTGTATATGGAATGTATAAATGGACTACGGCTTTTCTCTGTTCATTTATGGGTTGCATGCAATTAAATGTGGATTGCTAAATGAACTAAGAGCATGTTAGTGTATTATGAGGGTGCATGTCATATATGTAATCTTGATTGGGGGATTTGCATATTATATGGGATGAATGCAAGAAATTTTATGGATCACTAATGTGGTGTCGCACTTGCACAGGGCTTTTCCCCATGATTATGATTATATGCACTAATGGTATGGATTAATACACTAATAACAGGTTAAGGGCACGGGGGTCCGTACAATTGTAACTGCTAGCATGTTGGTTTTGACATGTTGTATGTCTTACATGTTAGAATGAAGGGTATGAATATCGGTGTTAGGGAGTTCTGGAAAACCTGGGTTGAAACAGAGCGACCGATCGATCGGTGAAGAACATCGATCGGCAAAAGCCGTAGCATTTTTACATAATCCGAACAATTCACCGATCGATCGGTGATGAGGGCCGATCGATCGGTAGTGCTTTTTTTTTTAAATGTGGAATTTGTTTAAATTTGGTTTTGGATTATTATGAGGTGCCTAATATTGTGTTGTGTGGTTATGTAGAACCATCTCAGGTACCAGCGCAGTCGAGGAGATAAAGTCTGTTGACTCCTCTACATTTTGAAAGGTACGTAAGCGACGTACGGGCATCCCAACGGTAACATGTACTTTATGTTTGTCTTGTTGACACATGATGAATGCAATGTGATGCATTAAGAATATGATACATGTTATTATGCATTGTTGTTACATATTGTGATCTGGAATAAAGAGGTGTATTCCACGAGTCAAGAGAGATCACAGTGTATGTTTAATGCTTATGCTTGTTCTGTAGTAATGAAGCGGGGAGGATTGTACCGCTCATTATGAGATTCTGTAGTAATGAAGCGGGGAAGATTGTACCGCTCATTATGAGTTTATGTAGTAATGAAGCGGGGAAGATTGTACCGCTCATTATGAATTTATGTAGTAATGAGCGGGGAGGATTGTTCCGCTCATTATGAGTTGATGAAGAATGAAGCATTAAAATAACTGTTGATATATGACTCAAAAGCTATGTAAAGAAAGAGGTGATATGTCATGACAATATTAAAAGATCCATAATTTCATATAATGTGTTTTAGTATGAGTTATGGTACAGGGACAACCAATGGGCGTTATAAATGCTGGAAATACAGGAAGTGCTTTGTATTTATGATTGTGCATTTACGCTTTACTTTCATATTATGTTGAATATGAATCACGGTATGCTCATGTGTTGGGGGTTGTCTTTGTAGGTGCTTTTGATGATGAGAACCAGGGTCGGGGTTGAAATGCTGAGCTATAAGGAGTGCTATAGGATTAGCATGTTAGATAAAGTTTTTTGTATAGCTTCTACACGAAGTAGAGTAAGACTATAGTGTAGTACCTTTTGGTAGGACTATGTGTAATTCCTTTTAAACTTTTGGTACTGTAATCTTTTAAGCTCAGGTTAATCAACACGACACTATTACTCTGATATTTGCACATAAATGATTAGTTCTCTTATCGCACATAAATATCTTGATTAATAACGGGGTCTCACATTGTTAGCTCTGGTCGAGCATCTTTGCATGTAGAATGCAACGAGGATCACAATTGAAATTGTGAGATATAGCTAGTGGGGTAACACTACTATATTGATTTTATCTCTTGGAGAGATTTTGGTTGCACTGTCATGAAGACAGCTGGCATTGGTTGAGGGTTGATTGTGAATCCACCGGGGTAAGTCCTACTAGTGTTGGACTAGGTGATGGCTTCAATACTTCCGGTGAGACGTTCGAGGAGACGTCTCCAGGATAATACTCGAGATTGTGGAGTACTATAGCATTAGTACAGAGCATTTTTTAGTTTGGGTATACATGGCGTATACGGGTTTCGTTTTGGTAATAGTTGCTTTGATGCACTATTTGAACCAATTGCGTACTTTTGGTTCCGTGATATATTTTAGTAGATATATCCAGGTTTTCGAACGGTGGTTTGAGGTTGGAGGATCATGGATTCATGACATTTTCCTTGAGAGGAAGGCGACATTATTATACCTACCGGTTGGATCTTTTGGGAGATTCGTTGTTTTGGTTCGTGTGGTGTTGATGTTGAAATCACACCCTTTGGTTTTTGTTTGTAAACCATCATTCTCCGTGGAGTGAGAATAATCAAGGTTTGACAGTTGGTTTTGGGACTTGGGTATGATTGGAGATACCCGAGTCTATTGTTTTGGGTATGCTTGTTGTGTTAGTATATGGGCATGTATACCATGTGTGTATACGAATGCCAACTTTATTCTTGTTCATTGTTGAACGTCGAGTTTGTATGCTTGGTTTGGCGAATCTCCGGTGTGAGGTTGTGGAACCTCGAGATCGGTAATCTCAATGGCACGTTGCATTCTGATGAATGATCGTGAGGAATGTTTGACTTCCCCTGAGGAGGGATCGTCGTGTTTTGGAACCATGGTAATTCTTGTTGGATAATTCGATAGCCTTCCTGTTTTAGGATTGTTGGATCCAAGGATAAATGAGGAATGGCCGGGATTCGGGTTTGTTTAGTGTCATGGTTGACACGTGTGGTGGGAATACAATCGATTGTCTTGCATGTCCCCTGTGGAACTTAAGACTTTGTGGAGTCTTAATGGTGTGTCCGGACCAAGATATGATTTCTTGGAACACTTTGTTTTAGACTTCTGTGGTGATGTGTTTTGTGTGGATAAGTGACCGTAGGTAACCCGACACGGGTTGCAAGTGGTGCAACTACTCCTTTGGAGGAGATGGACTGGGAAACGAAAACCGGATTTTCTGTGAGTATACTGTTGTATACTAGTGGTTCCCATCATGACGATGAGTGTCAAGCATCATGGGCAAGTGATGAATATCATGGAGTAATATCTATGTCAGAACCAAGGGAGATTTGGTTGATTTGTAGTCGTGGTGGACTGACTTCTGGGACAATTCACATCGAGGTATGTTGTTATTTTAGGGTTTGTAGGGTCTTCCTACCTTAACATCATAATAATCACCTATTAGGGACTAAACATGCATTTATAACGTCTTAGGATTTCGGTTATAGCTTGGAGCTAATAAGATTACAGGCCGAAAATGAAATTTCAAACTTAACTTATTACATTCGCAAAAGAATGTTATGGCGATAGAATTAATTCTACTCCTAGAGTAGAGACTATCCAAAGAATTCCTGTATCCTAACTTCTTCCATGCTTCTTAAAGCTCACTGTCTCAACCCGGCCCTTAGTCCATTAGTCCAAAGGTGTACCTACAGGAACAACCCATCATGAGCATATACATCGTTACTTAATAATCATAAGGAAATGACATATAAGTAAATGCATTAAAGTAATTGATAACATATACTTCCTGGTTAATCGTATTAACCCTCTTTGGTTGTCCCTGTTTCATAGTCATGCATAAAATCATTAGTTCTTGCCATAAATGATTAAACGTCATACTTCACATATATGCTCACAACAAACTATGTTAATTAGAAATGGGATTGTCCGGGTTCCATTATGACAGCGGTATAATTGGCCCCCTCGCTCGACATAACACATCATATGATACCCATCGCTACGCCTTGATAGTGGATGTATCTCTTTATTCAGCGGATGATACCCATCGCTACACCTTTATAGCGGATGTACCCCATCGCTCAGCGGATGATACCCATCGCTACACCTTGATAGCGGATGTACCCCATCGCTCATCAGCGGATGATACCCATCGCTACACCTTGATAGCGGATGTACCCCATCGCTCATTTATGTGAGCGGCAAGACCTTCCTCGCTTGCCCATAATGACCACCGGACATTCAACCATTCTTAAGAACATAGTTTCATATGCATCATAAACATCATAGCATCTCATAAACATCATTATCTTGTAAACATCATTATCATATAAGCATTATCATCTTATAGACATCAACGTCTCATCATAATCGTTATAGTAACGTCATATCATTTTCTTTTATCATAACATCATCGTAAGCATCTTGTCATCTTAATTCATTATAAAGTCATCTTCATCGTGAACTTACTTATCATAACATCATCTTAAACATCTTATCATTTTTATTCATTATATACATCATCATGGCATCGTAAATTCTTATGCAATCATAGCATGATCAAAATTAGGAATATGGCCTCTTACCATATGGGTATCTTACCCCGTGGCGTCTTACCACATAATAATATCGTATCCCATCATCATAAACTTACTTTTCATAAGCATCGTCATCGTAACATCATCATCATGAACTTACTTAACATGAACATTATCATCATAACATCATCATCATAATCTTACTTATCAAAGTCATCATCATAAACTTCATCATCATAATCATCCTCCTCATAACTTACTTATCATAATCATCATCGTAACATCGTCATCATAATCATCATCAATATAACTTACTTATCATATCATCTTCACAAACATCATCATCTTAATTTCTTTATCACAATTATCATCATAAACATCATCATAAAAATCATCATCGTAAACATCATCATAATATGTAAGGGTACGGTTTACCGTCCGATGCTCGTACGTCTCTTACGTACCTTAATTCCAAAAGAAGGAGAAATTGTAGAACTTTATCTCCTTGAAGTCGTGGGTACCTGGGACGGTTCTACATAACCATACAAATTGATATTAGAAGCTAAACAATAGCCAAATACCAAAAATTCAACAAAAAACATCATTTTCCAACTTTTACACAGTGGCGATCGATCGCTACTTGAGGCGATCGATCGCCTCAAATTTTTCTTCGCGGCGATCGATCGCTTCAAACATGGAGATCGATCGCCTAACACTTGGATTGGCTACTGCCTCTCGGCGATCGGTCGCCTCATTTTAGGCGATCGATCGCCTCCCCTGCGAAAATGGTACTGCCCTATGGCGATCGGTCGCCTCTTTTCAGGCGATCGATCGCCTCGCACAGAGTCGCGATTTTTCACCATTTTTGTACATTTTCCAAGTTCAATCCCATACCATTCAAACCCAAACTTTCCAATCACACTAACATCATCATAACTTGTTAAAACCCACATAAAACACTTCAAAAATCATACCCCAGCAACATACAACATGTACCCAACCAAACCCACTTAAATCACTTCAAAATCATCCCATTTCAAATCCAAACTTCATAAAAACTTAAGGAAGGGTTCCATACCTCTAGAAGACTCCAAATCTTATCAAAGATCACATAAACACAAGTTTTGTGGAGTTTCCTCCTTCCTCCTTTGAGGGATTTCGAAAATGGGGTGAGTTAGGGCTTTGGGAGAGAATTGGGGGTTTTTGAGTGGTGGGGATAAAGTTAAGGGAAAATGGGATAAAAGGGGAATATAGTGGGGTTATTCAAAATCATCCCATTTCAAATCCAAACTTCATAAAAACTTAAGGAAGGGTTCCATACCTCTTGAAGACTCCAAATCTTATCAAAGATCACATAAACACAAGTTTTGTGGAGTTTCCTCCTTCCTCCTTTGAGGGATTTCGAAAATGGGGTGAGTTAGGGCTTTGGGAGAGAATTGGGGGGTTTTTGAGTGGTGGGGAAGAAGTTAAGGGAAAATGGGATAAAAGGGGAATATAGTGGGGTTATTAAAATTGTACCCCAATTTAACATTATGTATAAAATACTCAAACATGGTATTTTAAAAGCATTTACAAAGATGCATTAAACTTCCACTAAATCATGTTTTCCTCATAATTTCCAATCAATACAATTAAATCATGATAACCCCATTTCCTATCATGCATAACATGCACCTTGAAACGTAACTCCCCTCCCGGGTCATGCCTATCATGTGACTAAGCATTTCATCGTGATAAATTAATTTAAGCACATAAATCAATTATCCACATAATTAAACACATGAACATAATTAATGCCTTAATTGCAGTTAATTATTTCGGGGCGTCACATTACTCCCCTACTTATAAGATTTCGTCCTCGAAATCGCATGCACTTACCCCAAAAGAAACTAAACATAAATCACATACCAGAGAATAGTTCCGGGTAGTGCTGCATCATGTGCCGTTCCGTCTCCCACGTAGCCTCCTCGACACCTCGATGATCCCACTGTACTTTGACCATCGGTATAACTTTACTTCGTAGTCTGCGATCCTCACGATCCAGAATTCTGACCGGTCGTTCAATGTAGGATACCCCTTAGTCCAACTGCACTTCAGTAGACTGTAATACATAAGACGGGTCTGGCTCATACTTCCGTAGCATAGAAGCATGGAAAAACATCATGAATCCCAGATAAAGACAGCGGTAGAGCCAAACAGTAAGCCAAAGTACTGATACGCTGCAATACTTCATATGGACCAACATACCTCGGGGATAACTTCTCCCGTATACCAAAACAAACTACACCTCTGAAGGGTGAGATTTTCAAGAAGACCCTGTCTCCTACTTGGAATTCTAGCGGTCATCGCTACTTGTTGGCATAGGCTGCTTGCCTATCCTGGGTCACCTTCATCTTTTGGCGTATCAACTTAATCTTGTCTTACATATCCTTAATCATATCCGGTCCTCCGACCGCCTTACTAGTCAAGTCCTCCCGGTACAGTGGTGACCTACATCGTCGTCCGTAAAGAGCTTCAAAAGGAGTTATTCGAATGCTCGTTTGATAACTGTTAATATCGGAGAACTCCATCATTGGCGCTGAATCTTGCCACGGAGTATCAAACTCCAAAACATATGCCCTCAACATGTCCTCGAGCGTCTGAAGGGTACGCTATGTCCGGCCGTCTGACTGAGGGTGATAGGTCGTACTCAGTCTCACCCCTGTGCCTAAAGTCGTCTGGAGACCCTCCCCGAAATGTGAAGTAAACCTTGGGTCTCTGTCAGACACAATCGAGACTGGAACTCTATGTAACCTCACTACATCCCGCACATATAATTAGCCATCCTTAGGTGCGTGAAAGACACATGACAAAGGATGAAGTGAGCTACTTCGTCAGCCTATCCACGATCACTCAGATCGTATCGAATCCAGAGGCCGCTCTTGGCAAGTGGGTTACAAAGTCCGTAGGTACATGTTCCCACTTCCATTGGGGTACTTCCGAGCTCTTCAGCTCGCCATCAGGCCTCTGTCTTTCTGTCTTTACCTGCTGGCAGATCAATCATCTTTTGACAAGGCCATAACATCACGCTTCATACGTCTCCACTAGAAGCGACCGCTTAGGTCCTTGTACAACTTTCTTCTTCCTGGGTGGATACTGAACCGGCTACGGTGAGCTTGCTCCAAGATTCCTTTACCCAACTCCGGCGTATTTGGGACTACCCATCGGTGGCCCAATCTCAATGAATCATCTTCTGTCACTCTGAACTTTGATGACCGTCCTTGAAGTACTATAGACGACCATCTTTGAACCTCATCATCCGATCTATGGCTTTCCTGAAAACCTCAAATATGTCTGGCTCGGCCATCAAGATCGACACTCGCACCGTCGATGTGTCCACATCAATATCATAGCCCGGACGGCAATAAGAAGTCATCATCGCTGATAAACATATAATGTCCTCAGCAGTACTTTTCACTTCCGACTTAGGGTGCCTGCTATTAAGTTGCTTTACCAGGATGGTACTCAATCTTACAGTCAAAATCCTTGAGTAAGTCCATTCATCCTTTTTGTCGCATATTCAACTCAGCCTGTGTGAACAAAACTTCAGGCTCTTATGGTCCGTGTAGATGGTAAACGACGTACCATCCAAGTAATGCCTCCAAATTCCAAGGCAAACATAATGGCTGCCAGCTCCAAATCGTGGACTGGGTACTTAGCCTCATGTGGTTTCAACCGCCTCGATGCATAAGCCAGCACAAGCTTATCTCGCATCAACACATAGCCCAAACCTTGGAGTGATGTATTCGTGTACAAGGCAACCTCTTGTCTTCAGAAGGAATTACCAACCCTGGCACTGTCGTCAGACGACGCTTCAATCCTTGGAAGCTTTTCTCACAAGCTTCGGACCAAAAGAATGGGACTCCTTCCTGAGTCAACCGTGCCAGTGGCTTAGCGATCTTGATATAACATGATCCAAGAATACTACACTGCTCGACCAGAACTCGTACTTACTGAGCTTTGCATACAACTGATGATCCCTAAGGATCTGGAGTACTGTTCTCAAGTGCTTTACATGTTCCTCTTCAGTTCGAGAGTAAATAAGTACATCGTCAATGGAAACTATGACGAACTGATCCAAACATGGTTGGATCACCCTGTTCATCAGGCTCATAAAATAGTTGGGGCATCCGTCACCCCAAAGGGCATGACTAAGAATCCGTAGTGCCCACATAATGTCCTGGAAGCTGTCTTCTGTACATCGTCCTCTCAAACTCGGATCTGATGATCCCCGATCTCAGATCGATCTTACTGTAGAGCCTCGTACTCTGCAGCTGATCAAACAAATCGTCAATCCCCGGAAGCGGATACTTATCCTTCACCATGGCTTTGCTCAGTTGTCTGAAATCGGTGCACAACCGCAACGAACTATCTTTCTTTTCGACAAAAGGACTGGTGCATCCCAAAGCGATATGCTAGGGTGTATATAGTCCTTGCCAAGGAGTTCTTGCAACTGAACCTTTAATTCCCTTAACTCCGCTGGTGCCATCCTATACGGGCACGAGAAATGGTAGACGTCCCTGGTAGTAACTTAATCCCAAACTCGACCTCTCTCGTCGGTGGGAATCCGGGAATCTCTTCCGAAAATACATCAGGAGACACCGCCACTACGGGCACATCCTCAACCTTTAACTCTTTCCTCTTTCAGTAATAACCACAGTATAGTTGAAATATCCTTTGTGGTCTCGTTCTAATAACTGTGCCATCTTGACAACAGATATTAACGGAATCCTTGAACGGAAATCATCCCCATAGAATGTCCATCGGACTCCCATATCAGACCTGAATCGGACAGTCCTTGTCTGCAGTACACAACTGCCTGATACCTGTTCAGAACATCAATGCCTACAAACTGACATCCCCAGAACAATCAAGTCTGTCCTCAGCTCGTTACCCTCAAAATAAATGAGGTCGTCATAACCAATCTGATCAGTTATCAAACTTCTTCTAGCGGGGGTCGAGACTACAAGAGGCGTGGGCGACGGAGAAGTACATATGTGGTGCCTTTCCACAAAACTTGTTGACATTTGCTGCCATACTGCCAGGTAAGGGTTAACAACAATACACAACAGCAATTCACATAATACATCATTAGAGAAGCGAAACATGTTAGTACCACATCATATACTTCATATGCAACTTATGCACAAAGCATGTTTAAAAGTAAGCACCTAGCCAACTTATTGCTAAGGCTACCCTTCACTCGTTCCCGGGTTATCTAACCACTGCTCTGATACCACTAATGTAGGGTCTTCCTACCTTAACAGCATAATAATCACCTATTAGGGACTAAACATGCATTTATAACGTCTTAGGATTTCGGTTATAGCTTGGAGCTAATAAGATTACAGGCCGAAAATGAAATTTCAAACTTAACTTATTACATTCGCAAAAGAATGTTATGGCGATAGAATTAATTCTACTCCTAGAGTAGAGACTATCCAAAGAATTCCTGTATCCTAACTTCTTCCATGCTTCTTAAAGCTCACTGTCTCAACCCGGCCCTTAGTCCATTAGTCCAAAGGTGTACCTACAGGAACAACCCATCATGAGCATATACATCGTTACTTAATAATCATAAGGAAATGACATATAAGTAAATGCATGAAAGTAATTGATAACATATACTTCCAGGTTAATCGTATTAACCCTCTTTGGTTGTCCCTGTTTCATAGTCATGCATAAAATCATCAGTTCTTGCCATAAATGATTAAACATCATACTTCACATATATGCTCACAACAAACTATGTTAATTAGAAATGGGATTGTCCGGGTTCCATTATGACAGCGGTATAATTGGCCCCCTCGCTCGACATAACACATCATATGATACCCATCGCTACGCCTTGATAGCGGATGTATCTCTTTATTCAGCGGATGATACCCATCGCTACACCTTGATAGCGGATGTACCCCATCGCTCAGCGGATGATACCCATCGCTACACCTTGATAGCGGATGTACCCCATCGCTCATTTATGTGAGCGGCAAGACCTTCCTCGCTTGCCCATAATGACCACCGGACATTCAACCATTCTTAAGAACATAGTTTCATATGCATCATAAACATCATAGCATCTCATAAACATCATTATCTTGTAAACATCATTATCATATAAGCATTATCATCTTATAGACATCAACGTCTCATCATAATCGTTATAGTAACGTCATATCATTTTCTTTTATCATAACATCATCGTAAGCATCTTGTCATCTTAATTCATTATAAAGTCATCTTCATCGTGAACTTACTTATCATAACATCATCTTAAACATCTTATCATTTTTATTCATTATATACATCATCATGGCATCGTAAATTCTTATGCAATCATAGCATGATCAAAATATAGGAATATGGCCTCTTACCATATGGGTATCTTACCCCGTGGCGTCTTACCACATAATAATATCGTATCCCATCATCATAAACTTACTTTTCATAAGCATCGTCATCGTAACATCATCATCATGAACTTACTTAACATGAACATTATCATCATAACATCATCATCATAATCTTACTTATCAAAGTCATCATCATAAACTTCATCATCATAATCATCCTCCTCATAACTTACTTATCATAATCATCATCGTAACATCGTCATCATAATCATCATCAATATAACTTACTTATCATATCATCTTCACAAACATCATCATCTTAATTTCTTTATCACAATTATCATCATAAACATCATCATAAAAATCATCATCGTAAACATCATCATAATATGTAAGGGTATGGTTTACCGTCTGATGCTCGTACGTCTCTTACGTACCTTAATTCCAAAAGAAGGAGAAATTGTAGAACTTTATCTCCTTGAAGTCGTGGGTACCTGGGACGGTTCTACATAACCATACAAATTGATATTAGAAGCTAAACAATAGCCAAATACCAAAAATTCAACAAAAAACATCATTTTCCAACTTTTACACAGTGGCGATCGATCGCTACTTGAGGCGATCGATCGCCTCAAATTTTCTTCGCGGCGATCGATCGCTTCAAACATGGAGATCGATCGCCTAACACTTGGATTGGCTACTGCCTCTCGGCGATCGGTCGCCTCATTTTAGGCGATCGATCGCCTCCCCTGCGAAAATGGTACTGCCCTATGGCGATCGGTCGCCTCTTTTCAGGCGATCGATCGCCTCGCACAGAGTCACGATTTTTCACCATTTTTGTACATTTTCCAAGTTCAATCCCATACCATTCAAACCCAAACTTTCCAATCACACTAACATCATCATAACTTGTTAAAACCCACATAAAACACTTCAAAAATCATACCCCAACAACATACAACATGTACCCAACCAAACCCACTTAAATCACTTCAAAATCATCCCATTTCAAATCCAAACTTCATAAAAACTTAAGGAAGGGTTCCATACCTCTTGAAGACTCCAAATCTTATCAAAGATCACATAAACACAAGTTTTGTGGAGTTTCCTCCTTCCTCCTTTGAGGGATTTCGAAAATGGGGTGAGTTAGGGCTTTGGGAGAGAATTGGGGGTTTTTGAGTGGTGGGGAAGAAGTTAAGGGAAAATGGGATAAAGGGGGAATATAGTGGGGTTATTAAAATTGTACCCCAATTTAACATGATGTATAAAATACTCCAACATGGTATTTTAAAAGCATTTACAAAGATGCATTAAACTTCCACTAAATCATGTTTTCCTCATAATTTCCAATCAATACAATTAAATCATGATAACCCCATTTCCTATCATGCATAACATGCACCTTGAAACGTAACTCCCCTCCCGGGTCATGCCTATCATGTGACTAAGCATTTCATCGTGATAAATTAATTTAAGCACATAAATCAATTATCCACATAATTAAACACATGAACATAATTAATGCCTTAATTGCAGTTAATTATTTCGGGGCGTCACAGGGTTTGTATGGATTTTGGCGTTTGCTCTATTTTAGGGCTTGGTGCGAGACTGGTATTCTCGCAGTTGTTAATTCGATTCTAATGTGGTCCAGAATCGGGGTATGGCTTTGTTTTGTTTGTGTAGTCCTGGTGTTACGTGGAGTACACCGTTGCAATTTCGAGGACGAAATTTTATTAGTGGGGGATAATTGTGATGTCCGGGGATTAATGGTGTTAATTCCGGTGTGGTAATAATCCTTGATGGATTTTTAATTGTGGCAATTAGGAATTAATTGCGGTTTTGGGTCTCCCGAGGTTGTATAATCGGGCATTTGGGATCGTTGGATCCAAAGGTTGAGATTGTATTCTCATTTTGGTGGAAAACTTATGAATTGGGTTTTTAGTGGAACTTGGTGTCCGGGGGTGCCTTATGTTGGGGCCAGTCTGGGGATTTGATGTTGGAGAGAGAGTTTTTGTAAACAGATGATTTTTAATGAATCATGATGTATTTGTGGAGGTATTGGTATTTGGGGGCATTTTTGCTATATATACCAGTTGGACTCGGGATTCCGTCATTTGGAATCCATTTTTCTCTCTCCCTCCCCTCTCCTGCGATAACCCCCTCTCCCCCAAACCCTTTCCTTCTTTCCCCTTCAACGGAAATCGTTGAGAACACGATTTAGGGGCCGGATCTCTTGAAGAAAAGCGGGTAATCTCTTTCTCCTCTCTTGTATCTTCGTTTGGGTGGTAATATTGTAGTTTTTGGTTGAGTTTTTGGTGGGTTATGGAATTGGGGATTTTTGGGTTAAAAATCCAAGTTGAGTTTTTAGAGTTTTTATTGGCTTTAAAAGTTGTATTTGTGGTGTTGAGGAAGTTTGGGGTGTTTGTTTTGAGTTTGGGGTGTGAAAAACACCATGGAAGGTCGAATTTTTGGGAAAATTGCAGGTGGCGATCGATCGCCGAGGAGGGGCGATTGATCGCGACGAGCAGCTGCTAAAAATCGAAGATGATGAACAGTAGCGGCGATCGATCGCATGATTGAGGCGATCGATCGCGAGGATTGGCGATCGATCGCGAGAAGGCGCTGGTTGGCCACTGGAGTGTGGCGATCGATCGTGATAAATGTGGCAATCGATCGCCACCCGAAGGAATGTGTTTTTTTGGAATTTTTGGAAAATGTCGGGATTTTGGAACCGAGGTTTAAAGGGGCCGTTTCCGGGGCAATGTCTACATTCCAATGGGAATGCTATACTTTTAAAATGGATTGATTGGGACCAAAGTCTAATAAAATGAGATTCCCGGTTGAGTCTTTGGCTATCTATTAAACATATAAAATGGAATATTTTGGGTATTATGCATGCTTAGCCGGGGGGCTTTTATTTTGGTAATTGTCATGGATTGACGACATGATTGGGAGCTATGAACGTGCTTGGACACGTGGTTGCATTCTTATGTTTGATTGTGAATTATTTATGTTTTAGCACATACTTCTTGAGGAATGGGACTCAAGCAAGGTTTGGCTTGGACTGCGGAGACTTAAGGTACGTATGACGTACGAGCATAGCCTATTATAATGTTGCAACTGTAAAATGCATGGCATGTGGTATTTGGTTAAATGGATATGGAAATGCATGGTATGTGGTATTTGCATAAATGGATATGGAAATGCATGGCATGTGGTATTTGGTTAAACGGATAATGATATGCATAGTAAATGGTATTTATGTCAAATGGATTATACATTGGGAACCATATGGTGCCACTATTGAGCGAGCAATGAATTGGGATGCTGTCGCCGTTGAGCGACCATCAGTTATGACGCCGCTATTGTTGAGCGTGCGCGTGGTTTAGAATGCCGCTATTGTGGAGCGAGCAATGAAATAGGAACATGGAACCATTCATTTGATATATGTGACATCTACGGTCTTTTATATAATAATTGTACCATATTGGTTATGGAACTGGCATAAACAGTATTAGTTAATCTATGTGCCGATTAACTGGCTTTGGGAATCTGATGAGTTTGGTTATTTTGAGAACAGGGACAATACATGGGATCCCGGATGAGGGTGATACCATCCAGGGAGTATCATTTAAATTATGGCATTTACATTCTGTAAATTATGAATTGCAATGTTATGTTTATTGGATTCGTGGTATTGGTATGCTCACCCCATGTGGGTGCTCTCTCTGTTGGGGCAGGTGATACAGGTGTAGCAGCGGCTTTGGAGTTGAGCTCGAGCTGTTGACTAGAGGTACTTCCAGGGTCGAGGTACCAGAGCTGATTGGATAGGCGCTTAGATCCAGAGTTGAGATCGAGTTGCACTTGGGAGGTGTTTCCAGGAATGAAGCACCAATAACGGTATCCGATAGAGTATTTTATACATGAGATACACGCGTGTTTATTGGGTGCTCTTATTTGTGTACATTTTACGTGTATATGGGATGTATAAATGGGCTACGGCTCTTCTCTTTTCATTTATGGTTTGCATGCAATTAAATATGTAATTGCTAAATGAAATGAGAGCATGTTAGTGTATTTATGAGGGTGCATGTTATACAAATAATCTTGGTTGGGGAATTCGAATATTATGCGGATTGAATGCAAGAAATTTTCTGGATAGTATATGGTATTGCACTTGCATATGGTTTTCCCCATGATAGTATGATTATATGCACTAATGGTATGGCTTAATACGCTAATAACGGGTTAAGGGCACGGGGGTCCTTACAGTATGGGTATACCTGCTCGTACGTCACCACATACCTTAAGGTCGACAATATGAATAAGCTACCCACGACGTACGGAGGCCCATGGAGTATCTATATTGAATATCAAATCAATATTTGCTCATTAATAATGCAGTTGATATCATTTATATATATATCTCCACTTCCTTTCAATATCATTACTCAACAACTCAAAATTGAGAACCTTATTACAAAAATCCAGGCAATCAATACTACTCTTGAGCAACATGCAGTTATTCCCTAAATATTCAATCTTTCTCTAATGAGATTCTATCACTTTAAATCAATAAAATTTATACTACTTTCCCATGAGAATCTCGTTCGTGCGTTTAACCCAACATCTAGTTAAACATTTTACTCATCCTTGGAATCCTTAACTCACACATAAGAAACTTATACAAAATGAACCAGTAGCGTATATTATCACATGTTACTCGAACCCATCTTACTTACATAGCGAAGATGCTTCATTCCTTACGGATACAATGTAATACCCTTAAATGCACCTACACTTGCATATACAACAACTGAACCTACAAATACCTGCTGAAATATACACACATTCAGCACCCCTAAACACACACCAACTCACACACACAGCACACAACACACACAACTCACGCAAACAGCACACACTTACACATGACACCACCAAATCTTCACACCCAACTCAAACAATGATCTAAAGCCAACTAGCAAGGATTTCAAACTGGAACAACACCAAAATCGAGCCAAAAATCACATATTTTTTTAACATATAACAGCAAGAGTTTTTGGACCAAAATGTAGCAGAAAATTCAAGCCATTACATAAGGATTTCGAACCAAGAAGGCTTCAGATTTTTCGAACTAAAACCACAGAATAAATCAAACCAAAACATCAACATTTTTTGAACCAAAACAGTAGAAATTTTCGTCCAATCTCGACCCCAAACAGCACAAAACTTCGAACCAAAAACAAGCAGGGAAGAAAAGTATGAGAACAAAAAAACCATAGAAGAATATACCTTCAAACCTTCTTGAAACAGATCGATTTTGTTGGGGTTGAGTGCATATCAAAAATGGGGAAAAGGGAATGAAGGCGAGATGGAGAGAGCCGATTAAGAGTGAGGAGGCGTGAGGGAGCACATGGGTTTTAATGTGTGTTTTGGAGAAATGTGTGTATTTTTAAAATCTAACCCTAGCTTTAAACCCACACCATTCAATTATCATCTCATCACAATTAAATTATTTTAATCTAATTCTCAATAGTTTATTATTACAAGATCCCCTTAAAATTTAATTTACACTATGACTTCGATCTGGAATTATTTTATTCCAACCTGAACCAAAAATATGATGTCCAATAATGTAAATCCTGAATTTTTATTTAAATACCACAATTTGATCAAACAAACAATTATCAAATATTCCGGGCCTTATAATTCTCCCCAACTAATAAAATTTCGACCTCGAAATTGAAATATATGCTTACCATAAAAGCCAACAATAAAGTTTTACGTACCGTTAGACCGCTCAAGGTAATTACTTGACCATCTGTAGAATGACAGTCATCTGAATCGTCACGGCTCACACATGTGCCCCATTACACCAATGATCTCAAGACTGCAAATCACATCACTTTACCATATTTTAACATTAGCACTCAATGAGCTAACATATATGAATACCCTTATTCATATGAATCCTTACGAGATTTACATCATCATATAATTGCTAAATCATGCAATCCGTGTATATCATATGTAAATCAGAATGTATGACAATACAATAATCTTTTATCGTATAAATAACATCATACCTGTGTGGTTGCAAAAGTATGCAATTTATACCAACATCGTCATATCGCACACCACCCTTGTCCGTATGAAATAGCAGTACTCTTGAGCACTTACACATCAACCTTTCATATCATCTTTTGACTATTATCTAGCACAAAGTAATTAACTACAAAACCCATTAGTAATTCTCATATACGTATATCAACATTATACGCACCAACAACCACATATCATCAAGATCAAATCATAAAGAATGGTATAACACGAATATTCTTACGTCATGATCATACGCACATTAGCATAATAATATTGTTCAATCCCTCAAATTTGTCTCATAACCCATCATTTATTCTTATCCACTTGAATGAGTTATCTTGTACTGTCCATCGCTCCTTACAAATCACTTGCATAAGCCATTTAAAACAAGGCATCAATATCAATATTGAATAATTCGTCTCATACCTTTGTAGATGAAATCATCTACAATATACAATAGCATCATAATATCTTGTTCATCACAATACTCACATGCTCTTAAGCATCAAACTTCCGCATTTCATCACCCTGTTCTACCTGTTTCAACAGAAACAGCACCCACACGGGGTGAGCACAAACCGACATAATCATCGCAATCATATCAACATACTAAATCACAGTTCAACGAAATAAAGCTACTGGAAATTATAAAGTGCACTCGCTGAATAAGTCTGAACAAATTATAAGCTTTCTTGAACTGATCCTGTTTCATAATTCACATTTTCACAATCACCAAGTTCAACATTGTTAATTGAAATATGAAACTTATCACCAAGATAAATCGATATTCTCATAACACATCATTTTGTTCAATCATAATCGAACACATATTTAAGGCAATCATGCCTATCCATCACCCCAATTCTCAATAATTTCCTCATATCAATCATGCCAAATACGTCAATATTCAACTCAATTACCCGGATCACGTACATCTACGTATCCACCATTCCACGTGTATTAAACTCAATTCTCATACTCAATTACTTAATCTTAAACATCACATTCAACAATACATGTATACATGAATATATGAGTATGGGTATACCTGCTCGTACGTCACCACATACCTTAAGGTCGACAATATGAATAAGCTACCCACGACGTCCGGAGGCCCATGGAGTATCTATATTGAATATCAAATCAATATTTGCTCATTAATAATGCAGTTGATATCATTTATTTATATATCTCCACTTCCTTTCAATATCATTACTCAACAACTCAAAATTGAGAACCTTGTTACAAAAATCCAGGCAATCGATACTACTCTTGAGCAACCATCCAGTTATTCCCTAAAATTGTCATTTAAATACTCAATCTTTCTCTGATGAGATTCTATCACTTTAAATCAATAAAATTCATACTACTTTCCCATGTCATCAAGAATCTCGTTCGTACGTTTAACTCAACATCTAGTTAAACATTTTACTCGTACTTGGATCTTTAACTCACACATAAGAAACTTATACAAAATGAACTAGTAGCGTATATTATCACATGTTACTCGAACCCATCTTACTTAAATAGCGAAGATGCTTCAATCCTTACGGATACAATGTAATACCATTAAATGCACCTACACTTGCATATACAACAATGAAACCTACAAATACCTGCTGAAATATACACACACTAACACACATTCAGCACCCCTAAACACACACCAACTCACGCACACAACACACACAACTCACGCACATAGCACACACTTACACATGACACCACCAAATCTTCACACCCAACTCAAATAATGATCTATAGACAACTAGCAAGGATTTCAAATTTGTAAGGACCCCAAATACTTAACCCTTGATTAGTGTATTAATCATTTTGTGTGGCACATACTTTCCATAAAATCATTCGGGAACTCCGATGGTAATATACCATTGAATGGCAATTACAAAGTTTTCTTTAACATACCATGTGAAAAGTTTACCATCCTAACAACAAGAGACTCATAGAGTTCGTCCATTACACCACTTTTTACATTGTGGACTTTTATAAAAATTTGGGCAGAGTCTCCCCATAAATAGAGCTATCCCGAAATAAAAGTACAGCACACAACATAATTCCCGGCCAGGGAAAACATAATACTCATCATAATACAGCAATATCAAGTAAATTCCCAGCCAGGGAAGACACCACACATATGGCAACAAAAGTGGGTTTCAACACCCACATACACTAATGACTCTCATAATCCTTTAGCAATTCTACATCTAATTGCATGCAACATAGAATGAGAGGGAGAAAGACTCATGCCTTTATATACAACCCATATACAAGTACCATCGTGCTCACATGCGAGCATCATAATCATGTGTATAACCATCATGGGTGTATATATATATATATAGGTACTCTATACGATACCGTGCTCCTTCAAGCCCTGGTACCACGATCCTGGGAGTACATCCAATCAACAGCTCGAGCTCATCTCCAAAGCCATCGATGTACCTGTCCACCTGTCCCAACAGAGACAGCCCCCAACGGGGTGAGCATACCAATTCCACAATTTCATAATCATAATGACATAATACATAATTTACAAAATGTAAATATTGTGGAACATATGTGACACTTCCTGGATGGTATCATCCTCATCCTAGCGTACCCCTGTAATGACCCTGTTCTCAAAACAGATAAATCATCAAATCTTGAATATGCAGTTAATCATCATATTGGTTAACCCTAACCAGTTTCGAATTAACAACATTTCATAACATCTTTCTTTATCTAGCAATTATCATAATTCTAGATATCATATTGAGACTTCCTTAACTTCCGATACTAGTTAATCACTTCTCTGATTAACTACGTCTCTGTTCCTATTCATTACCAATAGGGAATAAAATACAGATATCCTAGATATCTAATCAACACCACATTTTCATTTCTTACTTCAAAGTAGCGTCATACTACTGGTGTTCGCTCCGTAGCGACCACACCCATCATTTGCTCGCTTCATAGCGGCACCAAGCATTTCACCATGTGATTCAACATAACGTAACCAAGTCACGGTGCCATCTTAGTAAAGCATTTCATGTAGTATAAATCATGCATCATACTTGTAAAACATCATTTAAGCTATGCTCGTACGCTAAACGTACCTTAAATCCTCGAAGTCCGAGCCAAACCTTGCTCGAGTTCCATGCCCCGAGGAATGATGTGCTAACACGAGAAATAATTCACGATTATTTACGAACATGCAACCCATGCTCAAGCACACCCATAACCCTCAACATATCGTCAACACACGACAATAAATCATTTAAAAGACCCGGGGCAGAGTACATGCAGGGAGGGGAACGAATGAGACAACAACGAAAATTGTTCAAGGATACCCTACAAATTTTCGAACCCTTATCTCACAAATCGAACCCAAATTAAACACCATAATTCATCTAAAAAGTGAATTAAACCATTAATAGCAAGAATCATCACCCTTGCCAAAAATCCCCAAAATTCGAATTCAAAGCCATAAATTCGAACACAATTAAACATCATTATACATCTAAAACATGTAATAAACGACTCATAACAAGAATCGCCACACCCCTGCCAAAAATCACAATTTTCGAACCTTAACCCACGAAAAATGCATAAATTCGAACCAAACAAGCCTTTAAAATTCGAACCCTTAAAGTTCTTTAAATTCGAACATAAATCCACCAAATAAAGCAGGGAATTACATGAGAGGGACGAAAAAGAGGTAAAGAACGTTACCCAATCGAAAATCGGAAGGAAAATCGACCAAAATCGACAAACCCTAGAATTTGGGGATCGCCGCTCTTCTGTAAAATCCGAACTCAAACCGCGATGAAACTTCGAATTGACTGGAGGGGAAAGGTGCGTCTCGTCGAGACGAAGCCGGTGATAGGTCGCACGCGCCGAACGGCGGCGGGCGCGGCGTTTTCGTGCGCGGGGGAACTGTAGCAGGCGGGTTTCGGCGGGGAGAGAGAGAAGGAGGGAAGGTGGGGCTGAAATGCAATTTTTAATAAAAATCTCGGGTTCAACTTGTATTTATAGCAAAATACCCCGAAATACTAATAGCCCCACAAATACATCATGATTCATTAAAAATCATCTGTTTTCAAAAATTCTCTCTCTAACTCAAAAACCCCCTACCGGTGCCCACACCAAGCACCCGAGATCCCGAGACGCATTAAAAACCCAATTTACAGGTTTTCACCGAAATGAGAATACAATCTCAACCTCGAGATCCAAAGATCCCAATTACTCAAATAGACGAGCCCAGAAGGCCCAACACCGCGATTAAACTCCAAATCGCTACGTAAAACATCTTTAGGGGTTATTAACACTCTGGGATTAACATCTCCAATCCCAGGTCATCACAATATCCCCCACTAAAAGAATTTCGTCCTCGAAATTAGTACCGGTGTATCACATATCACCCAGGCTACACAACAACATGAAGCCATAACCTCGATTCTTGACCATATCAGAATCGTCTTAATAAACGCGAGGATACTTACCTCACATCAACTCTGAAACAGGGCGACTTACCCAAAACCAATATATCACCCAAGAGGCAAACGTACCTCGATGCGGGTCATCCCAAAAGTCAGTCTCTCATGACTGCAAAACAACCGATACTTACGACTGTAGATCGGACAATCATCCTTCGTTCTAATACAACCAGTAAGGACGCATCCTGAATGACACCTCAACCGTGGGGACGTTGACCTCGTGTCAACCCTGAAGTGGAATAGACTTCCAAATCCATCATAACGTCAAAAAGCGTCAGCGCAACCCACGCTAACAATCCAAAAGCAGTTAGTCAACTGAAACTGCGAGGATCCGAATCGCTCCCGATTCCATCGTAGATATCATTCAATGACATCTCTTATCATGACTCACGATGTCTAACATACATCGTTACGATGGAAACACTAGTATCCCACGGTGTACACACACCAAACCTGGTTTCCACTTTCAAACCTCCTCTGTCGAAGGAGCAGTCGCATCATTGCAACTCAAATTGGGCAACTCACGGCCACAGATTCACACAAAAGATATCTCATAAGATGTCCACCTCTGGATATCCCAAGAACCACATCCTGGTCATAAACAAACAATCGAGACTCCTCAGAGTTTCAAACTTGAAAGGACATGCAATAAACCCATTGCATCCCAAATACATGGATTCCCAGATCGAATCAACGACGACTTGATGACTCTCTTGTTGGTACTCCAACATCATGAGCTGTCACAGACAAGTCTCACCAAGATTAAACATAACGTATACACGTTTCAGTGAGGCATGCACAACCTCAACCTCGATGACATGGTGACTACTAGAGTCCACCACAATCCACATCGTATCACCTTACGATTTGCCACACTTGGTTCCTACGAGCAGTATAACGGCTCTAACAAGCCCCTCTTGGTGCTGCACACACACGGCAGACAAACTAGTCGCTGCCTCTCTAGGTTCACCTCAAACCTACCAATAAGATGGACGTTTCCGCACGGTATACCATACTGTGGGAGGAAAATCAATAGAGTAGTGGGTCTTTACCCAACATTCCTCTAATGCCTATACACCCTGGACACTCCAATGTCCCTGTTTCATAGCCATGCATATAGTCATTAATTCTTGACATGAATGATTAAAATCATCTTATAATTATCACCATCTTATAACATCTTCATCATATGAGTATCATCATTTCATAAATATCATCATCTTATAACATCATCATCACATAAGCATCGTCATCTTATAGCATTATCATCTTATACATCATCATCTTATAAGCATCGTCATCTTATAGCATCATCATCTTATAGCATCATCATCTTATACATCATCATCATATAACATCATCATCTTATAAGCATCGTCATCTTATACATCATCATCATATAAGCATCATCATCTTATAGCATCATCTTATACATCATCATCTTATACATCATCATCATATAAGCATCATCATCTTATACATCATCATCTTATACATCATCATCATATAACATCATCATCTTATAAGCATCGTCATCTTATACATCATCATCATATAAGCATCATCATCTTATAGCATCATCATCTTATACATCATCATCATATAAGCATCATCATCTTATACATCATCATCTTATAGCTATAACAGTAAATGTACGAAATCATAGCTGAGTAAGCTTGCTGGTTATTCATTAACTTCTTTTCATTTTCCCTGGTTCATATTCATGCACATGGGCATCTTACCATGTGGCATCTTACCACATAATAACATCGTATGACCTCTTACCATATGGGCATCTTACCCCGTGGCGTCTTACCACATAATAACATCGTATGGCCTCTTACCATATGGGCATCTTACCCTGTGGCGTCTTACCACATAATAACATCGTATGGCCTCTTACCATATGGGCATCTTACCCCGTGGTGTCTTACCACATATTAACATTGTATGACCTCTTACCATATGGGCATCTTACCCTGTGGCGTCTTACCACATAATAACATTGTATGGCCTCTTACCATATGGGCATCTTACCCTGTGGCGTCTTACCACATAATAACATCGTATGGTCTCTTACCATATGGGCATCTTACCCCGTGGCGTCTTACCACATAATAACATTGTATGGCCTCTTACCATATGGGCATCTTACCCTGTGGCGTCTTACCACATAATAACATCGTATGGTCTCTTACCATATGGGCATCTTACCGTGTGGCGTCTTACCACATAATAACATCGTATGGCCTCTTACCATATGGGCATCTTACCCTGTGGCGTCTTACCACATAATAACATTGTATGGTCTCTTACCATATGGGCATCTTACCCTGTGGCGTCTTACCACATAATAACATTGTATGGTCTCTTACCATATGGGCATCTTACCCTGTGGCGTCTTACCACATAATAACATTGTATGGTCTCTTACCATATGGGCATCTTACCCTGTGGCGTCTTACCACATAATAACATTGTATGGCCTCTTACCATATGGGCATCTTACCCTGTGGCGTCTTACCACATAATAACATTGTATGGCCTCTTACCATATGGGCATCTTACCCTGTGGCGTCTTACCACATAATAACATTGTATGGCCTCTTACCATATGGGCATCTTACCCTGTGGCGTCTTACCACATAATAACATTGTATGGCCTCTTACCATATGGGCATCTTACCCTGTGGCGTCTTACCACATAATAACATTGTATGGCCTCTTACCATATGGGATGGGCATCTTACCCTGTTATATGGCATTTTACCATAATATAATCATCGTGTGGCATCTTACCACATGGGCATCTTACCCAATCATATGGCGTCTTACCATATCATAAACACTGTGTGGCATCTTACCACAGGGACATCTTACCCAATCATATGGCGTCTTGCCATATCATAAACATTGTGTGGCATCTTACCACAGGGGCATCTTACCCACTCTCATATACGTCATCATAAACATCATCATGATCATCATCATCGTAAACATCATCGTAAACATCATCATAAACAACATTATAATCATCATCATCGTAAACATCATCGTAAACATCATCATAATCATTATAATCATCATCATAAATACTCATGCAATTAATGCAAGGTCATAGTTTAGGAATATGTTACCGTTTGATGCTCGTACGTTTCTTACGTACCTTCCTTGCTTGAGCATTACATGAACAAACGCATTAGTATATTCAATAATAATTGAGACCATACCGAAGTATTCCACTGTCGGTTGTCTACCCAGTCTGTCCTCAGACAATACATCATATCCTTCTTTTCCCTGATTTTCTTCCAAAATCAGGTTCCTTGGCACGTAGCATATAGAGTGTTAGACATCGCTATTAATGCCGTCCTATCGTGTTCCACACGATTCCTGCAACCACAATGGTTAGCAATACTACTTTTCATATCATTTAAGCACATAAACAATTAGTCATGTCATATAACATTAATGCCATCATGCATAAATATGTGCTATCAATAACTTCCTACGCCCTCAACAGCCCCAATGAGCAACCACTGCTCTGATACCACTAATGTAAGGACCCCAAATACTTAACCCTTGATTAGTGTATTAATCATTTTGTGTGGCACATACTTTCCATAAAATCATTCGGGAACTCCGATGGTAATATACCATTGAATGGCAATTACAAAGTTTTCTTTAACATACCATGTGAAAAGTTTACCATCCTAACAACAAGAGACTCATAGAGTTCGTCCATTACACCACTTTTTACATTGTGGACTTTTATAAAAATTTGGGCAGAGTCTCCCCATAAATAGAGCTATCCCGAAATAAAAGTACAGCACACAACATAATTCCCGGCCAGGGAAAACATAATACTCATCATAATACAGCAATATCAAGTAAATTCCCAGCCAGGGAAGACACCACACATATGGCAACAAAAGTGGGTTTCAACACCCACATACACTAATGACTCTCATAATCCTTTAGCAATTCTACATCTAATTGCATGCAACATAGAATGAGAGGGAGAAAGACTCATGCCTTTATATACAACCCATATACAAGTACCATCGTGCTCACATGCGAGCATCATAATCATGTGTATAACCATCATGGGTGTATATATATATATATATAGGTACTCTATACGATACCGTGCTCCTTCAAGCCCTGGTACCACGATCCTGGGAGTACATCCAATCAACAGCTCGAGCTCATCTCCAAAGCCATCGATGTACCTGTCCACCTGTCCCAACAGAGACAGCCCCCAACGGGGTGAGCATACCAATTCCACAATTTCATAATCATAATGACATAATACATAATTTACAAAATGTAAATATTGTGGAACATATGTGACACTTCCTGGATGGTATCATCCTCATCCTAGCGTACCCCTGTAATGACCCTGTTCTCAAAACAGATAAATCATCAAATCTTGAATATGCAGTTAATCATCATATTGGTTAACCCTAACCAGTTTCGAATTAACAACATTTCATAACATCTTTCTTTATCTAGCAATTATCATAATTCTAGATATCATATTGAGACTTCCTTAACTTCCGATACTAGTTAATCACTTCTCTGATTAACTACGTCTCTGTTCCTATTCATTACCAATAGGGAATAAAATACAGATATCCTAGATATCTAATCAACACCACATTTTCATTTCTTACTTCAAAGTAGCGTCATACTACTGGTGTTCGCTCCGTAGCGACCACACCCATCATTTGCTCGCTTCATAGCGGCACCAAGCATTTCACCATGTGATTCAACATAACGTAACCAAGTCACGGTGCCATCTTAGTAAAGCATTTCATGTAGTATAAATCATGCATCATACTTGTAAAACATCATTTAAGCTATGCTCGTACGCTAAACGTACCTTAAATCCTCGAAGTCCGAGCCAAACCTTGCTCGAGTTCCATGCCCCGAGGAATGATGTGCTAACACGAGAAATAATTCACGATTATTTACGAACATGCAACCCATGCTCAAGCACACCCATAACCCTCAACATATCGTCAACACACGACAATAAATCATTTAAAAGACCCGGGGCAGAGTACATGCAGGGAGGGGAACGAATGAGACAACAACGAAAATTGTTCAAGGATACCCTACAAATTTTCGAACCCTTATCTCACAAATCGAACCCAAATTAAACACCATAATTCATCTAAAAAGTGAATTAAACCATTAATAGCAAGAATCATCACCCTTGCCAAAAATCCCCAAAATTCGAATTCAAAGCCATAAATTCGAACACAATTAAACATCATTATACATCTAAAACATGTAATAAACGACTCATAACAAGAATCGCCACACCCCTGCCAAAAATCACAATTTTCGAACCTTAACCCACGAAAAATGCATAAATTCGAACCAAACAAGCCTTTAAAATTCGAACCCTTAAAGTTCTTTAAATTCGAACATAAATCCACCAAATAAAGCAGGGAATTACATGAGAGGGACGAAAAAGAGGTAAAGAACGTTACCCAATCGAAAATCGGAAGGAAAATCGACCAAAATCGACAAACCCTAGAATTTGGGGATCGCCGCTCTTCTGTAAAATCCGAACTCAAACCGCGATGAAACTTCGAATTGACGGAGGGGAAAGGTGCGTCTCGTCGAGACGAAGCCGGTGATAGGTCGCACGCGCCGAACGGCGGCGGGCGCGGCGTTTTCGTGCGCGGGGGAACTGTAGCAGGCGGGTTTCGGCGGGGAGAGAGAGAAGGAGGGAAGGTGGGGCTGAAATGCAATTTTTAATAAAAATCTCGGGTTCAACTTGTATTTATAGCAAAATACCCCGAAATACTAATAGCCCCACAAATACATCATGATTCATTAAAAATCATCTGTTTTCAAAAATTCTCTCTCTAACTCAAAAACCCCCTACCGGTGCCCACACCAAGCACCCGAGATCCCGAGACGCATTAAAAACCCAATTTACAGGTTTTCACCGAAATGAGAATACAATCTCAACCTCGAGATCCAACGATCCCAATTACTCAAATAGACGAGCCCAGAAGGCCCAACACCGCGATTAAACTCCAAATCGCTACGTAAAACATCTTTAGGGGTTATTAACACTCTGGGATTAACATCTCCAATCCCAGGTCATCACAAAATTGGAACAGCACCACAATCAAGCTAAAAATCACATTTTTTTAACTTATAACAGCAAGAGTTTTTGGACCAAAAATGTAGCAAAAAATTCGAGCCATTACATAAGGATTTCGAACCAAGAAGGCTTCACATGTTTCGAACTAAAACCACAAAATAAATCGAACCAAACCATCAACATTTTTCGAATCAAAACAGTAGAAATTTTCGTCCAATTTAGACCCCAAACAGCACAAAACTTCGAACCAAAAGCAGGCAGGGAAGAAAAGTATGAGAACTAACAGACCATACAAGAATATACCTTCAAACCTTCTTGAAACAGATCGATTTTGTTGGGTTGAGTGCAGATCGAAAATGGGGAAAAGGGAGTGAAGGCGAGATGGAGAGAGCCGATTAAGAGTGAGGTGGCGTGAGGGAGCACATGGGTTTTAATGTGTGTTTTGGAGAAATGTGTGTATTTTTAAAATCTAACCCTAGCTTTAAACCCACACCATTCAATTATCATCTCATAACAATTAAATTATTTTAATCTAATTCTCAATAGTTTATTATTACAAGATCCCCTTAAAATTGCACTATGACTTCGATCCGGAATTATTTATTCCAACCTGAACCAAAAATATGATGTCCAATAATGTAAATCCTAAGCTTGTATGGGTAAGGATGAATAGCAAAAAAAAAATAAAAAAATTATGAGTTATTTTATGTGTTAGCACATAATTCATCGGGTCGCGGGACTCAGTCAAGGCTTGTTTCGGACTATGGAATTATAAGGCACGTATAACGTACGAGCATAGCCTTTTATATTATTGCAACTGTGAAATGCATGGTATATTGTATTTGCAATAAATGGATATATATTGGGAATAATATGGTGCCGCTTTTGAGCGAGCAATCAAACATCGGTTATGACGCCGCTGTTGTTGAGCGTGCGAGAGGTTAAAATGCCGCTATTGTGGAGCGAGTGATGAAATAGAACTATGGAATCATTGGTTAGATATATGTGATATCTATGGTCATTTGTTTAATGATTTAATCATATTTGAGTATGAAACTGGCATGGCAGGAATGGATTTAGTTAATCAATAAGATGATTAACTGGCTTTTGGGAATTTGATGGTTCGGTTATTTTGAGAACAGGAACATCACATGGGATCCCAGATGAGGATGATATTATCCACGGAGTATCTTTTAAAATTCATGGCATTTACATTCTGTAAATTATGAACTGTTATACTGTGATTATTGGATCGGTGGTATTGGTATGCTCACCCTGTGTGGGGGCTATCTCTGTTGGGGCAGGCAGGTACAGCGGTAGCTCCGGAATTGAGATCGATCTATGGATTGGAGGTGCTTCCAGGATCGAAATACCATTGACGGTATTGAGCATAGCATTTTATACATTAGATACACATACATTCGATTGATGCTCACATGTGAGCACTACTATATGTGTATATGGGTTGTATAAAAAGGCAAAGACCTTTCTCTTTTCATTTCATTTATGGGTTGCATGCAATTAATTAAGGAATTGCTAAATGAATTGAGAATATGTTAGTGTATTATAAGATGCATACGTAAGGGTTGAGTAGTATGGGGAATTTGAACATTATGTGGAATAATGTAAGAAATTTTATGGTTGGTACATTATGCTATGGTTGCATGCGGTTCTTTCTCCCTAGATTACATGATTGTATGCACTAAATACATGGTTTAATACACTAATAACGGGTTAAGGGCACAAGGGTCCTTACAAAAAACATGCGTCCAAAGACACACAGATCGAGCCATGAATGAATGAATGCAAATCGAATTGCTTACACATTATCTATCATCAACAATACACGTACAATACATCCGGAGTGATTCTGTTGCAAAGAATCTGGAGTTTACTTCTTGAAATGACATTGTACGTGCTTATTTGTTTCAATAGATACATCCCACCACACACGGAGAGCATATGTGTGATGCCCAGATTTATTAATAATCATTTATTGGATTAAATATGATTTAGATTTTCATGATAATTAATTTTAGAATTAATTAATTAGAAGTGGAATTGACCAAGTGAAGGTCAACTGACAAATTTATCGGATCATAAAATATTTTGAGATTGTAAAATATACTCTGATAATATTTTAGAGATAAGTTAATTAAAATGAAGAATTAATTTGCGTTTTAGGAGAGTATAAATCCCGATTGGTAATTGTAAATGTAATTTATCAGTACACCGGCGACACTCCGATGTACATTACTGGACTGGAAATGCATTATGTTAAAAATGATTTCAGCTTATTTTAAAACACACACATCGGGTTTTAAAAAAAAACCCAAAGCTTTCTCTCCCATTTTCTCTTCCCGTTCGCGCCTGACCCTCGCCGCTAAAACCCTGCGCCAGCGGCCGTCGGACCTCCTTCCGGCGCGTCCAAACCACCATCGTCTTCGTCTCTTCCAGGCGCAACTTTCCATACCAAGAACCTGAAGTTTCGTCGCGGATTGTGTTCGGATCTTGCAAGGAAGCGCAGTGGTTCAAATTTTCGAATTCGTCCGATTTTGGGGCGATTTCTTCCAATATTTTTGTAGGTAATCCTCCCTCATCCTTCAGTCGTTATTCCCCTGAAATCCCTCGAAATTTTGATGAAGTTTGTTCGAATTTTGTTCGTTGCATGTTGAATTGCTGCGTTCGGTTTTAAGATTTTGGGGATAGTTTTCGAATTGGCAAGTGATAATTTGTTAAGGAGTATAAAATCATGCTTAAGCTCATTTTAGCAGGTTAGGAAGGATTGCATGGATTTTCTTTCCCCCTTTTTCTGTAATCTGGTTTTGTTTTCTCACGGTTTTGGGGAAAATTGGCAGGGACGATTGTCTTGCTTTTATCATGGAAATATTTGATGCTTGTTTATTCGATTCTACCTTGTTGGTTATCCTAGCTGTTTCTAGACCATTAATTTGTTAGTGGGTAAAAAGGGAAGGATTGAAGCATGGTGTGCGTGTAGGTGCTGTGGGCGTGTGTGTGTTTTTGCTTTGTATATGGTTTTGTGTAGCTCCTGCTTATGTTTTGGCTTGATGTCTTGGTCATGTCCAAAAAAATCTGCTGATTTATGGTTCGAAAATCTGTGTTGGGTTCGAATTTCTACAGCCATTTGGAACTTGAATTTCTGTTGTAATTGGTCGAACTTTTAGCTGTTGTTCTGCGTCACTTTTTGTCGATTTGGAATGTCTTTTCTGCTGCTAGTTGACCGAAAGCTATGCTGCTCAATTCTTCAAATCTTTGTTGTTACTTGGTTCTAATTTCTCTTCTGGTTGGGGGATTTAGGGCTCGATTTCTTTTTGGCTTGAGGTTAGGAGTCTTGATGGTTGTGTAATCCATTATTATATCGTTAATTCATGTAGTGGCTTGATTTAAATCTTGAGTTAGATAGTTGTGGGTGCACCTGGCTTCCCCTTGGTGAGTGATCGATTTTAGTTGCTGTTTTGAGGGTAGAATTATGTTTCTATGTTGAGGGTTTTGGTTTCCAATATTAATTATTTATGGCTTAATTGGATTGTATTAGTTAGACACTGGTTGGATGTTATTATACAAACACCCTACACTTCGTTTCCCCCTGTTGAACTGCTGTGTCTAGTGAACTGCTATGTCAGTTGGGTGTGATCTGGCACGTATGGGTGTGTGTTTTCTGCATCATGTGTGTTGATGTAGAGGTTGGTGGGAGACAATGGGGTTTTGCATTACCAATGAAATATCATGATTCATGTGAGGATGTGTGCATCAAAGTATTGATTATGATTTGATTCATAATATTGAATTATTGATTTGTGATATGGAAATGAAAGTAAGAACTATTTGATGGATATTCATTGCTTGGATTATGAGCTAATATTGAATTGATATTAGATATAGACACTGTTGGGATATGCCCTAAGACAAGTCATTAGATGATTGTTTAAGACATACAATGTTTATGGTTTTATGAATGGCAATTCATTATTATATATTATTCTTTTAACTGTGCATTGTGAATTAATATATATGTTAATGTCCTTAGAATAATATTGTATTATTCTTAAAGATGTCCCTAGTCAAGTATTATCATGAATAGGGATAATGATAATACGTAGAGACTCGTATATGTTGATCGATGAATTGTTCATTGATATGAGATATGTGATGCCCCGAAATTAATTAATTGCAAGTAAGGCATTAATTATGTTTATATGATGAATCATGTGTTAATGAATTTATGTGTTGGGTATTAAGATATTAACATGATTTAATTGTGTTAATTATTAAATATGAGGAAGATGTGATTTTAGATGAAGTTTAGAGCATTGTTGTAAAATGCTTTTAAAACACCAAGTAAAGTATTTTATACATCATGTTAAGTTTGGGGTATTTTTTTTAAATTAAGTTAAGACAACCCCTTTTAATCTTTTACCCACCACTTTAACCCCTCTACACCTTTCACTTTATTAAAAATCCCCAAAATCACTTCCCAAACCCAAACCCTCCCATTTTCGAGTTCCACCAAAAGAGGAGAAGAAAAGTTCCACAAAAACTTTGTTTGTGTGATCTTTGCTAGGATTTGGAGCCTATAAGAGGTATGGAACCATTCCTATAAGTTTTATGATGATTGGTGTTGAAATGGGTTAAGTTTTTGATGTTTTATGTGGGTTTGCTTGGGTATGTGTTGTTTATGGTTGGGGTATGATTTTTGTAGTGTTTTAAGTGGGTTTTAGTGGGTTATGATGTTATTGTTATTGTTGGGAAGTTTGGTGTTGAAAGGTATGAAGATGAGCTTGCAAAATGCACATGAAAATGGTGAAATTGCGGCCACTGTAAGTGGCGATCGATCGCTACAAAAGCAGCGATCGATCGCCGAGAAGCAGTACGCGAAGAAGAGCTTAGGCGATCGATCGCCTCAAATGGCGCGATCGATCGCCAACGTCCAGTAGCCAAATAAGCATCAGGCGATCGATCGCCTCATTTTAAGCGATCAATCGCCGCTAAGTGAAAAATCAGGCGATCGATCGCCTCATTTTGAGCGATCGATCGCCACTGTTCAAAAGATGAAAAATGTTGATTTTTGTTGTATTTTTGGTATTGGGCTATTGTTTAGCTTCTAATATCAATTTGTATGGTTATGTAGAACCGTCCCAGGTACCCACGACTTCAAGGAGATAAAGTCTACGATTTCTCCTTCTTTTGGAATTAAGGTACGTAAGAGACGTACGAGCATCGGACGGTAAACCATACCCTTACCTATTATGATGATGTTTACGATGATGATGTTTATGATGATGTTTTCAATGATGATGTTTATGATGATGATGCTTATGATGATGTTATGATGATGATGCTTATGATGATGTTACGATAATGATGCTTACGATGACGTTTACGATGATGATGCTTATGATGATGTTTATGATGATGATGTTTATGATGACGTCTATGATGACGAAGTTTATGATAAGGTCATACGACGTGTATGATTGGGTAAGACGCCCGCGTGGTAAGATGCCACCCAAAGTATGTGAGTGGGTAAGATGCCCCCGTGGTAAGATGCCACCCAAAGTATGTGAGTGGGTAAGATGCCCCCGTGGTAAGATGCCACGCAATGTTTATGATATGGTAAGACGCCATATGATTGGGTAAGATGCCCATGTGGTAAGATGCCACACGATGATTATGATATGGTAAGATGCCATACAATGGGGTAAGATGCCCTAATATATGAATAAGAGTCAGGGATAACAAAGGAAGTCGAAGGACGACCAATAACCTTTACTTAACTAGGATGTTATGCATTACTGTATGCTTTTGATATAATGTTAAGTAAATATGTATATGCTCACGATGTGTTATCCCTGTAGGTACACTTTTGGACCGAGGGCCTAGGGTCGGGTTGAGGAGGTGAGCTGAAGGAAGCAAGATGAATGTAGGATGCAGGATTTTGATAGTCTCTACTCTAGGAGTAGTGTAAACCTATAGCGTTAACATTCATTGATGGGAATGTAATTAAATAGCTTTTGGGAAATTTTATTTTGGCCTGTAATCTCCTTAGCTCAAGCTACAACCGGAACCCTTAAGATGTTATAAATGCATGTTCTGTCCAATTTATGTGTACTAAATGATATTAAGGTAGGAAGACCCTACATTAGTGGTATCAGAGCAGTGGTTAGATAACCCGGGGATGAGTGAAGGGTAGCCTTAGCAATAAGTTAGCTAGGTGCTTACTTTCGAACATGTTTTGTGCATAAGTTGCATATGAAGTATATGATGTTGTGCTAACATGTTTTGTTTATCTAACGAAGTCTTATACGAACTGCTTTTGGATCTTGTTGTTAACCCTTGTGTTGCAGTATGGCAGCAAATGTGGAGGTAGGTGACGCAGTGAGCGTCAATGCAAGTGCGGGGCATACGAATCCCCTACCCCCGCCAGCTTTTGATGATGAACCGGCCGAACAACAGTTGTTGCCAGGGGAGCTAAGCTTAACTCAGTTTCTTGCTTACTGACCCGCAAAAGGAACCGAAACTGGGGAACGAGCTGAGGAATGGTTAGAAAGAATAGAGCAGATCTTTGTGGCAGCCCCATGTGCGAAGACAGCATGGATACGGTTAGCAGAGTTCCAATTGGCCAAGAAGGCGCTAATGTGGTGGAAGACCACAGTGGTAGAGCAAGAGGCTCAAGGTCATGAAGTTAACTGGAAAATGTTTTGAACTCGCTTTCTGAACCGTTATTTCTCGGCTGCAGCACGACAGGCTAAGGAAGATGAATTCACTCACCTCAAGCAAGGTAATATGTCAGTGTCAGATTATGCTCTTCAGTTTTGCTCCTTGCTCAGATATGTGCCTCACATTGCCACGAGCACGCAATCAAAGATGAGGAATTTCATGAAAGGTTTGAGGCCGGAGCTGTACGATAGGGTGATCACTTATGGCCCTACTTGTTTTGACGATGCACTCTCACGGGCCGAGCTGGCCGAACTAGGAGTGGGTGCATACCCTGATGTTGTACCACCGTCGGCACCCTCTCAGAAATCCACTCCGGATAATTTGAAGCCAAGGAGTGATCAGTTCAAGTCAAGGGGGAACTCATCGGCGTCAAGGTTCAGTGGTAAGAGGCCCGACAATAGATGGAAAGGAAACCGTAGGGGTGATGCCCCATCTTGAAGGGGGGTAGTCTCAGGGAGACAGATCCGGGAAGATCCAATGCACTCTTTGTGGGCAACCACATCTGACGAAAGAATGTATAGGGTGCTATGTTTGTGGCGACATGGGCCACTTTGCTAGACAGTGTCCCAACAGGGGAAGTCAACAGGGTCCTGCGAGGAGGCCTGCAGATAGGACAGCACAGCACAGACCCCCATTTGTGCCGCGTCAGCATGGAGGTCAGCCCATGGGGCCACCTCAAGGACAAGTCTATGCATTGACAAGGGAGCAGGCTTCAGCGGCTCCGGAGGAGGTTATAGCGGGTACGTGTCTTTTATTTACGCACCCTGCTTTTATATTGATCGACACAGGTGCGTCACACTCTTTTGTGTCAACAAGTTTTGTGGAAAGACACCACATATGCACTTCTCCGTCGCCCACGCCTCTTATAGTCTCGACCCCCGCTGGAAGAAGTATGATTACTGATCGGATCGTCTACAATGGCCTCATTTATTTTGAGGATAAAGAACTAAGGTCAGATTTGATTGTTCTAGGAATGTCAGATTTTGACTGCATTCTGGGCATCGACGTTCTGAACAGGTATCAGGCAGTTGTGAACTGCAGGCAGAGGACAGTACGGTTCAAATCTGATACTGGAATTCCATGGACGTTCTATGGGGATGGTTCTCGCTCAAAGATTCCATTGATATCTGCTGTCAAGATGGCACAGTTGTTGGAACGAGGCCATACAGGATATCTCATATATGCCGTTGATGTTACGGGAAAGAAAGAAGAAGTAAGAGTTGAGGATGTGCCCGTAGTGGCGGAGTTTCCTGATGTCTTTCCGGAGGAGATTCCCGGATTCCCACCGACGAGAGAGGTCGAGTTTGGGATTGAGTTATTACCGGGGACGTCGGCCATTTCTCGTGCCCCTTATAGGATGGCACCAGCGAAGCTAAGGGAATTAAAGATTCAGTTGCAAGAGCTCCTTGATAAAGGCTATATACGCCCTAGCGTATCGCCCTGGGGAGCACCAGTTTTATTTGTGAAGAAGAAAGATGGTTCGATGCATTTGTGCATCGATTACAGACAACTAAACAAAGCTACAGTGAAGAATAAGTACCCACTCCCGAGGATCGATGATTTGTTTGATCAGTTGCAGGGTACGAGGCTCTACAGTAAGATCGATCTGAGGTCGGGGTACCATCAGATTCGAGTAAGAGAAGAGGATGTTCAGAAGACAGCCTTCAGGACTAGGTATGGGCACTATGAATTCCTAGTCATGCCTTTTGGGGTGACAAATGCCCCGGCTGTTTTCATGAGTTTGATGAACAAGGTGTTCCAGCCATTTTTGGACCAATTCGTCATAGTTTTCATTGACGATATACTCATCTATTCTCGGACCGAAGAAGATCATGTACGGCACTTGAGGACAGTACTTCAGATCCTTAGGGATCATCAGTTGTATGCAAAGCTTAGCAAGTGCGAGTTCTGGTTAGACAGCGTGGTATTCCTAGGCCATGTCATATCTAGCCAAGGGATATCTGTGGAACCCAGGAAGATTGAAGCTGTGATGGAGTGGGCAGCACCCACTTCTATACCCGAGATACGGAGTTTTCTTGGCTTAGCAGGTTATTACCGACGTTTTGTCGAGGGATTTTCTAAGATCGCTAAACCATTGACACAGCTGACTCAGAAAGGAATTCCATTCTTTTGGTCCGAAGCTTGTGGGGAAAGCTTCCAAGAATTGAAGCGTCGTTTGACGACAGCGCCAGTGTTGGTGATTCCGTCTGAGGATAAGAGGTTTGCCTTGTACACGGATGCATCATTGCAGGGTTTGGGCTGTGTATTGATGCAAGACAGACAAGTGGTAGCCTATGCTTCGAGACAGTTGAAGCCTCACGAGACCAGATACCCAGTCCATGATCTGGAACTGGCGGCTATCATTTTCGCCTTAAAGATTTGGCGTCATTATCTTTATGGTACTACGTTTACCATCTTTACGGACCATAAGAGCCTAAAGTTTCTATTCACTCAGGCTGAACTGAATATGCGTCAAAGAAGATGGATGGATTTGCTCAAGGATTATGACTGTGAAATTGAGTACCATCCCGGTAAAGCAAATTTGATAGCAGACGCCTTAAGTCGGAAGGTGAAGAATACTGCTGAGGATGTTATGTGTTTATCAGCTTTGATGACTTCCTATTGCCATCTGGGCTATGACTTCGATGTGGACACGTCGCCGGTGCGAGTGTCGACCTTATTGGCCGAGCCAGACGTATTTGAGGCTATCAGGAAAGCCTAGAGGTCGGATGATGAAGTGCAGAGATGGTCATCGATAGCACTTCGAGGGGCTGAAGATGATTCATTAAGACTGGGCAACCGATGGGTAGTCCCAGATACACCAGAGTTACGTAAAGGAATTTTAGAACGGCTCATAGTAGCCGATTCAGTATCCACCCCGGAGGAAGAAAGATGTATAAGGACCTGAGTGGTCAATTCTGGTGGAGACGCATGAAACATGATGTGATCAGTTATGTTAAGAGATGTTTAATCTGCCAACAAGTAAAGGCGGAAAGGCAGAGGCCTGGCGGCGAGCTGAAGAGCTTGGAGGTACCTAAGTGGAAGTGGGAGCATATATCTATGGACTTCGTGACCCACTTGCCAAGGTCGGCCTCTGGATTTGATGCGATCTGGGTGATCGTGGATAGGCTGACGAAGGTAGCTCATTTCATCCCTTACAGTATGACTTTCACGTATCTAAAGATGGCCCAATTATATGTACGGGATGTAGTGAGGTTGCATGGGATTCCAGTCTCGATCGTGTCTGACAGAGACCCAAGGTTTACTTCTCATTTCTGGGAGGGTCTCCAGACAGCTTTGGGCACCGAGGTGAGACTGAGTACAGCTTATCACCCTCAGACAGATGGCCAAACGGAGCGTACTATACAGACGCTCGAAGATATGCTGAGGGCATGTGTTTTGGAGTTTGATGCTCCGTGGCAAGAATCTATACCACTGGTAGAGTTCTCCTACAATAACAGCTATCAGGCGAGCATTCAAATGGCCCCTTTTGAAGCTCTGTACGGACGACGATGTAGGTCACCGCTGTATTGGGAGGACTTGACGAGTAAAGCGGTCGGAGGACCGGATATGATTAAGGACATGGAGGAAAAGATTAAGATGATACGCTTAAAGATGAAAGCTGCCCAAGATAGGCAAGCAACCTATGCAAATAAGCGGCGACGGCCGCTAGAATTTCAAGTAGGAGACAAGGTCTTCTTGAAAATCTCACCCTTCAGGGGTGTTGTTCGTTTTGGTATGCGGGGGAAGTTATCCCCGAGGTATGTTGGACCTTACGAGGTGTTACAGCGTATCGGCACTTTGGCTTACCGTCTGGCCCTACCGCCGTCTTTATCTGGAATTCATGATGTTTTCCACGTTTCTATGTTGAGAAAGTATGAGCCAGACCCGTCTCATGTTTTACAGCCTACTGAAGTGCAGTTAGACTCAGATGTATCCTACGTTGAACGGCCGGTCAGAATTCTGGATCGTGAGGATCGCAGACTACGAAGTAAAGTTATACCGATGGTCAAAGTTCAGTGGGATCGTCGGGGTGTCGAGGAGGCTACGTGGGAGACGGAGCGGCATATGATGCAGCATTACCCGGAACTATTTTCTGGTATGATTTATGTTTAGTTTCTTTTGGGTAAGTGCATGCGATTTCGAGGACGAAATCTTGTAAGTAGGGGAGTAATGTGATGCCCCGAAATTAATTAATTGCAAGTAAGGCATTAATTATGTTTATATGAAGAATCATGTGGTTAATGAATTTATGTGTTGGGTGTTAAGATATTAACTTGATTTAATTGTGTTCATTATTAAATATGAGGAAGATGTGATTTTAGATGAAGTTTAGAGCATTGTTGTAAATTGCTTTTAAAACACCAAGTAAAGTATTTTATACATCATGTTAAGTTTGGGGTATTTTTTTTAAATTAAGTTAAGACAACCCCTTTTAATCTTTTACCCACCACTTTAACCCCTCTACACCTTTCACTTTATTAAAAATCCCCAAAATCACTTCCCAAACCCAAACCCTCCCATTTTCGAGTTCCACCAAAAGAGGAGAAGAAAAGTTCCACAAAAACTTTGTTTGTGTGATCTTTGCTAGGATTTGGAGCCTACAAGAGGTATGGAACCATTCCTATAAGTTTTATGATGATTGGTGTTGAAATGGGTTAAGTTTTTGATGTTTTATGTGGGTTTGCTTGGGTATGTGTTGTTTATGGTTGGGGTATGATTTTTGAAGTGTTTTAAGTGGGTTTTAGTGGGTTATGATGTTATTGTTATTGTTGGGAAGTTTGGTGTTGAAAGGTATGAAGATGAGCTTGCAAAATGCACATGAAAATGGTGAAATCGCGGCCACTGTAAGTGGCGATCGATCGCTACAAAAGCAGCGATCGATCGCCGAGAAGCAGTACGCGAAGAAGAGCTTAGGCGATCGATCGCCTCAAATGGCGCGATCGATCGCCAACGTCCAGTAGCCAAATAAGCATCAGGCGATCGATCGCCTCATTTTAAGCGATCGATCGCCGCTAAGTGAAAAATCAGGCGATCGATCGCCTCATTTTGAGCGATCGATCGCCACTGTTCAACAGAGGAAAATGTTGATTTTTGTTGTATTTTTGGTATTGGGCTATTGTTTAGCTTCTAATATCAATTTGTATGGTTATGTAGAACCGTCCCAGGTACCCACGACTTCAAGGAGATAAAGTCTACGTTTCTCCTTCTTTTGGAATTAAGGTACGTAAGAGACGTACGAGCATCGGACGGTAAACCATACCCTTACCTATTATGATGATGTTTACGATGATGATGTTTATGATGATGTTTTCAATGATGATGTTTATGATGATGATGCTTATGATGATGTTATGATGATGTTACGATAATGATGCTTACGATGACGTTTACGATGATGATGCTTATGATGATGTTTATGATGATGATGTTTATGATGACGTCTATGATGACGAAGTTTATGATAAGGTCATACGACGTGTATGATTGGGTAAGACGCCCGCGTGGTAAGATGCCACCCAAAGTATGTGAGTGGGTAAGATGCCCCGTGGTAAGATGCCACCCAAAGTATGTGAGTGGGTAAGATGCCCCCGTGGTAAAATGCCACGCAATGTTTATGATATGGTAAGACGCCATATGATTGGGTAAGATGCCCATGTGGTAAGATGCCACACGATGATTATGATATGGTACGATGCCATACAATGGGGTAAGATGCCCTAATATATGAATAAGAGTCAGGGATAACAAAGGAAGTCGAAGGACGACCAATAACCTTTACTTAACTAGGATGTTATGCATTACTGTATGCTTTTGATATAATGTTAAGTAAATATGTATATTCTCACGATGTGTTATCCCTGTAGGTACACTTTTGGACCGAGGGCCTAGGGTCGGGTTGAGGAGGTGAGCTGAAGGAAGCAAGATGAATGTAGGATGCAGGATTTTGATAGTCTCTACTCTAGGAGTAGTGTAAACCTATAGCGTTAACATTCATTGATGGGAATGTAATTAAATAGCTTTTGGGAAATTTTATTTTGGCCTGTAATCTCCTTAGCTCAAGCTACAACCGGAACCCTTAAGAGGTTATAAATGCATGTTCTGTCCAATTTATGTGTACTAAATGATATTAAGGTAGGAAGACCCTACAAGATATCAAATCAACATATGGGTACATGTTAGAGAACGATGTACTGGACAGACCCACCATGAGAATGCAACATGGATAGTTATATGATCGTCATATGCAATTCTCATAGTGATAATAATGTATGCAATCCTTACGACTTGTGATCATCAGAGATCCCAACATAAGGAGTTATGTATCTTGATATCGTCAAACGTTACCCGTAACAGGGTATACTATAAAGGCGACTATTGGATACACTACGAATTATGTAGAGGGATGTTGACTGATCGAGATAGGATTTGTCCCTCCTATATAACAGGAGATGTGTTTGGCCCTTGATCAAGTGAGAACTAAAATGCATGGCCATGCTCGAATGAGTCGATATGAGATATCGAGCTTATTCGTTTATTATAGTTCTACTTGGGGATCAAGAAATAAAGATTGGATATACGAGTATGACTATTCCATGACTCGTGTTCAATCTAAACACAAAGGACAAAGGGATTAAGTTACATGATTAATATTATCACAAGTTCTAAAGGTTATGTCGAGTCATTGACATTCTTGTAATTTGGGTAGCATTGATGTGTTGCTAGATACCGCTCAATGCTTGCGACATAAAATGAGATTTTATGTCACTGCCAACATTACAAGATCCTATCGGGTCGCACAAAAGATTAAATCGAGAAGGGAAATTAAATTCATGGGATGAATTAAATAATTAAGAGGAGTCTTAATTAATAATCATAATGATTAATTAAATCATGGGCTTAAGCCCATGAGGCTTTATGAAAGCCTTTAATTAATTATATAAAATATGATTGCAAGGGGTTTAATTAGTAAGACAACTTCATATCATTAAACCTACATCCAAACTTGAAGCACACGGCCTCCAACTTCAAAAATTGCTCTCGGCTTCCACTTGATAGCCGAAGAGGATTTTGTGAAATATTGGGCTTGCCTTTCGATTTGGAATCGATTGTGTTTCTTGTTCCGGTTTAATAACTTGTCTAGCAACTTGTTATTAAACTATCCCTTCACCCGATTTGATCGTGTGGATACCGTTGAGGCAAAACTCATTGAGTTTTGCTATTGACTCGGAGAAGGCGTAGGACGTGGTGCTGCTCCGTGGATTCTGCTTCAAACACGCTACAAGGGTGAGACCTTCGTATACCTTAATCCGATATGATAACCTATGTATAGATCTGCTGGTTTGTAATCCTAAAAAATTTTATTCCGCTGCGTTGTATGCTCTAAGGATTACTTACAGTGGTATCAGAGCCGTGTACAAGGCTCATATCGGATTTATGTGATTAAATTGTGTTAATCATATTAGAATTAATATTGCATGCTAATTAAAACTGTTTAATTCATATATGATATGAAATAAATATTTAGTTTTTGAAAATCATCGTAAAGTTGTATTTGATATAATTAGGCGAATATCGAACCATATGTCATAAAGTTTTCGGCCATCACCATCACAAATGTCACCACGGCTAGTCACATGAGGGCTAGGGTTTTCGAACCCTTGGCTCGAGATTGCTTAGTCGTTGTGGCTAATAATTGTGCATGGAAGTGTCGAAAATTAATTAGGGTTTAGAACCCATTGGACGTGACGGCTAGCTCATGACGGCTAGGGTTTCGAACCCTAATAGCCGTGCATGGCTCGGCCATCATCGCCTTATTTTCTAAAGTTTTGAGACGTGGATGAGTTTTGAACTCTTTGACTCGATAATGGTTCACGCATGCATGGATTAGTAACTTTACCACATGAGAGCAAGGTTTTTCGAACCCTTAGCTCGAGATGGTTGAGCGAACCCCATGCATGGCATGACCGTGACTCGTGGCTAACAAATTCCAGCGTTTAAAACAAGATGGCTCGATAAAATACCAAAAGGGTGCGAGGCGGCTAGGGTTTGGAACCCTAGCGCCGCCGCCACTCGAGCTTGGCTCGGCCATGGGCTAGGGTTTCGAACCCTAGGCCTATCTATGGTCCAGCCGAGTGTTTGTGGTTCGAACCATGGTGGTTCGAGTCTTAGTCGCTTAAGTTCGTGGCATGTGATGTCCCGAGCGTACGATAATTTTTCAAAAATTATTTTACAGTTTTAATTAGAATTAAATTTAAAATGTTTAGAATTTCATTAATTAAATGTTAATGCATGCTTTATGTGTTGTTTGAGCATGGTGCGTGGTTATAGCCCTTTGACCTATTAGATAGGATTTGTGGATGTTTGTAATGTATAATACGACCTGCGTGTCGTGCCTTTCTCTATTTCATTCTAAATGTAATCCCTCCCCTATGTTCCCCTCGAATGTGAATCGAGGAATTCTATATCTTGCAAATAGTGTAGTTTATTTTATTGATGGTGATCAATGAAGATGGAGCATCGTGCCGGGATGAGGATGCCATTCACAAATTGGAGCCAAAGGAAGGTGCTTGTGAAGTTACCTTAGGTTGACTCATAGGATTTTCTCATTGGCTTGAGAAAATCATTAGTAGGGGCTATAACCATGTCACGTTTTATTATGTATGTTGATGCATGATTTATCTTATGTTTTAGTTTGATAATAGTATTCACATATATGTAGATATGTATACAACTATATGTAGTGGACATATTTTAAATTATCAAATTAATCATGAGATCAATAAATCCCTCTAAAATATTAAGTTTTAGATGCCTTCCAAAATAAAAGTACTCGTCAATAACTTCGATTGTACATGTGTGGGTTTGCCAAAGCAAAGCACCGTGGCAATCTTAGTAAGGCGCGAAAGGATAAAAGTGATATCCGTTATACTTTAATTGGGTACGACTTAACTAGGTTATCTCAATAGGATTGGGAACCTAGAGGCATGGGTTGGATTTTAATTCATTTGATGAATTGAACAAAGTGTTGTTCGTCCAACTATCCAAGAATTATATGTGATGTAATTGACAAAGTGTTGTCTACCTAAATAACCGAGTCTTGGGCGATTAGCCAAAGCTAACTCAAGATTAGGCGAAATATGGATCTTGGCCCACTAAAGGTTTCGAGGGTTGATATTTTTCAAACAAAATAGTGGGAGTATCATTTAATATAAGACCATGTTAAATGATTTAAATCATAAACTTATTTTTCATATTTATATTGTAGATATCCATGGCAACTAACAACGTTACTAGCACTTTATCATTGCGATCGGTCCTTGAGAAGGACAAATTAAATGGGACGAATTTCCTAGACTGGCATAGGAACTTGAGGATAGTCCTCAAACAAGAAAAGAAACAATATGTCCTAGAGGAACCCTTGCCCGCTGAGGAACCTCCCCTAACAGCTACAAGAGCTGAAAAAGATGCTTACAAGAAGCATCAGAGTGACGCACTTGATGTTGGGTGCCTCATGCTTGCCACCATGAACTGTGAGCTTCAGAAGCAACATGAGGAAATGGAGGCGTTCGATATGATCGAACACTTAAAGCAGTTGTACCAACAGGAAGCAAGACAAGAGAGGTATGACGTCTCTAAGGCGTTATTTCAGTGCAGGATGGTAGAAGGAAGCTTAGTTGGAACTCATGTGCTCAAGATGATTGGGTACTTTGAGAATCTGGACAAGCTAGGTTTTCCATTGGACCAAGAGTTGGCCACCGATGTAATCTTGCAATCGTTGCCTGAGAGCTTCAGTCAATTTGTAGTAAATTACAATATGACTGACATGGAAAAGACTCTACCACAATTGCTTGGTATGTTGAGAACATATGAAGCAAATACTAAGAAGACTAAGGCCACAAATGTCCTTATTGTGAATAAGAGCAAAGGAAAGGCCAAAGCTAAAGGCAACAAGAAAGCAAAGAAGGACTTTGCTAAATCTAAGCCAAAGTCTTCTGTACTGAAGCCAAAGGGAGGGATAGCAAAGGAAGGGAACTGTTTCCATTGCGGTGAGACCGGCCATTGGAAAAGAAACTGCAAAGTATATCTGGAGGATCTAAAGAAAGGAAGTGTGACTTCCGCTTCAGGTATTTTTGTTATAGAAGTCAATTTATCTACTTCTTCATCATGGGTATTAGATACTGGATGTGGATCTCACATTTGTGTAAATGTGCAGGATCTCAAAAGGAGTAGGACGTTGGCGAAAGGTGAAGTAGATCTCCGAGTTGGAAATGGAGCAAGAGTTGCTGCATTAGCTATAGGAGATTATCATTTAGCTTTACCTTCTGGTTTATCATTGATTTTAAAAGACTGTTATTTTGTGCCTTCTATTACTAAAAACATAATATCTATTTCTTGTTTAGACAAGTATGGTTTTTCATTTATAATAAAGGACAACTGTTGTTCTATTTATTTAAATGATATGTTTTATGCTAGTGCACAAATGGTGAATGATCTTTATGTATTAAATCTTGATATGCCTATCTATAACATAAATACTAAAATGATTAAAAATAATGATTGTAATCCGACTTATCTCTGGCACTGTCGCTTGGGCCACATAAACGAGAACCGCATATCTAAACTTCATAAGGATTGAGTATTAGATCCATTTGATTTTGAATCATATGAAACATGCGAATCTTGTTTAATGGGCAAGATGACTAAAGCCCCTTTCAAGGGACATGTTGAAAGGGCAAATGTTTTATTGGGACTAATACATAGTGATGTATGTGGACCAATAAGTACACAAGCTAGAGGTGGTTTTCAATACTTCGTTACATTTACTGATGACTTCAATAGATATGGGTATGTGTACCTAATGAAACATAAGCATGAAACCTTTGAAAAGTTCAAAGATTTCAAGAATGAAGTACAAAACCAACTTGGCAAAAGTATCAAAATCCTTCGATCAGATCGAGGAGGAGAATATTTAAGCCAAGAATTTCATGACTATCTAAAAGAGTGTGGGATAGTCCCACAACTTACTCCACCGTATACTCCACAATGGAATGGTGTATCCGAGAGGAGAAATCGAACCTTGTTAGACATGGTTAGATCAATGATGAGTCATGTAGATCTTCCGATATCATTTTGGGGACACGCTCTAGAAACAGCGATTTTCTTACTGAACCGTGTTCCATCTAAATCAGTGGAAAAGACACCATATGAGATATGGACTGGGAAGCGTCCTAGTATGTCTTTTATGAAGATTTGGGGTTGTGAGGCTTTCGTTAGATGTCACGCCACTAACAAACTTGGACCCAAATCTGATAAGTGTTTATTTGTGGGGTATCCTAAGGAAACGAAAGGATACTATTTCTATTATCCCACCGAGAACAAAGTAGTTGTTGCTCGGACTGGTGTATTTCTTGAAAGAGAATTTATTTCTAGAAAAACCAGTGGGAGAAAAATAGAACTTAGTGAAGTTAAACCACAAGAAAACACTGAACCTGAGATTGAGCAGGCACCGCAAGCTGTTGTGGAAGAAACACCTGCTCAAGAGACACAACCCCAGCGTAGGTCTGTAAGAGTACACCGGGAGCCACAGAGATATGGATTTCTTGTGACTCAACAAGGTGACTTACTACTTATTGATGAGGATGAGCCGTCATCTTATCAACAAGCTATAATGGACAATGATTCTGAGAAATGGCAAGAGGCCATGAAATCTGAGATGGAATCCATGTATGCAAACCAAGTATGGACTTTGGTTGATCCACCTGAAGGGGTACGACCCATAGGGTGCAAATGGATTTTCAAGAAAAAGACCGATATGGATGGTAACGTACAAACCTATAAAGGTCGGCTGGTTGCAAAAGGATTCAAACAAATTCATGGTATTGACTAGAAACCTTTTCACCAGTGGCCATGGTTAAATCCATAAGGATCTTACTTGCAATAGCTGCATTTCATGATTATGAAATCTGGCAGATGGATGTCAAAACAGCTTTCCTTAATGGAAATCTGCTCGAGGATGTGTACATGACACAACCCGAGGGTTTTGTCGATCCAAAGGATGCTGGAAAGATATGCAAGCTACAACGATCCATTTATGGATTGAAGCAAGCTTCTCGGAGTTGGAATCTTCGTTTTGATGATGCAATCAAAGAGTTTGGTTTTATCAAAAATGAAGATGAACCTTGTGTCTACAAGAAGGTCAGTGGGAGCGTAATCATTTTCCTAGTGTTGTATGTAGATGACATACTTCTTATTGGAAATGATATCCATGCCTTGCAATCTGTAAAGATTTGGCTAGGGAATTGCTTTTCGATGAAAGACTTAGGAGAAGCCACCTATATATTAGGAATCAAGATCTATAGAGATAGATCGATAAGGCTTCTTGGTCTAAGTCAAAGTACATACATAGACAAAGTGCTTAAAAGGTTTAGCATGCAAGAATCCAAGAAAGGATTCGTGCCTATGACACATGGTATTTATCTCTCGAAGGAACAGTGTCCTTCAACACCAGATGAGAGACAACGCATGAGTAAGATTCCATACGCGTCAGCTATTGGATCTATCATGTATGCCATGATATGTACTCGTCCCGATGTATCGTATGCTTTGAGCATGACGAGCAGATATCAAGTTGATCCAGGTGAAGGTCACTGGATTGCTCTCAGGAATATCCTAAAGTACTTGAGAAGAACTAATGATACATTCTTGATTTATGGAGGTGAGGAAGAGCTAAATGTAATGGGTTACACTGATGCAAGCTTCCAAACCGACAAAGATGATTTTCGATCGCAATCTGGATATGTGTATTGCCTGAATGGAGGTGCTGTGAGCTGGAAGAGTTCAAAGCAAGAAACAGTAGCCGATTCTAAAACGGAAGCTGAGTATATTGCTGCCTCGGATGCAGCAAAGGAAGCTGTTTGGATGAGGAAGTTCATTTCTGAACATGGAGTGGTGCCTAGCATTAAAGATCCGATAGAACTCTATTGTGACGCATTGGCTAAGGAACCAAGATCTCACCAAAGATCCAAACACATACTTAGGCGGTTCCATTTCATTCGAGAAATCGTTGAAAGGGGAGATGTTAAAATATGCAAAGTACCAACAGATGATAATGTATCTGACCCATTGACGAAGCCGCTGTCACAGCAGAAGCATGATCGTCATACTAGATCTCTAGGCATTAGGTATATGTCTGAGTGGTCTTAGTGCAAGTGGGAGATTTGTTGGGATATGCCCTAAGACAAGTCATTAGATGATTGTTTAAGACATACAATGTTTATGGTTTTATGAATGGCAATTCATTATTATATATTATTCTTTTAACTGTGCATTGTGAATTAATATATATGTTAATGTCCTTAGAATAATATTGTATTATTCTTAAAGATGTCCCTAGTCAAGTATTATCATGAATAGGGATAATGATAATACGTAGAGACTAGTATATGTTGATCGATGAATTGTTCATTGATATGAGATATCAAATCAACATATGGGTACATGTTAGAGAACGATGTACTGGACAGACCCACCATGAGAATGCAATATGGATAGTTATATGATCGTCATATGCAATTCTCATAGTGATAATAATGTATGCAATCCTTACGACTTGTGATCATCAGAGATCCCAACATAAGGAGTTATGTATCTTGATATCGTCAAACGTTACCCGTAACAGGGTATACTATAAAGGCGACTATTGGATACACTACGAATTATGTAGAGGGATGTTGACTGATCGAGATAGGATTTGTCCCTCCTATATAACAGGAGATGTGTTTGGCCCTTGATCAAGTGAGAACTAAAATGCATGGCCATGCTCGAATGAGTCGATATGAGATATCGAGCTTATTCGTTTATTCTAGTTCTACTTGGGGATCAAGAAATAAAGATTGGATATACGAGTATGACTATTCCATGACTCGTGTTTAATCTAAACACAAAGGACAAAGGGATTAAGTTACATGATTAATATTATCACAAGTTCTAAAGGTTATGTCGAGTCATTGACATTCTTGTAATTTGGGTAGCATTGATGTGTTGCTAGATACCGCTCAATGCTTGCGACATAAAATGAGATTTTATGTCACTGCCAACATTACAAGATCCTATCGGGTCGCACAAAAGATTAAATCGAGAAGGGAAATTAAATTCATGGGATGAATTAAATAATTAAGAGGAGTCTTAATTAATAATCATAATGATTAATTAAATCATGGGCTTAAGCCCATGAGGCTTTATGAAAGCCTTTAATTAATTATATAAAATATGATTGCAAGGGGTTTAATTAGTAAGACAACTTCATATCATTAAACCTACATCCAAACTTGAAGCACACGGCCTCCAACTTCAAAAATTAATATCGGCTTCCACTTGATAGCCGAAGAGGATTTTGTGAAATATTGGGCGTGCCTTTCGATTTGGAATCGATTGTGTTTCTTGTTCCGGTTTAATAACTTGTCTAGCAACTTGTTATTAAACTATCCCTTCACCCGATTTGATCGTGTGGATACCGTTGAGGCAAAACTCATTGAGTTTTGCTATTGACTCGGAGAAGGCGTAGGACGTGGTGCTGCTCCGTGGATTCTGCTTCAAACACGCTACAAGGGTGAGACCTTCGTATACCTTAATCCGATATGATAACCTATGTATAGATCTGCTGGTTTGTAATCCTAAAAAATTTTATTCCGCTGCGTTGTATGCTCTAAGGATTACTTACAGACACTACACGAGACTTCGGACGTTGTTGAAAGCTTGCTCATGTTGTCTACTATAAGGTACATGGTGACGTACGAGCAGATATATCTAGTATACATTCATGTATACATGTAATTTTGAACATGATGTTTCAGGTAAGTGTTTGACTTTAATAATTGAGTTTCATATACGAGTTATGGTGGACACGTAGTGGTACGTGATCCGATTATACTTGTTGAGTAGTGATGCCGTGGGCATGAGCGATATGAGAAAGTATCGAGAATGAAATAGTGGGATTACCAGGTTTACATTGATGTTGAACTATTTATGTTTGAGCATAAATAATATATTGTTGTTGTATTGAATTCATAAGCGTTGTTGAGTATCATATTTTTAGTGATAATACTAAACTTGACATTATGAAGGTGCGTGAGTTTGAAACAGGAACAGTGTGTGGAAGCTATACAAATTCGGAATTGTACAGGGAGTATATTTTATGAGTTTTGAATAATCTAAATTGTTGCATTATGATTTTGTATGTTGATTTGTGATTGAATATTGAGTTGACGTGTGCTCACCCTATGTTGGGGCTGTTTCTGTTGAAACAGGTACAACCGGTACGATGCTGCCTTGGAGTGCTAGGCTCGAACCTTGTTGGATGATGCTTCCAGAAGCGTAGTATGAGATTGAGCCGATATACGAGGTTGAGCTGTTGGTATATATATTAATTATGCATCCGGATGAGTATCCGTTATTCGTTGCTCTTCTGTGAGCACTTGTATCTGTATATGGACTGTATAAGGGTGTTGAAACCCACTTTTGTTGTCTTATTAGTGTGGTGTCTTCCCTGACTGGGAATTTACTTAGTGTTTCTGTATTCTGCTTAGTATTGTATTGTCCCTGGTCGGGAGTTATGTTATGTGATGTGTTTTTATTTCCGGATAGCTCAGTTTATGGGGAGACTCTGCCCAAATTTTTATAAAAATAACCCACAATGTAAAAAGTGGTGTAATGGGTATGGTAATGGGCGAAATCTTTGAGTCTGTTTGTTGTTAGAGATGAACATATAATGTTGAACATTATTTATGTCATGGGATTATGGGAAACATGTAATGATCCCTTTTAAAGAATGAAAAGAAAATGAAAAATTTATACATATACGACGTCATAAATGAACTAATGACGAGTTCAGGTGTTGGGGTCTTACATTAGTGGTATCAGAGCAGTGGTTGCTCCGTAGGGCTGTTAAGGGCCTAGGAAATTGTTGATAGCACATATTTATACATGATGGCATTAAGGTTGTATGACACAACTAATTGTTTATGTGTTTTTATATGAAAAGTGGTATTGCTAACCATTGTGGTTTCAGGAATCGTGTGGAACACGATAGGACGGCATTAATGGTAATGCCTAGAACTCTGTATGTTATGTGCCAAGGAATCTGGTTTTGTAAGAAAATCAGGGAAATGGATATTTCAGAGGTAACATGTATTTTATATACGTATTGATATGCAGGTTGTTGCATATGTGTATTGAACGTTGATGCATAGCATGTATGGCTATTGTTGCTAACCATGATGGTTGTAGGTCACAGGAAATATAGATTATGCATTGGAATGATGATTATGCATCCCATGAGTCTTGTCAAAGTGTGGATTTTTATGCTTACCGCTATTATGTCGCTAAAAATGTGGAGCGGGAGGGGGGAGGCTCGCTTGCACATGGAGGCGAGGTTTACCATATGAAGCGAGGATAGAAATACCGCTTATATGATGATTTTTAAACCGCTATTATGTCGCTAAAAATGTGGAGCGGGAGGGGGGAGGCTCTTTTGCACATGGAGGCGAGGTTTACCAAATGAAGCGAGGATAGAAATACCGCTTATATGATGATTTTTAAACCGCTATTATGTCGCTAAAAATGTGGAGCGGGAGGGGGGAGGCTCGCTTGCACATGGAGGCGAGGTTTGCCATACGAAGCGAGGATAGAAATACCGCTTGTATGAAGAAGCGAGGGGGGAGGTCCGCTTGTTCTAAAGTTATGAAGCGAGGGGCATTAAAATACACCGATGATAAACAAACTAGGGATTGGTTATTGATAGCGATGTCTTTTCCGCTATGTTACTGAGGATGATTCATTCCTTTATGATGATTGGCGATGGTTCATGCCGCCGGACACATGTATAGCGATGGTTCATTCCGCTGCGTCGACTGAGGATGATTCATTCCTTTATGATGATTGGCGATGGTTCATGCCGCCGGACACATGTGTAGCGATGGTTCAATCCGCTGTGTCGACTGAGGATGATTCATTCCTTTATGATGATTGACGATGGTTCATGTCTCCGGACACATGTATAGCGATGGTTCATTCCGCTGTCGATTGATGATGATTCATTTCTCTATGATGATTAGCGATGGTTTATACCGCATTCGAGCGACGGGTGCTGATTACATATTGCTGTTGAGCGACGGAGACAGGTATGCCGCTACCTTGTTAGCGAGGAATGGATGTATATTACTGTTTCTTTCGTATTATTTTTGATGTCGTGTATTGACGAAGAGTATATTAGACCGCCGTGTTATTGACGATGAGTATATCAATTATGTATTGATATGAAATTATATTTGTGGAATATTTATGTTGAGAACAGGGACAGTTTAAAAGATCAAGTGTGGATCCACTGCGTACAGTAAGTGTTATCACATCTTATTGTTTTAAGAATGTAATTTTTATTCATTGTGATTATGGATATTATATGGATGTCAGTAGTGATGATGATATTGTGCATGCCCGTAGTGACGATGAGATTATGCATGCTAGTGTGGGCGATGAGTGTTGATATATTGCTATTGCGTTAGCAATGAATATTAATGTACCGTCATTGGGCGACAAATATTGATGTGCTACTATTATGTTAGCATGAGTTTATTGTATTGCTATTGTGCTAGCATTATATATTGATGATGTTTGATCGCAGATAGCAGTGGACAATTGTGTTGTTATTTCTTGGACACATGAGTTGTAGGCTCAAGAGAATATTGGAATATTCCACGGGAACGAGGAATTGAGGTAAATCACTTCGTTTGATGTGACATGCTTAATTTATATGGATTGTGAATTATCTTGATTCATTGATATGGTCTATGAGAACCAATATAAAGATAAGGAAGAATTGAGAAAGAGATTGAAATTATATTGGTTTATGAAAACATGATTGTTTTGTGTATTGTGAGATTAATGAACAGGTTATGAGATGATATGGAATGTCATGGGATGACATAAGATCGCCGAATGTCATATGTGGACTTGTGATCATTGTGAACGTCACGAGTTGACGGGGAACTATTGTGAATGTCATGGATAAGTATGAGATTGTGATGTTATTCTCCGATGTGTAATGACAGTGATGATAAATAATCACGTGATGATTAATGACGAGTTAGACACGATATGGCAAACAAAATAATAATGTCATTAGGAGAATACTTGTGATATACAAGCATTCATGATTAAATGATTTAGTGTGTTTTGACATTGAATTAGTAACTGAAAGGCATGTAAATGATTACGTATGCATGTAATAATTACTAATGGATGTTCTAGTAATTGCTTGACAACAGATATTGGTTAGCTGATGGTATACGACCAGACTGATGCATGAAGTCATGAATACTTACTACACTGTGATCTGTTGTCCATTCATGAAATGGTACTCTATTGAATAAATAATTGAAGAGAATTACGTCGTTGAGGGAATTAATGTTCGATGATGGAAACATTATGAATATTAAAACGCGTAAATGACAAGGTACGTGGTTATGTTATGAGTATTTGAGAAATACTAATGAGTTTATTTGCACTTGTCCCATGACAGATGATGGTTGGGTGACGAAATGCGGAAGTTGATGCTTAAGAGCATGTGAGTACTGTGATGAGCATGATACTATGATGCTATTGTGTATTGTAGATAATTCCATCTACAAAGATAATAGCCACGAGATGATATATGAAAGATTGATGTGTAAAGGCTCCAGAGTACTGTTACTTCATACGGACGATGGTGGTGATGTTGGTATAAGTTGCATACATTTGCAACGACACAGGTATGAAGTTAATTAAGATAAATGTTGGTATATTGTCATATGTTCTTGAATATAGATGAAAGCATGGATCGCATTATTTAACGAGATTATATGATGGGTACTGTGATGAAAGTATATAACGGAAATAAGATTGTGCAATGGAATTGTGTCGATGAAAGTACACAGGTAGTGAGATATGACAAAGAAGCTTGATGGTTAAACACTTCTTGCGATCGTTGGTGCAATGGGGCACATGTGTGAGCCTCGATGATTCCGATGACTGTCATCCTACAGATGGTAAAGTCAATATATCGAGCTATATAGGGTACGTAAATTTTACAGTTGGCTTTTATGGTAAGCATGCGTTTAAATTTCGAGGACGAAATTTTATATGTTGGGGAGAATTGTGATGTCCAGATTTATTAATAATCATTTATTGGATTAAATATGATTTGGATTTTATTGATAATTAATTTTAGAATTAATTAATTAGAAGTGGAATTGACCAAGTGAAGGTCAACTGACAAGTTAATCGGATCAAAAAATATTTTGAGATTGTAAAATATACTCCGATAATATTTTAGAGATAAGTTAATTAAAATGAAGAATTAATTTGCGTTTTAGGAGAGTATAAATCCCGATTGGTAATTGTAAATGTAATTTATCAGTACATCGGCGACACTCCGATGTACATTACTGGACTGGAAATGCATTATGTTAAAATGATTTCAGCTTATTTTAAAACACACACATCGGGTTTTAAAAAAAAAAGCCAAAGCTTTCTCTCCCATTTTCTCTTCCCATTCGCGCCTGACCCTCGCCGCTAAAAGCCCTGCGCCAGCGGCCGTCGGACCTCCTTCCGGCGCGTCCGAACCACCATCGTCTTCGTCTCTTCCAGGCGCAACTTTCCATACCAAGAACCTGAAGTTTCGTCGCGGATTGCGTTCAGATCTTGCAAGGAAGCGCAGTGGTTCGAATTTTCGAATTCGTCCAATTTTGGGGCGATTTCTTCCAATATTTTTGTAGGTAATCCTCCCTCATCCTTCAGTCGTTATTCCCCTGAAATCCCTTGAAATTTTGATGAAGTTTGTTCGAATTTTGTTCGTTGCATGTTGAATTGCTGCGTTCGGTTTTAAGATTTTGGGGATAGTTTTCGATTGGCAAGTGATAATTTGTTAAGGAGTTTAAAATCATGCTTAAGCTCGTTTTAGCAGGTTAGGAAGGATTGCATGGATTTTCTTTCCCCCTTTTTCTGTAATCTGGTTCGGTTTTCTCACGGTTTTGGGGAAAATTGGCAGGGACGATTGTCTTGCATTTATCATGGAAATATTTGATGCTTGTTTATTCGATTCTACCTTGTTGGATATCCTAGCTGTTTCTAGACAATTAATTTGTTAGTGGGTAAAAAGGGAAGGGATTGAAGCATGGTGTGCGTGTAGGTGATGTGGGCGTGTGTGCGTTTCTGCTGTGTATATGGGTTTGTGTAGCTCCTGCTGATGTTTTGGCTTGATGTCTTGGTTATGTCCAAAAAAATCTGCTGATTTATGGTTCGAAAATCTGTGTTGGGTTCGAATTTCTACAGCCATTTGGAACTTGAATTTTTGTTGTAATTGGTCGAACTTTTAGCTGTTGTTCTGCTTCACTTTTGGTCGATTTGGAATGTCTTTTCTGCTGCTAGTTGACCGAAAGCTATGCTGCTCAATTCTTCAAATCTTTGTTCTTACTTGGTTCGAATTTCTCTTCTGGTTGGGGGATTTAGGGCTCGATTTCTTTTTGGCTTGAGGTTAGGAGTCTTGATGGTTGTGTAATCCATTATTATATCGTTAATTCATGTAGTGGCTTGATTTAAATCTTGAGTTAGATAGTTGTGGGTGCACCTGGCTTCCCCTTGGTGAGTGATCTATTTTAGTTGTTGTTTTGAGGCTAGAATTATGTTGCTATGTTGAGGGTTTTGGTTTCCAATATTAATTATTTATGGCTTAATTGGATTGTATTAGTTAGACACTGGTTGAATGTTATTATACAAACACCCTACACTTCCTTTCCCCCTGTTGAACTGCTGTGTCTAGTGAACTGCTATGTGAGTTGGGTGTGATCTGGCACGTATGGGTGTGTGTTTTCTGCATCATGTGTGTTGATGTAGCGGTTGGTGGGAGATAATGGGGTTTTGCATTACCAATGAAATATCATGATTCATGTGAGGATGTGTGCATCAAAGTATTGATTATGATTTGATTCATAATATTGAATTATTGATTTGTGATATGGAAATGAAAGTAAGAAGTATTTGATGGATATTCATTGCTTGGATTATGAGCTAATACTGAATTGATATTAGATATAGACACTACACGAGACTTCGGACGTTGATGAAAGATTGCTCATGTTGTCTACTATAAGGTACATGGTGACGTACGAGCAGGTATATCTAGTATCTATACATTCATGTATACATGTAATTTTGAACATGATGTTTCAGGTAAGGGTTTGACTTTAATAATTGAGTTTCATATACGAGTTATGGTGGACACGTAGTGGTGGGCATGAGCGATATGAGAAAGTATCGAGAATGAGATAGTGGGATAACCAGGTTTACATTGATGTTGAACTATTTATGTTTGAGCATAAATAATATATTGTTGTTGTATTGAATTCATAAGCATTGTTGAGTATCATATTTTCAGTGATAATACTAAACTTGACATTATGAAGGTGCGTGAGTTTGAAACAGGAACAGTGTGTGGAAGCTATACAAATTCGGAATTGTACAGGGAGTATATTTTATGAGTTTTGAATAATCTAAATTGTTGCATTATGATTTTGTATGTTGATTTGTGATTGAATATTGAGTTGGAGTGTGCTCACCCTGTGTGGGGGCTGTTTCTGTTGAAACAGGTACAACAGGTACGAAGCTGCCTTGGAGTGCTAGGCTCGAACCTTGTTGGATGATGCTTCCAGAAGCATAGTATGAGATTGAGCCGATATACGGTTGAGCTGTTGGTATATATATTAATTATGCATCCGGATGAGTATCCGTTATTCGTTTCTCTTCTATGAGCACTTGTATCTGTATATGGACTGTATAAGGGTGTTGAAACCCACTTTTGTTGTCTTATTAGTGTGGTGTCTTCCCTGGCTGGGAATTTACTTAGTGTTTCTGTATTCTGCTTAGTATTGTGTTGTCCCTGGTCGGGAGTTATGTTATGTGATGTGTTTTTATTTCCGGATAGCTCAGTTTATGGGGAGACTCTGCCCATTTTTTTATAAAAATAACGCACAATGTAAAAAGTGGTGTAATGGGTATGGTAATGGGCGAAATCTTTGAGACTATTTGTTGGTAGAGATGAACATATAATGTTGAACATTATTTATGTCATGGGATTATGGGAAACATGTAATGATCCTTTTTAAAGAATGAAAAGAAAATGAAAAATTTATACATATACGACGTCATAAATGAACTAATGACGAGTTCAGGTGTTGGGGTCTTACATTAGTGGTATCAGAGCAGTGGTTGCTCCGTAGGGCTGTTAAGGACCTAGGAAATTGTTGATAGCACATATTTATACATGATGGCATTAAGGTTGTATGACACAACTAATTGTTTATGTGTTTTTATATGAAAAGTGGTATTGCTAACCATTGTGGTTGCAGGAATCGTGTGGAACACGATAGGACGACATTAATGTAATGCCTGGCACTCTGTATGTTATGTGCCATGGAATTTGATTTTGTAAGAAAATCAAGGAAAGGGATATTTCAGAGGTAACATGTATTTTATATACGTATTGATATGCAGGTGGTTGCATATGTGTATTGAATGTTGATGCATAGCATGTATGGCTATTGTTGCTAACCATGATGGTTGCAGGTCACAAGAAATATAGATTATGCATGGAATGATGATTACGCATCCCATGAGTCTTGTTTATCACAGTGAGGATTTTAATGCTTACCGCTATTATGTCGCTAAAAATGTGGAGCGGGACTGGGGAGACTCGCTTGCACATGGAGGCGAGGTTTACCATATGAAGCGAGGATAGAAATACCGCTTATATGATGATTTTTAAACCGCTATTATGTCGCTAAAAATGTGGAGCGGGAGGGGGGAGGCTCAGTTGCACATGGAGGCGAGGTTTACCATATGAAGCGAGGATAGAAATACCGCTTATATGATGATTTTTAAACAGCTATTATGTCGCTAAAAATGTGGAGCGGGAGGGGGGAGGCTCGCTTGCACATGGAGGCGAGGTTTGCCATACGAAGCGAGGATAGAAATACCGCTTGTATGAAGAAGCGAGGGGGGGGGGGGGGAGGTCCGCTTGTTCTAAAGTTATGAAGCGAGGGGCATTAAAATACACTGATGATAAACGGACAAGGGATTGGTTATTGATAGCGATGTCTTTTCCGCTATGTTACTGAGGATGATTCATTCCTTTATGATGATTGGCGATGGTTCATGCCGCCGGACACATGTATAGCGATGGTTCATTCCGCTGTGTCGACTGTAGATTAGCTTGGGTCGAGGTACGTTGAAATGAGTTGTATCATGACGTCTGACGAAGACGTGTAATGATGCTATTGTATGATCTTATATGTCATTATTTGATTGATATGATTTAATTGTCACTAAATGATTCTCGTGTGAGTATATGATAAATTGAGATGCATAGAATTTCATGATATGTGAATTACATGATTTGTATATATTTTTCACATGAGATTTCATGACATGTTGAGTTGCATATGTCATATGATGCATAAATAAATTCATGGGCATATCATATTGATTCATCCAATCCTTTGATATCCTTGTTGATGATTGAGTTGATTTACTCTGAGTGTCGAAAACGATGAGCACGGCGATGATATGCAGTATAGTTAGCGACTGTAGCCATGCGCGTGTCACCGGACCTACACGAGGGATGGACGAACACATCACATATGATGAGTCTCCTAGGGAAATGTGCGTGTGTTGTCACCCTCTGCTCGAGCTGACATTATTTGATGATACCTTCCTTTGGACTCCAATATATGATCTTTATAACCATTCATACATAGCATTCATACATGGTATGCAATGCATGATACTTTGTCATGCTTGACATGATCTATTTATTTCTCGTACTGGGTTCTGACCCCCGTAGTGGGGGATGTCATGTCTTTGTTGTATGGGCATGACAACTGGTACAGATAGACATACTGCGGATGCTCGAGGTGAAGCATCGATGAATACTGGAGCTCCTTGAGAGCGAGTTTTGAGTCCCAGTAGTTGTTAGAGTATTTTGACTTATGTTTTAAATTACCGGGGTATACCCCGGGTAAATGTATTTTAATTATTCTACTACCGATTGATGTTATACTTGGTAATTATGTTATGATCAACATTGTTGAATTGGAAACTGTAATTACATATTTTAAGTATCAGTATATATGTATCACCTAAAAGCGAAATTTTTTTATGGCCGTTTGATAAGACCTTTGAAATAAATCTTCCGCTGTTTACACAAATTAATCATTATGTGTTAATTAAACACCATATTAGGATCGGGCCCTAACATATACCAAGTGGACTCTGTGTTGAACCATACTTTACTTCTCTCTCTCTCCTCCACCGCCTTCCCCGACGTCTCCCCTCTCCCCCTTTCCCCTCTTTCTCCCAAGGAAGAAAGAATCGAGCCTTTGGAGCAAAATTTCTTGAAGATTTCTGGGTAATCTTCTTCCCCTCGATTTTATCTTCATTTTGATAGTATTTTTGTAGAGTTTTGTTGGGTATGATAGTGGGTTTGAAGTTTGAGAGTTTTGTAGAATTTGTTATATTGTTGTAATTGGTGTTTTTAATGAGTTATATTGGAGGTTTTGAAGTGTTGTGGGTGTTGGGGGTATTGGTTTTCAGTTTGGGGTTGAAAAACACCATGGAAGCAAAAAAATTTCAGAAAATCGCAGGTCCCGATCGATCACCGCGTTGGCGCCGATCGATCACGACACTTTGCTGAAAATTGGTGATGATGAATAGTGCTCACGATCGATCGCGAGCATGTTTGCGATCGATCGTGAGGAGGCAATGGATTTGGCGATCGATCGGCGTTGAGCGACGATCGATCCTGGAAGAAGGATTTTTGGCAGTAAGTTCTCGCGATCGATCTCTAGAAAATGGCGATCGCGGCTCGTATTATGTTGTTTTTTTTTAAATTTGTTGAAATGTTGGGATTTTGGAATGTAATGTTTATGGAAGATTTTCATGATGATGTCTACATTCCAATGAATATAATACATATTAAAATGAATTGGCAAGAGTTGAACTTTAGTAAGATGTACTACTCGATCGAGATTGTTAACTAAATGTGCATGGAATAAAATGGGATGCCTTGAGTAGTATACAAAGTTCAGTAGTTGTAATTAAACATCGTGATAGGATGATGTATTTGGAGGTTGAGTACGTGCTTGAATATGTGATTATGTACACGTAATTGATTGCGAATATTAACTGTGTATAGCGAATAATTCACTGGATCTCGAGGCAAATGCAATGTTTGGCTCTTACTATTGGATTAGAAGGTACGTATGACGTATGAGCATAGTTATATATATTATTGTCATGATTAATGAATAATATATTATTGTTGCGATAAATGGTATGTGTTATGAATTGTGGAGATGTCGTTGTTGAGCGAACAATGAGTATGATGATGTCGCTGTTAAGCGAGTATCGGTTATGATGCATGTAGGATCTAGCGCTTACCGCTTTACCAATAACTATAGTTAAAGGTAATGGTGCAACTTCAATCTTTTCAATCATACAATGACACAAGCGCCACGTGTTCGACCGATCACAAAGCAGAGGCAATTGTTGAACCCCAACAATCCCTCCCCCAATAATTGCACTCTCTGCAACTCATGGGAATCGAGCACGCGACCTTGGCTCTGATACCAATTGTAGGATCTAGCGCTTACCGCTTTACCAATAACTATAGTTAAAGGTAATGGTGCAACTTCAATCTTTTCAATCATACAATGACACAAGCGCCATGTGTTCGACCGATCACAAAGCAGAGGCAATTGTTGAACCCCAACAATCCCTCCCCCAATAATTGCACTCTCTGCAACTCATGGGAATCGAGCACGCGACCTTGGCTCTGATACCAATTGTAGGATCTAGCGCTTACCGCTTTACCAATAACTATAGTTAAAGGTAATGGCGCAACTTTAATCTTTTCAATCATACAATGACACAAGCGCCACGTGTTCGACCGATCACAAAGCAGAGGCAATTGTTGAACCTCAACAATGCCGCTGTAGGGTCCTCCTACCTTAACATCATCTTATACACGTAATATGGACTAAACATGCATTCATAATACCTCAGGGTTCCAGTTGTAGCTTTGAGCTATTAAGATTACAGGTCCAAAATAAAATTTCAAAAGCTAATTAATTACATGCTCAATAATGAACGTTAAAGTTATAGATTTACACTACTCCTAGAGTAGAGACTATCAAAATCCTGTATCCTATATTCATCTTGCTCCTTTTTGTTCACTGCCTAAACCCGACACTAGGCCCTTCAGGCCAAGAGTGTACCTACAGGAACAACCCATCATGAGCATGTACATCGTTACTTAACATCATAAGGCAATGACATATAAATAAATGCATGAAAATAATTGGTAACGTATATCGCATTAACCCTCTTTGGTTGTCCCGGTTTCATAGCCATGCATATAATCATTAATTCTTGACATGAATGATTAAAATCATCGTCTTATAAATATCATCATCTGATAACATCATCATCATATAAGCATTATCATCTTATAAATATCATCATCTTATAACATCATCATCATATAAGCATCATCATCTTATAGCATCATCATCTTATAGCATCATCATCTTATAATATCATCATCTCATAACATCATCATCATATAAGCATCATCATCTTAGAGCATCAGCATCTTATAGCATCATCATCTTATAATATCATCATCTCATAACATCATCATCATATAAGCATCATCATCTTATAGTATCCTCATCTTATAGTATCATCATCTTATTACATTATCATCTTATAACATCATCATCCTATAACATCATTATCATATAAGCATCATAACAAAATATAACAGTAAATGTACGAAGTCTTGGTTAAGTAAACTTGCTGGTTATTTTATTAACTTCTTTTTTTTGTTGACCTTGATTTACCTTCATGCATATGGGCATCTTACCCCGTGGCATCTTACCACACAATAACATCGTATGGTCTCTTACCATATGGGCATCTTACCCCGTGGCATATTACCACATAATAACATTGTATGGCATCTTACCATATGAGCATCTTACCCCGTGACATCTTACCACATAATAACATCGTATGGCATCTTACCATATGGGCAACTTACCCAGTGGCATCTTACCACATAATAACATCGTATGACATCTTACCATATGGGCATCTTACCCCGTGGCATCTTACCACATAATAACATCGTATGACCTCTTACCATATGGGCATCTTACCCCGTGGCATCTTACCACATAATAACATCGTATGGCCTCTTACCATATGGGCATCTTACCCCGTGGCATCTTACCACATAATAACATCGTATGACCTCTTACCATATGGGCATCTTACCCTTTTATAAACATCGTATAACATTATTATAAACTTACTCATCATATCATCTTCACAAACATCATCATCTTAAACTTATTTATCACAATCATCATCACAATCATCATCATCATAAACTTACTTATCACAATCATCATCATAAACATCATCATCATAAACTTACTTATCACAATCATAATCATAAACATCATCATCATAAACTTACTTATCACAATCATCATCATAGTCATCATAAATACTTATGCAATCAATGCATAGTCATAGTTAGGAGTGTGTTACCGTCCGATGCCCGTACATTTCTTACGTACCTTTGTCTCAAAATGGAGAAGTTGTAGCACTTTATCTCCTCGATGTTGTGGGTACCTGGGATGGTTCTACACAACCATGCAAATCAATATTAGAAGCTAAATAATAGCCTAATACCAAAAATTCCATCAATTAAGCCAAGAAAATAATCTTCAGCAAAATCGCTTTACCGATCGATCGGTCACTCTTACCGATCGATCGGTAACTGTTCATAATTTAAATTTAAGCTACGGCCTTTCACCGATCGATCGGTCCCAGCTACCGATCGATCGTTAGTCATCCACCGATCGATCGGTCACTTTCACCGATCGATCGGTAAATAAAGAAACTTCACCCCTCGCTTCGCACATGCACCGATCGATCGTTGCCCTGCTATCGATCGATCGGTCGCTGCGACTTTTTCGTGTAAACTCCATTTTTTGGCACAAAACTACCAAATAAACCAATACATCTTAAACGAAATACATCCCAACAACTTATCACCACAAATCTCATACCCCAACCCCATACAACACATACATCAAAACAACCCACATAAATCACTTCAAAAATCACCCCATTTCAAATCCAAACATCATCAAAACTTTAGGAAGAGTTCCATACCTCTTGAAGACTCCAAATCTTGATAAAAATCACACAAACTCAAGTTTTGTGGAGCTTCCTCCTTCCTTCTTCCAGCGGGGGTCGAGACTACAAGAGGCGTGGGCGACAGAGAAGTGCATATGAAATCGCATCACTTACTTCAGCATTTGCTGCTATGCTGCAACACAAGGGTAACAACAATACCCAAAAGCAGTTCATACAATACATCGTTAGAGAAATAAAACATGTTAGTATAACATCATATACTTCATATGCAACATATGTATAAAACATGTTTAAAAGTAAGCACCTAGCCAACTTATTGCTAAGGCTACCCTTCACTCATTCCCGGGTTATCTAACCACTGCTCTGATACCACTAATGTAGGGTCCTCCTACCTTAACATCATCTTATACACGTAATATTGACTAAACATGCATTCATAATACCTCAGTGTTCCAGTTGTAGCTTTGAGCTATTAAGATTACAGGTCAAAAATAAAATTTCTGTGATGTCCGGGAATTATGGTGGTAATCCCGGTGTTGTATTAATCCTTGATGGATTTTTAATTGTGGCGATTAGGAATTAATTGCGGTTTGGCATCTCCCGAGGTTGGTAAATCAGGCATTTGGGATCGTTGGATCCCGAGGTTGAGATCGTATTCTCATTCCGGTGAAAACCTGCGAGTTCGGTTTTAGTGTGACTCGGAATCTCGGGTGCTTGGTGTGGGCACCGGTAGGGGGTTTTTGAGTTAGAGAGAGAGTTTTTGAAAACAGATGATTTTTAATGAATCATGATGTATTTGTGGGGCTATTAGTATTTCGGGGTATTTTTCTATAAATACCAATTAAACCCGGGATTTTAATTATCGGAACCATTTTCTTCCCCTTCCTTCTCTCTCCCCGTAGCCGCGATTCTCGATCCCCTTTTGACCCCCGCGCGAAAAAGGCTTGCGCCCGCCGCCGTCCGGCCGCCGTTCGGCGCGTCCGACCCGCCGCCGTGTTCGTCTCTTCCAGGCGGTCCTATCCATACCACCAATTTGAAGTTTGGTCGCGATTTGAGCTCGAATTTCTGCTGGAAGCACTAGGGTTCGAACTGGGTTTCTGTTCGATTTTGTGGCTCGTTTTTGGTACGATTTTTTGGTCTCTTTTTCCAGTGTTTTTGGGGCGTTTTGTACTGCATTTTGTGTCGAAAATTTATGCTTTGTGGTTCAAGGATTTTGGTTGCCAATTGATTCGATTTGAGCGCTGGATTGCATGGTTTGGTTCGAATTTCTTGTGTTGGGCGGGTTAGGGTTCGAATTTTTGGGGGTTTTGGTTTGGGGATGTTGATTCTTGTTGTTAATTAATTAATTTATGGTTTAGATGCTTTTTGGGTTCGAATTGAGGAATTGGATTCGAATTTAGGGCTTTAAATTCGAATTTTGGGGGTTTCGCATGTGGGGCGATTATTCATGTTGTTGATTGATTAATTCATGTTTTAAATGAATTATGGTGATTTTTGGATTTGATTTGTGTGGTTGGGGTTCGAATTTTAGGAGTGGTTCTTGAGCAATTTTTGATATTGTCTCATTCGTTTCCCCTCCCTGTATATGCCCTGCCCCGGGTCTTGTAAATGGTAAATTGTCGTGGGTTGACAATATTTTGAGGGTTATGGGTGTGCTTGAGCATGGGTTGCATGTTCGTAATTAATTGTGAATATTTATGTGTTTTAGCACATGTTTCTCGGGGCATGGAACTCAAGCCAGGCTTGATATGGACTACGGAATTCTAAGGTATGTATAACGTACGAGCATAGCCTTTTGTAATGTTGCAATAGTGAAATGCATGATATCGGGTATTTGTAATAAATGGGCATTGAATTGCATGGTTGGTGGTATTTACAATAAATGGGTATTGAATGCATGGTATATGGTATTGGAAATAGATGGGTATCGAAGTGCATGGTTTATGGTACTTGCAATAATTGGATAGTGAAATACATGGTATATGGTAACTGTGATAAATAGACATACATTAGAAATCATAGGGTGCCGCTTTCGAGCGAGCAACGATTGGGTGTTGTCGCCGTTGAGCGACCATCGGTTATGACGCCGCTATTGTTGAGCGTGCGCTAGGTTTAGAATGCCGCTATTGTGGAGCGAGCAATGTTATGGGAACATGGAATCCTTGGTTAATTATGTGAATTCTATGGCCTATCTATGATGATTTTACACATTGATTATGGAACTGGCATGATAGAACTGTAGTAGTTAATCTATATGGCGATTAACTGGCTTTGGGAAATTGATGAGTTTGGTTATTTTGAGAACAGGGACAATACAGGGGATCCCGGATGAGGGTGTTACCATTCAGGGAGTATCATTTAAATTATGGCATTTACATTCTGTAAATTATGAATTGCAATATTATCATTTTGTGATTGGTGGTATTGGTATGCTCACCCCGTGTGGGGGCTGTCTCTGTTGGGGCAGGTAATACAGGTGTAGCGGTAGCTTTGGAGTTGAGCTCGGGCTATCGATTGGGGTACTTCCAGGATCGAGGTACCAGAGCTGGTCAAAGAAGTGCGCAGATCCAGTGTTGAGATCGAGTTGTGCTTGGAAGGTGCTTCCAGGATTGAAGTACCAGTAGCGGTATCCGGTATAGTGTTTTATGCATCAAATACACGCTTATTCATTGAGTGCTCTTATGTGAGTACACCTTACGTGTATATGGGATGTATAAATGGGCTATGGCCTCTTTCTGTTCATTATGGTTGCATGCAATTAATTATGGAATTGCTAAATGAACTAAGAGCATATTAGTGTATTATGTGGGTGCATGTTATGTGAATAATAATGGTAGGGGGGAATTTGAATATTGGGAATTGAATGCAAGAAATTTTCTGGGTAGCATACGGTGTTACACTTGCATAGGGTTTTCCCCCTGATAGTATGATTATATGCACTCATGGTATGGCTTAATGCGCTAATTACGGGTTAAGGGCACGGGGGTCCTTACATTAGTGGTATCAGAGCAGTGGTTAGCTCTTTGGGGCTGTTGAGGGCCTAGGAACATGTTATTGGGAATGAGAAGCACATACTTATGCATGATTGCTTATGTGCGTTTATGATATGTGTTCATAATTGGAATATGTGTTGCTAACCATGGTGGTTGCAGGGTCTTATGAGACATGGACTATGCATTACGGTTGCATAGGTATACATCGGAGTGATGATTTTAATGCTTTGCCGCTATATGTTGGAGCGAGGTGCATTAAAATACACTCATGGCGATGTTTATGGGAATACAGGTTATGCATTACGGTTGCATGCACGTCGAAGCGATGATGCCGCTGTCGTGTCGAAGCAATGGTAAATGCCGCTGTCACGTCGAAGCGATGATGCCGCTGTCGTGCCGAAACAATTATTGAAATACGGGTTATGCATTACGGTTGCATGCATGGCGTAGCGATGTGAATACTTGCCGCTGTCATATTATAGCGATGAAGAATATTTGCCGCAAATATGTCGAAGCGAAGGATAATGCCGCTGTCATATTACTATTGCGAGGGATATTATGCCGCTAATATGTCGAAGCGAGGGGTATTTCCGCTGTCATGCCGGAATGATGGTAAATGCCGCTGTCGTGTCGAAGCGATGGTAAATGCCGCTGTCACGTCGAAGCGATGTTACCGCCGTCATGTCGAAACGATGATGCCGCTGTCGTGTCGAAGCGATGATACATGCCGCTGTCACGTCGAAGCGATGATGCCGTTGTCATGACGTAGCAATGTGATCGGGAACAAAGTACTACATGAGTGTGAGTACCTCTTGAGTCCGCGATTAGCCAGGTATTCTATTGGCGATGGTTCATGCCGCCAGGTATTCTATTGGCGATGGTTCATGCCGCCAGGTATTCTATTGGCGATGGTTCATGCCGCCAGGTATTCTATTGGCGATGGTTCATGCCGCCAGGTATTCTATTGGCGATGGTTCCGCCGGGTATTCTATTGGCGATGGTTCATGCCGCCAGGTATTCTATTGGCGATGGTTTATGCCGCCAAGTATCATATAGCGATGGTATATTCCGCTACATCTATGGCGATGCTTCATACCGCCAGATATTCTTGGGCGATGTTTTATGCCGCTGACTCTATGGCGAGGGATCATGCCGCTGATTCTATAGCGATGGATTATACCGCTATGTGGATAGCACTGGATTATGCCGCCTACGAGCGATGGGTGCTGCTTATGTACCGCTGGTGGACGATGGATACAGGTATTCCGCTATCTCGATAGCGATGAGGTATGGCATATTACTTTTGTTATCAGTATTGTGATTATGGTATATTGTTGTTTACCGTCATGTGTTTGACGATGAGATTATGGATGTCGTGTGTAGACATGTGCCGTCATGTGTTTGACGATGTTATTTAGATATCTATATGGACGCTTGGCGTCGTTTTGGTGAGTTATACATTCGTGTTATGTATTTGGTTGTATGGTTTGAGTGCCGATGGTGAGCACATAGTAGAGTCTGGGTCATTGGTCGACGAGACCTTTTGCCGAGCAGGTTTGCTCGATGGAGCATTGATGCATTGTACCGGTGAGTGTACCGCATCATATTGTAGAGGTAAATATTTGTCGAGCAATGATACCCTTGGGTATGCTCCCTGGGATGGCTAAGGCCAAGTGATTGGTGGTAAGAGTAGTCATTGAGGAAACTACTCGCTTGTTGTTGTGATGTGGTGTACGCATGGTTGCACCCACCCTAAGGGCGTGGAATAAGTCCTAATGGATTAGGATTGCTTGGTAATTAAGCATGGACTCCGGGTTGTCCAAAGTGCTTTAGTGTTTTAGAGATATGTTGGGCAATGACCCACAACTCTAATGGTTTGTGCGGTATGGTATACCGGGATGGTGTGTGTGTCACGTTGATAGGTTGGTATAAGCCTATGGGACCAGCGAATCACTAGCCAGGTATTGTTACAGTACTTTAGTGTGCTTGTGTTAGCTATTATAATGCTCGTTGGACTCGAGTTTGGTGAATCGTATGGTGATACGATGAGGGTAATGGTAGACTCTTGTAGTCTCTATGTGGCATGGTATTTGAGGTAGGGAATACCTCACGGGGACGTTTATACGTCATTGTTTTGAGAGACTTGTTTTGGGACAGCTCAATTCTGTTTGGAATGCCAACGTGAGTGTCGTCAAGTCGTGGTTAGCTCTGGTTGAGCACCCTTGCATGTGGCATGCAATGGGAGTCACAATGGTTTGTGAGATATAGTTAGTGGGGTGACACTACTATATTGATTTTATCTCTTGGAGAGATTTGAATTGTACTGTCTTAGAGACAGCTTACATCGGTCGTGGATTGATTGTAAATCAGCCATGGTAAGCATTACTGGTGTTGGACCGGGTAATGGATTTCTACCTCGGTGAGACGTTTGAGGAGACGTCTTCGGGGAGATGCTCGATTGTGGAGTACTATGGCATTAGTACAGAGCATCGTTGGAATGTGTATACATGGCGTATACGGATTTTGGATCGGGTAGTTGTGTATTTCTGGGTTCCGGGATATGTTTTGGTATAAATATACCCAGGTTCTCCGAACGGTGGTTCGAGGATTGGAGGATCATGGATTCATGACTTCTTCCTTGAGAGGAAGACGGTATTATGATTCCTACCGGTTGAATCTTTTGTGGAGATTCGTTATTTTGGTTCGTGTGGTGGTGATGTTGAAATCACACCCTTTGGTTTTGGTTTGTCAACCATCATTCTCCGTGGGGTGAGAATAATCGAGGTTTGACAGTTGGCTTTGGGATGTGGGTATGATTGGGATACCCGAGTCTATTGCATTGCGTATGCATGTTGTGTGGTGTATGGGCATGTATGCCGTGTGTGTATACGAATGCCAACTCTATTTTTTTTTGTTCATTGTTGAACATTGGTTTAATTTGCTTGGGATGGTGAATCTCCGGTGCGAGATTGTGGGACTTTGAGATCGGTGATCTCGATGGCACGATGCATTCTTGATGAATGATCGTGAGGGTCGTTTGACTTCCCCTGAGGAGGAATTGTCGTGTTTTGGAACCATGGTGGTTCTTGTTGGATAATTCGATAGCCTTCCTATTTTAGGATTGTTGGATCCAAGGATAAATGAGGGATGGCTGAGATTCGGATTTGTTTAGTGTCATGGTTGACACGTGTGTAGGAATGCATTTGGTTGCCTTGCATGTCCCCTGTGGAACTCGAGACCTTGTGGAGTCTTGATGGTGTGTCGGGACCAAGATATGATTTTTGGAACACACCGGTGTAAACATCCTCGGTGATGTATTTTGTGTGGATCAGTGACCGTGGGTAACCCGGTCCGGGTTGCAAGTGGTGCAACTACTCCTTTGGAGGAGATGGACTGGGAAACGAAGACTGGTTTCTTTTGTGAGTATACTGTTGTATGCTAGTGGTCCCCATCTTGACGATGCGTGTCAAGCATCGTGGGCAGGTGGTGAATATCACGGGATGATATCTTTGTCAGAACCAATGGAGATTTGGTTGGTTTGCAGTTTTGGTGAGCTGACTTGTGGGACGATTCACGTCGAGGTATGTTGTTATCTTTCGGGTTTGTATTGGTTTTGGTGTTGCTCTATTTTAGGGCTAGGTGCGAGACTGGTATTCTCGCAGTTGTTAATTCGATTCTAAGGTGGTTTAGAATCGGGGTCTTGGCTTTGTTTTGTTGGTGTAGTCCTGGTGTTAACTGGAGTACACCGGTGCAATTTCGGGGACGAAATTTTATTAGTAGGGGATAATTGTGATGTCCGGGAATTATGGTGGTAATCCCGGTGTTGTATTAATCCTTGATGGATTTTTAATTGTGGCGATTAGGAATTAATTGCGGTTTGGCATCTCCCGAGGTTGGTAAATCAGGCATTTGGGATCGTTGGATCCCGAGGTTGAGATCGTATTCTCATTCCGGTGAAAACCTGCGAGTTGGGTTTTAGTGTGACTCGGAATCTCGGGTGCTTGGTGTGGGCACCGGTAGGGGGTTTTTGAGTTAGAGAGAGAGTTTTTGAAAACAGATGATTTTTAATGAATCATGATGTATTTGTGGGGCTATTAGTATTTCGGGGTATTTTGCTATAAATACCAATTAAACCCGGGATTTTAATTATCGGAACCATTTTCTTCCCCTTCCTTCTCTCTCCCCGTAGCCGCGATTCTCGATCCCCTTTTGACCCCCGCGCGTAAAAGGCTTGCGCCCGCCGCCGTCCGGCCGCCGTTCGGCGCGTCCGACCCGCCGCCGTGTTCGTCTCTTCCAGGCGGTCCTATCCATACCACCAATTTGAAGTTTGGTCGCGATTTGAGCTCGAATTTCTGCTGGAAGCACTAGGGTTCGAACTGGGTTTCTGTTCGATTTTGTGGCTCGTTTTTGGTACGATTTTTTGGGCTCTTTTTCCAGTGTTTTTGGGGCGTTTTGTACTGCATTTTGTGTCGAAAATTTATGCTTTGTGGTTCAAGGATTTTGGTTGCCAATTGATTCGATTTGAGCGCTGGATTGCATGGTTTGGTTCGAATTTCTTGTGTTGGGCGGGTTAGGGTTCGAATTTTTGGGGGTTTTGGTTTGGGGATGTTGATTCTTGTTGTTAATTAATTAATTTATGGTTTAGATGCTTTTTGGGTTCGAATTGAGGAATTGGATTCGAATTTAGGGCTTTAAATTCGAATTTTGGGGGTTTCGCATGTGGGGCGATTATTCATGTTGTTGATTGATTAATTCATGTTTTAAATGAATTATGGTGATTTTTGGATTTGATTTGTGTGGTTGGGGTTCGAATTTTAGGAGTGGTTCTTGAGCAATTTTTGATATTGTCTCATTCGTTTCCCCTCCCTGTATATGCCCTGCCCCGGGTCTTGTAAATGGTAAATTGTCGTGGGTTGACAATATTTTGAGGGTTATGGGTGTGCTTGAGCATGGGTTGCATGTTCGTAATTAATTGTGAATATTTATGTGTTTTAGCACATGTTTCTCGGGGCATGGAACTCAAGCCAGGCTTGATATGGACTACGGAATTCTAAGGTACGTATAACGTACGAGCATAGCCTTTTGTAATGTTGCAATAGTGAAATGCAATCGGGTATTTGTAATAAATGGGCATTGAATTGCATGGTTGGTGGTATTTACAATAAATGGGTATTGAATGCATGGTATATGGTATTGGAAATGATGGGTATCGAAGTGCATGGTTTATGGTACTTGCAATAATTGGATAGTGAAATACATGGTATATGGTAACTGTGATAAATAGACATACATTAGAAATCATAGGGTGCCGCTTTCGAGCGAGCAACGATTGGGTGTTGTCGCCGTTGAGCGACCATCGGTTATGACGCCGCTATTGTTGAGCGTGCGCTGGGTTTAGAATGCCGCTATTGTGGAGCGAGCAATGTTATGGGAACATGGAATCCTTGGTTAATTATGTGAATTCTATGGCCTATCTATGATGATTTTACACATTGATTATGGAACTGGCATGATAGAACTGTAGTAGTTAATCTATATGGCGATTAACTGGCTTTGGGAAATTGATGAGTTTGGTTATTTTGAGAACAGGGACAATACAGGGGATCCCGGATGAGGGTGTTACCATTCAGGGAGTATCATTTAAATTATGGCATTTACATTCTGTAAATTATGAATTGCAATATTATCATTTTGTGATTGGTGGTATTGGTATGCTCACCCCGTGTGGGGGCTGTCTCTGTTGGGGCAGGTAATACAGGTGTAGCGGTAGCTTTGGAGTTGAGCTCGGGCTATCGATTGGGGTACTTCCAGGATCGAGGTACCAGAGCTGGTCAAAGAAGTGCGCAGATCCAGTGTTGAGATCGAGTTGTGCTTGGAAGGTGCTTCCAGGATTGAAGTACCAGTAGCGGTATCCGGTATAGTGTTTTATGCATCAAATACACGCTTATTCATTGAGTGCTCTTATGTGAGTACACCTTACGTGTATATGGGATGTATAAATGGGCTATGGCCTCTTTCTGTTCATTATGGTTGCATTCAATTAATTATGGAATTGCTAAATGAACTAAGAGCATATTAGTGTATTATGTGGGTGCATGTTATGTGAATAATAATGGTAGGGGGGAATTTGAATATTGGGAATTGAATGCAAGAAATTTTCTGGGTAGCATACGGTGTTACACTTGCATAGGGTTTTCCCCCTGATAGTATGATTATATGCACTCATGGTATGGCTTAATGCGCTAATTACGGGTTAAGGGCACGGGGGTCCTTACAATTTCAAAAGCTAATTAATTACATGTTCAATAATGAACGTTAAAGTTATATATTTACACTACTCCTAGAGTAGAGACTATCAAAATCATGTATCCTATATTCATCTTGCTCCTTTTTGTTCACTGCCTCAACCCGACCCTAGGCCCTTCAGTCCAAGAGTGTACCTACAGGAACAACCCATCATGAGCATGTACATCGTTACTTAACATCATAAGGCAATGGCATATAAATAAATGCATGAAAATAATTGATAACATATACTTCCTGGTTAATCGCATTAACCCTCTTTGGTTGTCCCTGTTTCATAGCCATGCCTATAATCATAAATTCTTGACATGAATGATTAAAATCATCGTCTTATAAATATCATCATCTGATAACATCATCATCATATAAGCATTATCATCTTATAAATATCATCATCTTATAACATCATCATCATATAAGCATCATCATCTTATAGCATCATCATCTTATAGCATCATCATCTTATAATATCATCATCATCATATAAGCATCATCATCTTATAGCATCATCATCTTATAATATCATCATCTCATAACATCATCATCATATAAGCATCATCATCTTATAGTATCATCATCTTATAGTATCATCATCTTATAACATTATCATCTTATAACATCATCATCTTATAACATCATCATCATATAAGCATCATAACAAAATATAACAGTAAATGTACGAAGTCTTGGTTAAGTAAACTTGCTGGTTATTTGTTAACTTCTTTTTTTTGTTGACCTATTTACCTTCATGCATATGGGCATCTTAACCCGTGGCATCCTACCACACAATAACATCGTATGGTCTCTTACCCTATGGGCATCTTACCCCGTGGCATTTTACCACATAATAACATTGTATGGCATCTTACCATATGTGCATCTTACCCCGTGGCATCTTACCACATGGGCATCTTACCCCGTGGCATCTTACCATATAATAACATCGTATGGCCTCTTACCATATGGGCATCTTACCCCGTGGCATCTTACCACATAATAACATCGTATGGCCTCTTACCATATGGGCATCTTACCCTTTTATAAACATCGTATAACATTATTATAAACTTACTCATCATATCATCTTCACAAACATCATCATCTTAAACTTATTTATCACAATCATCATCATAAACATCATCATCATAAACTTACTTATCACAATCATCATCATAAACATCATCATCATAAACTTACTTATCACAATCATCATCATAAACTTACTTATCACAATCATCATCATAGTCATCATAAATACTTATGCAATCAATGCATAGTCATAGTTAGGAGTGTGTTACCATCCGATGCCGGTACGTTTCTTACGTACCTTTGTCTCAAAATGGAGAAGTTGTAGCACTTTATCTCCTCGATGTTGTGGGTACCTGGGATGGTTCTACACAACCATGCAAATCAATATTAGAAGCTAAATAATAGCCTAATACCAAAAATTCCATCAATTAAGCCAAGAAAATAATCTTCAGCAAAATCGCTTTACCGATCGATCGGTCACTCTTACCGATCGATCGGTAACTGTTCATAATTTAAATTTAAGCTACGGCCTTTCACCGATCGATCGGTGCAAGCTACCGATCGATCGTTAGTCATCCACCAATCGATCGGTCACTTTCACCGATCGATCGGTAAATAAAGAAACTTCACCCCTCGCTTCGCACATGCACCGATCGATCGTTGCCCTGCTACCGATCGATCGGTCGCTGCGATTTTTTCGGGTAAACTCCATTTTTTGGCACAAAACTACCAAATAAACCAATACATCTTAAACTAAATACATCCCAACAACTTATCACCACAAAATCTCATAAAACCATACCCCAACCCCATACAACACATACATCAAAACAACCCACATAAATCACTTCAAAAATCACCCCATTTCAAATCCAAACATCATCAAAACTTTAGGAAGTGTTCCATACCTCTTGAAGACTCCAAATCTTGATAAAAATCACACAAACTCAAGTTTTGTGGAGCTTCCTCCTTCCTCCTTTGAAGAATTCCGAAAATGTGGAATGGTTTAGGGTTGAGGATGATTTGGGGGGTTTTAAAAGAGTAAAGGTAAAGTGAGGTTAAAGTGATGGGTGAAGGGTTAAAAAGGGGTTGTGGATTAATTTAAAATCATACCCCAAACTTAACATGATTCATAAAATACTTCATGATGGCATTTTACAAGCATTTAGTAAAATGCAACACACTTCCTCTAAATTCACATCTTCCTCATATTTAATAATCAACACAATTAAATCATGTTAACATCTTATTACCCAACACATAAATCAATTACCACATAATTCAATCATATAACATAATTAATGCCTTAATTGCAATTAATCATTTCGAGGACATCACAATACTCCCCTACTTATAAGATTTCGTCCTCGAAATCGCATGCACTTACCCATAAAGAACTAAACATAAATCATACCAGAAAATAGTTTCGGGTAATGATGCACCATATGCCGTTCCGTCTCCCACGTAGCCTCCTCGACACCCCGACGATCCCACTGAACTTTGACCATCGGTAAAACTTTGCTTCGTAATCTGCGATCCTCACGATCCAGAATTCTGACCGGTCGTTCAACGTAGGATACATCTGAGTCCAAATGCACTTCAGTAGGCTATAACACATGAGACGGGTCTGGCTCATACTTCCGCAACATAGAGACGTGAAAGACATCATGAATACCAGATAAAGACGGCGGTAGAGCCAAACGTAAGCCAACGTACCAATACGTTGCAACACCTCATACGGTCCGACATATCTCGGAGATAACTTTCCCCGCATACCAAAACGGACCACACCCCTGAAGGGTGAGATTTTCAAGAAAACCTTGTCTCCCACTTGGAATTCTAGCGGTCGTCGCCGCTTATTGGCATAGGCTGCTTGCCTATCTTGGGCCGCTCTCATCTTTTGGCGTATTAATTTAATCTTGTCTTCCATATCCTTAATCATATCCGATCCTCCGACCGCTTTACTAGTCAAGTCCTCCCAATACAGCGGTGACCTACATCGTCGTCCGTAAAGAGCTTCAAAAGAAGTTATTTGAATGCTCGTCTGATAGCTGTTAATATAGGAGAACTCCATCATTGGCACTGAATCTTGCCACGGAGTATCAAACTCCAAAATACATGCCCTCAACATGTCCTCGAGCGTCTGAAGGGTACGCTCTGTCTGGCCGTCTGACTGAGGGTGATAAGCTTGTACTCAGTAACACTTCTGTGCCCAAAGCTGTCTGGAGACCCTCCCAGAAATGTGAAGTAAACCTTGGGTCTCTGTCAGACACAATCGAGACTGGAATCTCATGCAACCTCACTACATCCCGTACATATAATTAGGCTATCCTTAAGTATATGAAGGTCATGCTGTAAGGGATGAAATGAGCTACCTTTGTCAGCCTATCTACGATCACCCAGAACGTATCAAATCCAGAGGCCGTCATTGGCAAGTGGGTCACGAAGTCCATAGATATGTGCTCCCACTTCCACTTAGGTACTTATACAACTTTCTTCTTCCTGGGTGGATACTGAACCGGCTACGGTGAGCTTGCTCCAAGATTCCTTTACGCAACTCCGGCGTTTTTGGGACTACCCAGCGGTCGCCGAGTCTTAAGGAATCATCCTCAGCCACTCTAAACTTTGATTGCTGACCTCGAAGTACTAAAAACGACCACCTCTGAACCTCATCATCTGACCTCTAGGCTTTCCTAATAGCCTCAAATATGTCCGGCTCAGCCAATAAGGTCGACACTCGCACCGACGACATGTCCACATCAAAATCATAGCCCAAATGACAACAAGAGGTCATCATAGCTGATAAACACATAGCGTCTTCAGCAGTAGTCTTTGCCTTCCGACTTAAGGCGTCTGCTATCAAATTTGCTTTACCAGGATGGTACTCAATCTCACAGTCATAATCCTTGAGCAAATCCATCCATCTTCTTTGACGCATATTCAGTTCAGTCTGAGTGAATAGGAACTTCAGGCTCTTGGGTCCGTGTAGATGGTAAACAACGTACCATGCAAGTAATGCCTCCAAATTTCAAGGCAAATATAATGGCTGCCAGCTCCAAATCGTGGACTGGGTACCTAGCCTCATGTGGTTCCAACCGCCTCGATGCATAAGCCACCACATGCTTATCTTGCATCAGCACACAGTCCAAATCCTGCAGTGATGCATTCGTGTACAAGGCAAACCTCTTATTCTCAGAAGGAATCACCAATATAGGTGTCGTAGTCAAACGACGCTTCAATTCTTGGAAGCTTTCCTCACAAGCTTCGGACCAATAGAACGGCACTCCTTTTTGAGTCAGCTGTGTCAGGGGTCTGGCAATCCCTAAGGATCTGGAGTACTGTTCTCAAGTGCTTTACATGTTCCTCTTCAGTTCGAGAGTAAATAAGCACATCGTCAATGAAAACTATGACGAACTGATCCAAACATGGTTGGGGCACTCTGTTCATCAGGCTCATAAAACAGCTAGGGCATTTGTCACCCCAAAAAGGCATGACTAAGAATCCGTAGTGCCCATATCTAGTCCTGGAAGTTGTCTTCTGTACATCATCCTCTCGAACTCGAATCCGATGATACTTCGACCTCAGATCGATCTTACTGTATAGCCTCGTACTCTGCAGCTGATCAAACAAATCATCAATCCCCGGAAGCGGATACTTATTCTTCACCATGGCTTTGTTCAGTTGTCTGAAATCGATGCACACCCACATTGAACCATCTTTCTTCTTAACAAATAAAACTGGTGCACCCCAGGGCGATACGCTAGGACGTACATAGCCCTTGTCAAGGAGCTCCTGCAACTGAACATTTAACTCCCTTAGCTCCGCTGGTGCCATCCTATGCGGGCACGAGAAATGGCAGACGTCCCCGGTAGTAACTCAATCCCAAACTCGACTTCTCTCGTCGGTGGGGAAATCCGGGAATCTCTTCCGGAAGGACATCAGGATACTCCGCCACTACGGGTACATCCTTAACTTTTAATCCTTCCCTCTTCTCAGTAATATCAACAGCATAGGTGAGATATCCTTTATGGTCTCGTTCCAATAACTGTGCCATCTTGACAGCAGATATCAACGAAATCCTTGAACGGGAACCATCCCCAAAGAATGTCCACTGGACTCCCATATCAGATCTGAATCGGATAGTCCTCTGCCTACAGTTCACAACTGCCTGATACCTGTTCAGAACATCAATGCCTACAAACTGACATTCCCAGAACAATCAAGTTTGTCCTTAGCTCGTTACCCTCAAAATAAATGAGGCCGTCATAAACAATCTGATCAGTTATCAAACTTCTTCCAGCGGGGGTCGAGACTACAAAAGGCGTGGGCGACAGAGAAGTGCGTATGAAATCGCATCACTTACTTCAGCATTTGCTGCTATGCTGCAACACAAGGGTTAACAACAATACCCAAAAGCAGTTCATACAATACATCGTTAGAGAAATAAAACATGTTAGTATAACATCATATACTTCATATGCAACATATGTATAAAACATGTTTAAAAGTAAGCACCTAGCCAACTTATTGCTAAGGCTACCCTTCACTCATTCCCGGGTTATCTAACCACTGCTCTGATACCACTAATGTAGGGTCCTCCTACCTTAACATCATCTTATACAAGTAATATTGACTAAACATGCATTCATAATACCTCAGTGTTCCAGTTGTAGCTTTGAGCTATTAAGATTACAGGTCAAAAATAAAATTTCAAAAGCTAATTAATTACATGCTCAATAATGAACGTTAAAGTTATATATTTACACTACTCCTAGAGTAGAGACTATCAAAATCCTGTATCCTATATTCATCTTGCTCCTTTTTGTTCACTGCCTCAACCCGACCCTAGGCCCTTCAGTCCAAGAGTGTACCTACAGGAACAACCCATCATGAGCATGTACATCGTTACTTAACATCATAAGGCAATGGCATATAAATAAATGCATGAAAATAATTGATAACATATACTTCCTGGTTAATCGCATTAACCCTCTTTGGTTGTCCCTGTTTCATAGCCATGCCTATAATCATTAATTCTTGACATGAATGATTAAAATCATCGTCTTATAAATATCATCATCTGATAACATCATCATCATATAAGCATTATCATCTTATAAATATCATCATCTTATAACATCATCATCATATAAGCATCATCATCTTATAGCATCATCATCTTATAGCATCATCATCTTATAATATCATCATCTCATAACATCATCATCATATAAGCATCATCATCTTATAGCATCATCATCTTATAATATCATCATCTCATAACATCATCATCATATAAGCATCATCATCTTATAGTATCATCATCTTATAGTATCATCATCTTATAACATTATCATCTTATAACATCATCATCTTATAACATCATCATCATATAAGCATCATAACAAAATATAACAGTAAATGTACGAAGTCTTGGTTAAGTAAACTTGCTGGTTATTTGTTAACTTCTTTTTTTTGTTGACCTATTTACCTTCATGCATATGGGCATCTTAACCCGTGGCATCCTACCACACAATAACATCGTATGGTCTCTTACCCTATGGGCATCTTACCCCGTGGCATTTTACCACATAATAACATTGTATGGCATCTTACCATATGTGCATCTTACCCCGTGGCATCTTACCACATGGGCATCTTACCCCGTGGCATCTTACCACATAATAACATCGTATGGCCTCTTACCATATGGGCATCTTACCCCGTGGCATCTTACCACATAATAACATCGTATGGCCTCTTACCATATGGGCATCTTACCCTTTTATAAACATCGTATAACATTATTATAAACTTACTCATCATATCATCTTCACAAACATCATCATCTTAAACTTATTTATCACAATCATCATCATAAACATCATCATCATAAACTTACTTATCACAATCATCATCATAAACATCATCATCATAAACTTACTTATCACAATCATCATCATAAACTTACTTATCACAATCATCATCATAGTCATCATAAATACTTATGCAATCAATGCATAGTCATAGTTAGGAGTGTGTTACCATCCGATGCCGGTACGTTTCTTACGTACCTTTGTCTCAAAATGGAGAAGTTGTAGCACTTTATCTCCTCGATGTTGTGGGTACCTGGGATGGTTCTACACAACCATGCAAATCAATATTAGAAGCTAAATAATAGCCTAATACCAAAAATTCCATCAATTAAGCCAAGAAAATAATCTTCAGCAAAATCGCTTTACCGATCGATCGGTCACTCTTACCGATCGATCGGTAACTGTTCATAATTTAAATTTAAGCTACGGCCTTTCACCGATCGATCGGTGCAAGCTACCGATCGATCGTTAGTCATCCACCAATCGATCGGTCACTTTCACCGATCGATCGGTAAATAAAGAAACTTCACCCCTCGCTTCGCACATGCACCGATCGATCGTTGCCCTGCTACCGATCGATCGGTCGCTGCGATTTTTTCGGGTAAACTCCATTTTTTGGCACAAAACTACCAAATAAACCAATACATCTTAAACTAAATACATCCCAACAACTTATCACCACAAAATCTCATAAAACCATACCCCAACCCCATACAACACATACATCAAAACAACCCACATAAATCACTTCAAAAATCACCCCATTTCAAATCCAAACATCATCAAAACTTTAGGAAGTGTTCCATACCTCTTGAAGACTCCAAATCTTGATAAAAATCACACAAACTCAAGTTTTGTGGAGCTTCCTCCTTCCTCCTTTGAAGAATTCCGAAAATGTGGAATGGTTTAGGGTTGAGGATGATTTGGGGGGTTTTAAAAGAGTAAAGGTAAAGTGGGGTTAAAGTGATGGGTGAAGGGTTAAAAAGGGGTTGTGGATTAATTTAAAATCATACCCCAAACTTAACATGATTCATAAAATACTTCATCATGGCATTTTACAAGCATTTAGTAAAATGCAACACACTTCCTCTAAATTCACATCTTCCTCATATTTAATAATCAACACAATTAAATCATGTTAACATCTTATTACCCAACACATAAATCAATTACCACATAATTCAATCATATAACATAATTAATGCCTTAATTGCAATTAATCATTTCGGGGACATCACATCCGCCGCTGTTGAGCGTGCGAGAGGTTAGTATGCCGCCGCTGTTGAGCGTGCGAGAGGTTAGTATGTGACGAAATTGTGAAATCATTAATTGAGATATATTAGGTATCTGTAAATCATTAATGTAATGATTTAGCTATAATTGATTATGGAATTGACGGTTTGAGCATGAGTATAATTAATCAATGTAATGATTAACTGATTTGGAGTTTGATGATTTTGGTGATTGTGAGAACATGAACAACATGGGAGATCCCATATGGTAATGGTACACACACGGAGTACTTTATGACTTTACAACTTTATATTCTGTAAATTATGAATTGTGAGATTGAGACAATGCTATTTGTATGCTCACCCTGTGTGGGGTTGTCTCTGTTGAAACATGTAGAACAGGTACATCAATGGCTCTGGAGATGAGTTCGAGCTCTTGATTGGGACGCTCCCATGACTGAGGTACCAATGTTGGTATTGTTAATAAGATTGGTACATGTAGATACATATTCAATTATTAAGAGCTCGCTTGTGAGCATTTTGAATAAGTGTATATGGTATGTATAAAATGGAAACTCCTCTTTTCATTTACATACTGCTTGCAATTATTGAGTATATAATTGCATGATGAGAATATGATTGGTGCATTATGAAGTGTATACTTATGTTAGTTTAGATGGGTTGGAATTGTAAGGACCCTAGTTCCTTAAGTGCGGATTAAAGACGTAAATAGAGGTAACATACATCTAATAGAGTATAAAGTTCGTGTTGATGCCTTGAGTTGTCAAGATTACAGTGCCAAAATAAAATTTCCAAAAGGGATTAATTGCATTCCCAACCAATTGAATGTTAATCCTATAGCTTTACACCACTCCTAGAGTAGAGACTATACAAAAGAATTATGCCTGCTATACCAAAAGCACTCCTCACTAGCTCACCGCATCAACCCGCCTTAGCCCTTCCGCCCAAAAGTACCTACAGGAACAACCCCAAAACATGAGCATGTAACAAACCATATTCACAATAATAAGATTGTAATTTAGAAATGCATAAACCGTAAATACGAATCACTTCCTATATTTAATATATTTAAACGCTCCCTTTGGTTGTCCCTGTACCACAATCATAATCAATAGATTATAATACCAATAATGTATGTCATGACATGCATCCATTCCATGTATACCAATGGCCATTTCCAGTCTTATTATATCAGTGGCACAATACCCCTTGCGTTTACATGACAGCGGCATTAATACCCCTCGCTTCGACATATTAACGGCATAATATCCCTCACAATAGTAATATGACAGCGGAATTATCCTTCGCTTCGACATATTTGCGGCAAATATTCTTCATCGCTATAATATGATAGCGGCAAGTGTTCTATCATCGCTTCGATAGGAAGGCGGCAAGTATTCTTCATCACTGGAATATAATCTCGACTCTCAATCACATGCACCAATGCATCCAATATACACATGCAACCATAATGCATATCCAACTCATGTATGCATAACTAAGACCATGTATGCAACCGTAATGCATAATTAAACCCATGTATGCAACCAAAATGCATAACCAAAATCAATGCGTAAAATACGTTTTACCGTCCGATGCCCGTACGTCTCACTACGTACCTTAGTTCCAAAATGGAGATGTCGAAGGACTTTATCTCCTTGGCTGTGTCGCCACCTGGGATGGTTCTACACATTCACACAAACCAATATTAGGAGCCAATAATATTCCAATACTAAAAATCCCATAAAAATAACCAAAACATCACTTTTTGGTGACTCGCAATCGATCGCCACAAAGCCCCGATCGATCGCGAGATCACACTGCCTGAGCCAACAAAATTATGCTCTCGGCGATCGATAGCCACATTTGGCCCGATCGATCGCCCAAACATGGCGATCGATCGACAAGCGCCCCTGCCGCGCACTGCCTGCGCGCGATCGATCGCCAGAAACGGGCGATCGATCGCCGCTGCCTGGAACTCGATTTTTCACCATTTTTACACCTCAAACTTTTCCCAATCCAACCCAACTCAAATACCATTAAACCAACAACATAAAAACACTATAAACCTTCAATAAACACCTTAATACAACCAAAAATCCAGCACCCAACAAAAAAAAAACACATACCCAAAAATAAACCATTTTCAAATCCCCAATACCAACCCATTTCAAACCCAACACATACAAGACCAAACAAGAAGGAGTTCATACCACCTCTAGGCTTCAAATCTCAACAAGAAATCAAGCAACCAAGATTTTTGCAAAGATCCCTCCTCCTTCCCTTGTTTCAAACGTGAAAGTGGGTTTTGGGGGTAGGGTTTGGGAAAGTTTTTATGATAAGGAGTGATGGGAAAGTGAGAAGAAGGGCAATGGTTAAAAGAGGTTAAATAAACATGTCCCGATATTTAGCATGATGTACAAAATATCCCAACATGATATTTTAAAAGCATTTTCCAGGAAAGCACCAAAATCTCAATTAAATACATGCTTTACCAAATAATCTTTAACCACCACAATTAAACCATGTTAACACCCAAATTTCCCAACATGCATAACCTGCACCCTGAAATGCATTACTAGGTAACATCCACATGTTACTAAGCATTTCCCATATTAATTAATTCCCACACTAAATTAAATAACACCAAAATTACCACATAAACATAATTAATGCCCAAATGCATCTAATCATTTCGGGGGTATCACATGAATTGGACATTAAGAGAACTGATGTCAAAAATTGTTATTGATAGCATGCCATTGTTATTACAGCATGTATGAGAATTCCCCAACGATATGAAAATATGCACTAATATATGTGATAATGCACTAATAGCGTTAAGGACGTGGGGTCCTTACCTTAGTGGTATCAGAGCAGTGGTTTGGGATGTGTTGATAGAAATGCATAGCATATAGTTTATGCATGATTGTAGTTGGTGTTTGTGTGACACAACAATTCTGCTTATGTGCACATTATGTTATGAGATCATAAATGAAATGTTATTACAATAACCATTGTGGTTGAAGGATCGTATTTAATACAATGAACGTGATATTGAGAAATGATTGGTGATGCCAATGAACACACACACCGAGGGTGGTATTGTTGAGGAGTGCAATAGGCCGGAAGAATCAGAAAATTATTTATTTGTAAACAGCAGAAGTTTTTTTTTAAAATATTCTGCCAACAAGTGGCTCTAAAAATTTCGGCATGACCTCCCAAAACCAGGGACATACCAAAAAAATTGAAACCACCATAATAATATCCCCAGTACAGAAAGTAAATACATAATACCATAGCAAGCATCATAGGCATCCAGCAATAATCCGTACTAAAAATATTTACATCATACCGTAGCATGCACAATAAGTCTCCATCACACATTTCATACTTAAAATATTTACATAATACCATCAGCAGTAAGTAAACACCAAATATTCACAAATATTCAAGACAGAACTGAAATAAACTCAATTTACATAATTATACGATCCAGGACACACACTGGTATAATTTAACTATCCTACAACTGGGAAAGAGACAAAAGAAACAACACCAGGTAAGACTTCAACGAGTATTTCCTCTTTGGGATCATGGTTACCTGTAATACCTGTAAGGAATCCGACGAGCATGAACGCATCGGAAATAATAAAATTCGGATTCCCACTTAGGACCTATACGAAGTAATCATATCGGGTGTAAAGAGATACACCTTTGTAGCATGTTTGTTACAGAATCCTCAAGAATGAACGCCCAAGAGTCGAGCAAAGTATCCACACGATCGAATCGGCAAAGGATTGTTGAATTTATCAAGTTGCTAGACTTGATAAATCAACCAAGGAAAGGGACGAAGGGTGACGGGTGCTTCATCTAAACAAAAGATCGTCCTTCGTAGGTTTTAAGTGTTTTTGTTAATTCTTAATTAACTCTTCGACTAAAAAGTGTCTGACCTCAAACCTAATGCACGTCTCTATATATATGTTTCTAAGGGAGGCAGCTTATTATCAAGAATACAGGCTTTATCAATTAGCCCGAATCAGTTTCCCGTATATATATATATATATATATATTTACACATTAGATTATGATTAGGACTCTTCCTAAACAACTAATTAATTCATCCAATAAATTTTATCTTCCTTTATCCATTTAATCTTTTGTGCGACCCGTTAGGATCTTGCAACGTTGGCAGTGACATAATGTGAGGGCCCAATCCTAATATGGTGTTTAATTATCACACAGTGATTAATTTATGTAAACATCGGAAGATTAATTTCAAATGTCTTGTTAAATGGCCCTAAAAAATTTTCGCTTTTAAGTGATACATATATATTGATATCAATATATATATATTTTGATTTAGGCCTTTCATTTGCAAATAATAAAGCAAATATTAACCAGCATTATCACATAGTCTCGAAAATATCATATCCCAAGTACAATATACACGGGGCATACCCCGGTAAATTTATTTTGTTTAAAAGTCATATACTATTACTGGGAATAATAAACCATATATAACCTGAGCTCGCTCATCATGGAGCTCGGTTATCTCTCGATGCGTCGCTGTAAGCATCGTCACCATGTCCTCCTGTAAAGCCTGTCATGTTCGAACAACAAAAGACATGACAGCCCCCACAAAGGGGGTAAGTACCCTAGTACGAGAAATAAATAAATCATGTCAAATGACAAAGTATCATGCAATGCATATCATGTATGAATGCGATGTATGAATAGGGTACAAGGAATCGATATCAAGATACCAAAATCGGAGTCCAAAGGAAGGTATCATCAAATAATATCAGCTCAAGCAGAGGGTGACAACACACGCACATGAGCTAGGAGACTCATCCTATGTGCTGTGTTTGTCCATCCCTCATGTCTAGGTCCGGTGACACGCCCGTGACTACAGTAGCTACCTATACTATCTGTCATCGCCGTGCTTGTCGTCCCTGACACTCAGAGTGAATCAACTCAGTCATATCATGGATATCAAATCATAGATCAATATGATATGCCCATGAATCATTTATGCATCAAATGACATATGCAACTCAATATCATGCAATCTCATGTGAAATCAATACATATCATGTAATTCACATATCAGTACTACAATGTATCTCAAACATGTCTGGTAGCGTTTATCGCGTATGCCCAAATTAACCCTCCTCAAGTTAATACCAAAAGTATGTAGTAGCGAGAGTATGGATCGATCCCACAGGGAAGGTAGTACTTTTTCATGCCAATTTAAAAACGAATAGTAAAAAAAAGGGTTTTTTGGGTTGAGTGATTACTACTAAACAAATTTTAAGAACTAAACTAAATTAACGAGATTAACTAAGAAGATTTAAACGTATGAGAGTGAAGCGATTCTTGGTTGTCGGTCAACTTTACTTTTGGAAAATTCTCTCTTGATCATCAAATCACTTGTGATATCCCCGAAATGATTATGTGATTTTAATCATTAATTTTAAATTATGATGATTTGGGTGTTAATTCATGGGATTGAATTAATATTATTGAGGAGATACATTGCAGGGTGCATGTGATATATGTTGGGATTTTGGGGTTGTGGCATGTTTATTTAGGGTGCGTGTTATTTGTTTTGGTGAAGCATGTTTAAATGGGAATTGAAGTATTTTATTGAGAAAATACTATAAATATCATGTGAGGATATTTTAATACATCGTGCTAAATACCGGGACCAAAACATAACACATCATACCACCCGACACCAAACCACCCCCCCAACCCATGCCAATCAAACTGTACATAGGCTGATTGCCCACCCCACTTGGCTCAATCATTCAGCCTCCTTCTTCCTTCCCAAATCTCGAGCCTTCTCTCCCAAACAAACACCAGCATCTGCTAAGCATAATCTTGCGGAGCCTTGCCATTTTCATTCCTTGGAAACCTCTCAAAAATTGGAGCAAAGTAGGGTGAGAAACCATGCCCTGTTTTTCCTTTAAACTTGTTTAAGTTCTGCTTTTGAGTAGTTTGTAAATGGCATGTTAGCTTAGATTTCTTGAAACCTTTGATTTAAATGCTTACAGGGTGTTATTATGAAGCTCTCTGTATTTTTCCTTGAGCATGTTGCATGTTTTATGTGAAGGATTAAAGCATGTGAAATAAGGTGTTCGAAAATCTGGGTAGGTATTTGCCCTGTTTTTCTGGAAAAATATGGATTGGGACTAATATTGAGGAGGTGATATTATGCATGTTAGATGTGTTTTTGGGTGAACCTTCGATTTGAGTACATGCATGGTAGTTTTGTAAAGCCCAAGACGTTTTTGTTTGAGCATGCTTTATGAGATATGTTGTAGTTTTAATAGCATGAAATGAGGTGCTCAATAAATCTGGTAATAAAATATGTTGTTCTGTTTCCAAAAAAGTTGGTTGAGTACTTATGTAAATGGACGACGTTTATGCATGTGGATTTATATTTAGGGTATAAATTTGGTAGGAATACACTCAGGGTAGTATATTGTAACTGCTAGCATGTTGGGATTGGCATGTTGTATGTCTTACATGTTAGATTAAGAGGCATAAATATCGGTGTTAGGGAATTATGGAAAACCAGGGTTGAAACAGAGCGACCGATCGATCGGTGAAGAACACCGATCGATCGGCAAAAGCCGTAGCTTTTTTCCATAATTCGAACAGTTCACCAATCGATCGGTGATGAGGGCCGATCGATCGGTAGTACCTATTTTTTTAAAATATGGAATTTGTTTAATTTTGATATTGGATTGTAATGAGACATCTAATATTGTGTTGTACACTGGTGTAGAGCCTTCACAGACAGCTACACAGCGCAGGGGATAGAGTCCCACAACACACTACATTTTGGAAAGGTACGTAAGCGACGTACGAGCATCCCAACGGTAACATGTACTTTATGTTTGTCTTTTGACACATGATGAATGCAATGTGATGCATTAAGGGTATGATACATGTTATTATGCATTGTTGTTGCATATTATGCATTTTTGTTGCATATTGTGATGTGGAATAAAGAGGTGTATTCCACGAGTCAAGAGAGATCACAGTGTATGTTTAATGCTTATGCTTGTTCTGTAGTAATGCTGCGGGGAGGATTGTACCGCTCATTATGAGGTTCTGTAGTAATGAAGCGGGGAGGATTGTACCGCTCATTATGAGATTCTGTAATAATGAAGCGGGGAAGATTGTACCGCTCATTATGAGTTTATGTAGTAATGAAGCGGGGAGGATTGTATCGCTCATTATGAGTTGTGGAAGCATGAAGCATTAACATAACTGTTGATATATGACTCAAAAGATATGTAAAGAAAGATGTGATATGTCATGACATTATTAAAGGATCCATAATTTCATATAATGTGTTTTATTATGAGTTATGGTACAGGGACAACCAATGGGCGTTATAAATGCTGGAAATACAGGAAGTGCTTTGTATTTATGATGTGCATTTACGCTTTACTTTCATATTATGTTGAATATGAATCGTGGTATGCTCATGTGTTGGGGGTTGTCTTTGTAGGTGCTTTTGATGATGAGAACCAGGGTCGGGGTTGAAATGCTGAGCTATAAGGAGTGCTACAGGATTAGCATGTTAGAGAAATTTTTGTATAGCTTCTACACGCAGTAGAGTAAGACTATAGTGTAGTACCTTTTGGTAGGAATATGTGTAATTCCTTTTGAAACTTTTGGTACTGTAATCTCTTAAGCTCAGGTTAATCAACACGACACTATTACTCTGATATATGCACATGAAAGATTAGTTCTCTTATCGCACCTAATTATCTTGATTAATAACGGGGTCTCACATTTAGTGGTATCAGAGCAGTGGTTAGATAACCAGGGAAGAGTGAAGGGTAGCCTTTAGAGACAAGTTTGCTACGTATTCATTGTTGGGCATGTTATGCATGTGATGCATATTGTGTATAAGTGATATACTAACATGCTTTTGAATAAGATACTCTTGTTATCTAACGGCTTATATTATGAACTACTTTTGGTATTGTTGTTAACTCTTGTGTTGCAGCATGGCGGCTATTAACCCGGAGAACCTCAATGAAGAGGTAGGGGATATGGGCAGCATGAATGCTAGTATTGCTCAGATGAATCCATTACCGCCACCTGCTGTAGGCTTGGAGCCTGTAGCACAGATACTGCTACCAGGGGAGATAAGTCTGACCCAGTTCTTGAGTTATCATCCACCGCTATTTGAAGGGACAGAGACTGGGGTAGCAGCCGAGGAATGGCTGGAGCGACTGGAACAGATATTCGTATCGGCACCCTGTGCACGGACTGCCTGGCTGAGGTTGGCAGAGTTCCAGTTAGCGAAGAAGTCTTCCATGTGGTGGAAGACAACAGTCATGGAGCTAAGAGCTCAGGGTATGACGGTGGATTGGACTGTATTCAGGACCCGGTTTCTTAACCGGTACTTTTCTGCAGCTGCCAGACAATTAAAGGAGGATGAGTTCAATAATTTGAAGCAGGGCAGCCTGTCAGTATCAGATTACGCTATGCAGTATTCCTCACTGCTGAGGTATGTACCTCATATTGCTGTCAGCAGTCATGCCAAGATGAGGAACTTTCTGAAGGGACTGAGGCCAGAGCTATTTGATCGGGTTGTCTCCAACAACCCCAACTCATTTGATGACGCCCTGACGCGGGCGGAGATGGCAGAGATTGCAGTGGGCGCGTACAAGGATGTTGTACCCCCTTTTGTACCACCTCAGGGACCAGCTGTTGATAGTCTGAGGCCACGAGGGGACCAGTTCAAGCCTCGAGGGGCCTCATCATCTTCCAGATTTAGTGGGAAGAAGTCTCAGGGTCAGAAACAACACAATCAGGGACCCACACAGGGGAGCAAGGCAGGGGGAAATCGATGTAACAACTGTGGAGGATGGCACTCGTCACGGGACTGCCAGGGTTGCTATGTTTGTGGCAAGGTGGGCCACTTGGCTCGAGGTTGCCCCGATCGGAGAGCACCACAGAGACAGGCAGACTCTAGGCCGAATAGGCCAAGGTTTGATGCTGGGAGGGCACCACAGAGACAGCAGTTCGCACCTCGACCGCAGGGAGGTCAGACGGCAGGACCGCCGCAGGGTCAGGTGTATGCACTGACTAGGGAGCAGGCTGAGGCAGCCCCAGAGGAGGTCATTGCTGGTACGTGCCATTTATTTACGTACCCTGCACTTATATTGATAGATACAAGTGCTTCCCATTCTTTTGTATCTACCACTTTTGTGGAGAGACACCGCTTGTGCTCGTCTCTGTTACCCACGCCTCTCATGGTCTCGACACCCACGGGGAAGCATGTGATTGCTGACCGATTGTTATCTGATTGCCTCATTTATTTTGAGGGCAACGATCTGGGGGCCGATCTGATTCAGTTAGAGATGGCAGATTTTGACTGCATCATCGGCATTGATGTGTTGAGCAGATACCGAGCTGTGGTAGATTGCCAACAGAGGATAGTGCATTTCCTGTCTGATCAGGGGTTCCAGTGGACTTTTTATGGGGACGGCTCTCGTCCAAAGATTCCAGTGATCTCAGAGGTTAAGATGTCGCGGTTATTGGAACACGGCCACACTGGGTACCTTATATATGCCGTGAATGCATCGGACGAGAAGGAAGTGAGAGCCGGGGACACTCCGGTCGTGGCGGAGTTCATTGATGTGTTCCCAGATGAGATTCCGGGATTTCCGCCTATCAGGGATGTGGAGTTTGCTATTGAGCTGCTGCAAAGTACTTCTGCTATCTCCCATGCTCCTTACAGGATGGCACCGGCAGAGCTGAGGGAACTGAAGATACAGTTACAGGAGCTCCTCTACAAGGGATACATTCGTCCTATTGTATCGCCTTGGGGGTGCACCAGTCTTGTTTGTGAAAAAGAAGGATGGATCAATGCGTCTGTGCATTGACTACAGGCAATTGAACAAGGCCACAGTGAAGAACAGGTATCCACTTCCGAGGATTGATGACCTGTTCAATCAGCTTCAGGGTACAGAGGTTTACTCAAAGATAGATTTGAGGTCAGGCTATCACCAGGTGCGGGTTAGAGCAGACGATGTCCAAAAGACGGCTTTTAGAACTCGGTATGGGCACTACGAGTTCTTAGTGATGCCATTCGGGGTGACGAATGCCCCAGCTGTGTTTATGAGTCTGATGAACAGAGTATTTCAGGAGTACCTCGATCAGTTTGTGATCGTATTCATTGATGAAATCCTTGTCTATTCAAGGAGTGAGGAGGATCATGCCGATCATCTGAGGATAGTGCTCCAGATCCTCAGAGATCATCAGTTGTACGCCAAACTCAGCAAGTGTGAGTTCTGGCTGAGCAGTGTAGCATTCTTGGGCCATATCATATCACGATAGGGGATATCAGTAGACCCGAGGAAGATAGAGGCAGTTATGGATTGGTCTGCCCCTACTTCAGACAGTGAAATTCAAAGTTTTCTTGGTCTGGCTGGCTATTACCGACGTTTCGTCGAGGGTTTCTCAAAGATCGCCAAGCCACTTACTCAGCTGACTCAGAAGGGAGTCCCTTTTTATTGGACAGAGGCTTGTGAGCAGAACTTTAGGGAATTAAAGCACAGACTGACTACTGCACCAGTTCTAGTGATTCCCAAGGAGAACAAGGGGTTTATCCTATTTACTAACGCATCGCTACAGGGCCTAGGATGCGTACTGATGCAGGACAGACATGTAGTGGCTTATGCTTCGAGACAGTTAAATCCACATGAGACGAGGTATCCAGTCCATGGTCTGGAGCTAGCAGCTATAGTGTTCGCCTTGAAGATATGGCGACACTACTTATACGGTACCTCATTCACCATCTTCACTGATCACAAGAGCCTGAAGTTCTTGTTTACACAGGCTGAGCTGAACATGAGACAGAGGAGATGGATGGATCTGCTGAAGGATATGATTGTGAAATCCTATACCATCCCGGGAAAGCAAATCTGACAGCCGACGCTTTGAGTCGAAAGGTGAGGAGCACAGCAGAGGATGCCATGTGTCTATCAGCTATGTTGGGCTCCTACTGTCAGTTGGGGTTTGATTATGATGTGTCTGCTTCACCGGTATAGGTTTTGACCTTGTTAGCTGAGCCTGTCATTTATGATCACATCAGGAAGGCTCAGGGGACCGACGCAGAGGTTCAGAGATGGATGTTAGTGGTTCATTCAGGTCAGCCATCGAGATTCAGAGTGACTGAGGACGGTTCTCTGAGACTTGGCGACAGATGGGTGGTTCCAAATACACCCGAGTTGCGCCAGGGTATATTACAGCGAGCTCATTGCAGCAGGATGAGTGTCCACCCGGGCGGGAAGAAGATGTATAAGGATCTACGCAACCAGTTCTGGTGGAGGCGTATGAAACAAGATGTCAGCTCATTTGTCAAGAGATGTTTGATCTGTCAGCAGGTGAAGGCTGAGAGGCAGAGGCCTATAGGTGAACTAAGGAGTTTGGAGATACCCGAGTGGAAGTGGCAGCACGTGTCTATGGATTTCGTGACCCACTTACCGAGGACTGTTTCGGGTTTTGATGCTATATGGGTAGTCGTCGACGGATTGACTAAGAGTGCTCACTTCATTCCCTACTGTATGACCTTCACGTACTTGAGGATGGCACAGTTATATGTCAGAGATGTGGTGAGACTGCATGGGATCCCTGTTTCGATTGTGTCTGATCGAGATCCGCGGTTTACATCTCACTTTTGGAGGGTCTTCAGTCAGCTCTTGGTACAGAGTTAAGGTTGAGCACAACCTATCATCCCCAGACGGACGGACAGACCGAGCGTACGATACAGACGCTCGAAGATATGTTGAGGGCTTGTGTGCTGGAGTTCGACACTTCTTGGCAGGACTCAGTAGCCTTCGTGGAATTTTCTTATAATAACAGTTACCAGGCTAGCATACAGATGGCTCCATTTGAAGCCCTATATGGCAGGCGTTGCAGGTCGCCTTTGTGTTGGGATGATGTGGACCGTAAATCGGTCGGAGGACCAGAGTTAGTCCAGGATATGGAAGAAAAGGTAAAGGTTATCAGGAGAAAGATGAAGGCAACTCAGGACAGACATGCAGCGTATGCCAATCAGCGGCGTAGGCCGTTGGAGTTTCAGTTGGGCGACAGAGTCTTTCTGAAGATCTCACCTTTCAGAGGTGTAGTACGGTTTGGTATGCGGGGGAAGTTGTCCCCGAGATATGTAGGGTCGTATGAGATCTTACAGCGTGTGGTTACTCTGGCGTACCGTTTAGCTTTACCGCCCTCTCTGTCTGGTATTCACGATGTGTTCCATGTGTCTATGCTGAGGAAGTACGAGCCAGATCCTTCGCATGTATTGCAGCCTTCAGAGGTGCAGTTTGAGTCTGATGTTTCCTATGTGGAGCGGCATATCAGGATTTTGGATAGAGCAGACCGTAGGCTTCGGAACAAGGTTATTCCTATGGTTAATGTACAGTGGGATCGTAGGGGTGTCGAGGAGGCCACGTGGGAGACAGAGCGACACATGGTGCAGCACTACCCAGAGCTATTTTCTAGTATGCGTTTATGTATTGTTTTACTTCATGTTGGTAAGCATGTTTGATTTCGGGGACGAAATCTTATAAGTAGGGGAGTATTGTGATATCCCCGAAATGATTATGTGATTTTAATCATTAATTTTAAATTATGATGATTTGGGTGTTAATTCATGGGATTGAATTAATATTATTGAGGAGATACATTGCAGGGTGCATGTGATATATGTTGGGATTTTGGGGTTGTGGCATGTTTATTTAGGGTGTGTGTTATTTGTTTTAGTGAAGCATGTTTAAATGGGAATTGAAGTATTTTATTGAGAAAATACTATAAATATCATGTGAGGATATTTTAATACATCGTGCTAAATACCGGGACCAAAACATAACACATCATACCACCCAACACCCAACCACCCCCCCAACCCATGCCAATTAAACTGTACATAGGCTGATTGCCCACCCCACTTGGCTCAATCATTCAGCCTCCTTCTTCATTCCCAAATCTCGAGCCTTCTCTCCCAAACAAACACCAGCATCTGCTAAGCATAATCTTGTGGAGCCTTGCCATTTTCATTCCTTGGAAACCACTCAAAAATCGGAGCAAAGTAGGGTGAGAAACCATGCCCTGTTTTTCCTTTAAACTTGTTTAAGTTCTGCTTTTGAGTAGTGTGTAAATGGCATGTTAGCTTAGGTTTCTTGAAACCTTTGATTTAAATGCTTACATGGTGTTATTATGAAGCTCTCTGTATTTTTCCTTGAGCATGTTGCATGTTTTATGTGAAGGATTAAAGCATGTGAAATAAGGTGTTCGAAAATCTGGGTAGGTATTTGCCCTGTTTTTCTGGAAAAATATTGATTGGGACTAATATTGAGGAGGTGATATTATGCATGTTAGATGTGTTTTTGGGTGAACCTTCGATTTGAGTACATGCATGGTAGTTTTGTAAAGCCCATGACGTTTTTGTTTGAGCATGCTTTATGAGATATGTTGTAGTTTTAATAGCATGAAATGAGGTGCTCAATAAATCTGGTAATAAAATATGTTGTTCTGTTTCCGGAAAAGTTGGTTGAGTACTTATGTAAATGAACGACGTTTATGCATGTGGATTTATATTTACGGTATAAATTTGGTAGGAATACACTCAGGGTAGTGTATTGTAACTGCTAGCATGTTGGGATTGGCATGTTGTATGTCTTACATGTTAGATTAAGAGGCATATCGGTGTTAGGGAATTCAGGAAAACCTGGGTTGAAACAGAGCGACCGATCGATCGGTGAAGAACACCGATCGATCGGCAAAAGCCGTAGCTTTTTTCCATAATTCGAACAGTTCACCAATCGATCGGTGATGAGGGCCGATCGATCGGTAGTGCCTATTTTTTTTAAAATGTGGAATTTGTTTAATTTTGATATTGCATTGTAATGAGACATCTAATATTGTGTTGTACACTGGTGTAGAGCCTTCACAGACAGCTACACAGCGCAGGGGATAGAGTCCCACAACACACTACATTTTGGAAAGGTACGTAAGCGACGTACGGGCATCCCAACGGTAACATGTACTTTATGTTTGTCTTTTGACACATGATGAATGCAATGTGATGCATTAAGGGTATGATACATGTTATTATGCATTGTTGTTGCATATGATGCATTGTTGTTGCATATTGTGATGTGGAATAAAGAGGTGTATTCCACGAGTCAAGAGAGATCACAGTGTATGTTTAATGCTTATGCTTGTTCTGTAGTAATGATGCGGAGAGGATTGTACCGCTCATTATGAGGTTCTGTAGTAATGAAGCGGGGAGGATTGTACCGCTCATTATGAGATTCTGTAGTAATGAAGCGGGGAAGATTGTACCGCTCATTATGAGTTTATGTAGTAATGAAGCGGGGAGGATTGTACCGCTCATTATGAGTTGTGGAAGCATGAAGCATTAACATAACTGTTGATATATGACTCAAAAGATATGTAAAGAAAGAGGTGATATGTCATGACATTATTAAAGGATCCATAATTTCATATAATGTGTTTTATTATGAGTTATGGTACAGGGACAACCAATGGGTGTTATAAATGCTGGAAATACAGGAAGTGCTTTGTATTTATGATGTGCATTTACGCTTTACTTTCATATTATGTTGAATATGAATCATGGTATGCTCATGTGTTGGGGGTTGTCTTTGTAGGTGCTTTTGATGATGAGAACCAGGGTCGGGGTTGAAATGCTGAGCTATAAGGAGTGCTACAGGATTAGCATGTTAGAGAAATTTTTGTATAGCTTCTACACGCAGTAGAGTAAGACTATAGTGTAGTACCTTTTGGTAGGAATATGTGTAATTCCTTTTGAAACTTTTGGTACTGTAATCTCTTAAGCTCATGTTAATCAACACGACACTATTACTCTGATATATGCACATGAATGATTAGTTCTCTTATCGCACCTAATTATCTTGATTAATAACGGGGTCTCACATCACTAAAATTCGAATTCTTTCAATTATTCATCGATTGGAAATTGAATTCCTACCCACCTTATTCGTAGCCAAAGAGAAAACAACATTCAATCCGACCCTTATCAAATCTCTAATCAAAACTACAGCCGTTAATGATTAAATCAATGATAGATTTCAAAACTAGTGAGTTCGATAAATCTAATCAATAGAAACTACAGTCGTTATCTATTGATTACCCAATCGTTTCCTCTAAGAATTCAATAACACCTACAGCCGGTAATTATTAATCTTAGTTGCTTCTTAATTAGCTATCGATCATGCATGTGAATACTAGGTGATCAATCTAATAAACAAACACAATAATCAGTGAAATCGATACCAAGAAACAGAATTGAAATCGAAATTAAATTCTATAAGCAAACCAAAATTCTCACAAGAGATTCAAATCCAAAAGCAAGTCTTCCTTAAACCAAGAATCTAAGAATTTAGCCTAGCATAATTAACTCTAAAAATAGCAAAATTTGGTTCGAAATCATCAAATAAACAAAAGAAAAGAAATTACTAAGACGAATCACGATTCCGGCTTGTCGATTCCGGTTCCGTTCTTCGTGTTGTTCTTGACAAAACTTGAAATAAAAATCTTCTTAAAACCTAAAACTATTCTAAAGTATCAAAAATCTCTCTGATAAGAGGTGATAAAAACGAGTATATGAGGTTGGTGGCTGATAAAATAGGTTACAATCTTTTAAACATAGTAGTGTCACCCTACTAACTATATCCCACAATTCTGATTGTGTCCCACATTGCATTCCATATGCAAGGATTCTCAACCAGAGCCAACAATGACTTGTCGACACTCACGTTGTTACTCCCAACAGAATTGAGCTATCCACGTACAAGTCCCTCAAAACATTAAACGTATAATGTGATACCCGGGGATTAATGGTGTTAATCCCGGTGTGGTAATAATCCTTAATGGACTTCAATTGTGGCAATTATGAATTAATTACGATTTTGGGACTCCCGGGGATTTTAAATCCGGTATTTGGAGTCGTTGGATCCAAGGGATGAGATGGTATTCTCATCGTGGTGATAACCTTGGAATTTGGTTTTTGGTGGGATCTGGGGTCCTGAGTACTTTGTACTGGGGCTGGTAATGGAATTTGAATTGGAGAGATAGTTATTGAAAACAGATGATTTTTAATGAATCATGATGTAATTGTGGAGGTATTGGTATTTTGGAGTTTTGGTACTATATATACCATGTAGACTCGGTATTCCGTCATTGCACAGAACCTCTCATCTCTCTTCCCTCTCTCTTCGCGCTCCACCGCCTTCCCCAAACCCTTCTCTTTTCTCTTTGGAGAAAAATGGCTGGAAGCTTGGCTCGGGCTTGAAGAAAAGTTGGTAATCCTCTTCCCCTCGCCTATACCTTCGATTTGATTATAGTTCTTTTGATTTTTGGTTAAGGTTTGGGTTGGATTTAGATTTGGGGATATTTGGTTAAAAATCCAAAGTTGAGTTTTTGAAGTTTTTATTGGTTTTATATGGAGTATTTGAGGTGTATGGGGGGTTGGTTTTGAGTTTAGGGGTGAAAAACACCATTGAAGCTCGAGTTTTTTTGGAAAATCGCAGGTCGCGATCGTTCGCGACGAGCAGCTGAAATTTTGAGGAAGACGCAAAGTGCGGCGATCGATCGCTAAGTCTCAGCGATCGATCGCGAGGAGTCCGGTGATCGATCGCGAAGACTTGGCGATCGATCGCGAAGGAGTTCTGCCCGGCAGTAAGGTATGGAGATCGATCGCACGTAATGGTGATCGACCGCGGCTTGCTGGAAGGTGTTTTTTTTTCAAAACTTTGTTAAAACATGGGATTTTGGATTTGGGGTTTAAATAGCCGATTTCCGGGGCAATGTCTACATTCCAATGGGAATGCTATACTTTTTAAAATGGATTGGTTGGAGCCAAAGTTTAATAAAATGGAATTCTCGGTTGAGTTTTTTGGCTATCATTTTAAACTTATAAAATGGAATATTTTGGGTATTATGCATGCTTAACCCGGGGTCTTTTAAAATGGTAAATTGTCATGGATTGACGATATTTTTTTTGGAGGTTGTAAACGTACTTGGGCACGTGGTTGCATGCTTATGTTTGATTTTGAGTTATTTGCGTGTTAGCACATAATTCATCGGGTCGTGTGACTCATGCAAGGTTGGACCCAAACTACGGAATTATAAGGTACGTATGACGTACGAGCATAGCTTTAATATATTATTGCAATTGTGGTGCATGATATAATATGATTGTGACGAATCAATGGACATTATGAAAATGTATGGTGCCGCTGTGGAGCGAGCAATATTTAGGATGTCGTCGCTACGGAGCGAACATCGATTGGATGCCGCCGCTGTTGAGCGTGCGTGGTAATTGAACTATGGCTTTAATGTTTAGATACATGGGATATCTATTAGCCATTCGTATTTGATTTGGATTCTATTAATATTGCAAACTGGTAATTGAGAACACGGACTTAGTTAATCATTGTAATGATTAACTGGCTATTGGGAATTTGATGGTTTTGGTTGTTTTGAGAACATGGACAGTACAGGGAATCCCGGATGAGGATGATGCCATTGAGGGAGCATCTTTTATATTTCATAGCATTTACATTTTTGTAAATTATGAATTGTATTATTGTATTTATCGGTTTGGTGGTATTGGCATGCTCACCCCGTGTGGGGGTTGTCTCTGTTGGGGCAGGTGGAACAGGTACAGGGGTAGCTCCGGAGTTGAGATCGAGCTGTAGATTGGAGGTACTTCCAGTGTCGATGTACCGGAGCTGATATCTTGCATGGTATTTTCTACATTAGATATACACAAGCTTATTTGATGCTCGCATGTGAGCACTATTATGTGTATATGGGTTGTATAAAGAAGACAATGGCCTTTATCTTTTCATTTATTTGTTGCATGCAATTTTTTAGGAATTGCTAAATGAATTGAGGACATGTTAGTGTATTATAAGGACGCATACTGTGTACGTGGACTTGGTTGGGGGAAAACCGGTAAATTGAATGGAAAATGCAAGAAATTTTTATAAATGGTATGTGATGCCATGATTGCATGTAATCTAATTCCCCTGATATATGATTGTATACACTGAATGCATGATTTAATACACAAATAATGGGTTAAGGACTTGGGGTCCTTACATTAGTGGTATCAGAGCAGTGGTTTGCTCTTTGAGGCTGTTGAGGGCCTAGGATCATATTGATGGAAAAGAGTAGCACATAATTATGCATGATGGTAGTTAGTGTTGTGTGACACAACTATTTTGCTTATGTGCGTTTATGATATATGATCATAGTAGAACAATTATATGTCATGACATCTATGGAATCATAATGTAATCTGTTGATTATGATTGTGAGTTGTGGTACAGGGACAACCAAAGGGAGCATTTTGAAATGCATTGGGATACATGAAGTACTTTGTACTTATGGTTTATGCATTTACCCTTTATAATCATATTGTGTTGAATATGGATGATTATATGCTCATGGTTTGGAATCGTTCATGTAGGGATGCTTTGGCATGGATGGCTAAGGCCAGGATTGACGGGCATCAAACGGTAACATGTATTTTATATACATTATGGATTATGCATTGTGGTTGCGTATATATTGGAGTGATGATTTTAATGCTTTACCGCTAAATGTTGAAGCGAGGATGTTGCCGCATGTCACATTTAAAGCGAGGTGCATTAAAATACGCTCATTGTGATTACATATATATTGGAGTGATGATTTTAATGCTTTGCCGCTAAATGTTGAAGCGAGGGTGTTGCCGCATGTCACATTTGAAGCGAGGTGCATTAAAATACACTCATTGTGGTTTCATATATATATTGGAGTGATGATTTTAATGCTTTTCCGCTAAATGTTGAAGCGAGGGTATTGCCGCATGTCACATTTGAAGTGAGGTGCATTAAAATACACTCATAATGATGTACATTGGGATATGGATTACGCATTGTGTTGCAGGTATAGATTGGATGCTTGGTGAATATCCCATGAGTCGTTGTTGTGGACGAGTGATGATTTTAAATGCTTTGTCGCTGTCACTTGACGCGATGATAGAATACTTGCTGTTGTCATATCGTAGCGAGGAAAGAATATTTGCCGCCAAATGTTGAAGCGAGGGTATTGCCGCATGTCGCATTTGAGCGAGGTTATTCAATGCCGCTGATATGTCGAAGCGAGGGGTATTAATGTCGCGATCATGACAAGTGAGGTGCATTAAAATACACTGTTGTAACAGGACTAGGGATCGGCTATTCTATTGGCGATGGTTTATGCCGCCGGGTATTCATAGCGATGGCTCATTCCGTTATTCAATTGGCGATGGTTTATGCCGTCGGGTATTCATAGCGATGGTTCATTCTGCTATTCTATTGGCGATGGTTTATGCCGCCGGGTATTCATAGCGATGGGTCATTCCACTACATTTATGGCGATGGTTCAACTGCCGGGCATCTATATAGCGATGGTACATTCGGCTAATCCTATGGCGATGAATGATTTATGCCGTTGATTCTATAGCGATGTGTTATGCCGCTATGGACGTAGACGTGATCATGCCGCCTTCGAGCGATGGGTGCTGCTTGCGTACCACTGTTGTACGATGGATACAGGTATACCGCTATCTTGTTAGCGATGAGGTATGACATATTACTGTTTTATTAGCATTATTGTGGATGTAATGCTTTGATATACATGTACCGTCATGAGTTGACGATGTTATTTTGGATGTCATATGTTGACATATACCGTCACGGGATGACGATGACATAGTGGATGTTCTATGTAGATGTGTAGCGTCGTTACGATGAATAATACATTTATGTATATGTATTTAGTCATATGGTCTGAGTGCCGATAGTGAACACAGGGTAGTGTTTGGGTCACTAGTTGACGAGACCATTATGCCGAGCAGGTTGCTCGAAGAATTATTGGATGCGCTGTACCGATGAGTGTACCGCATCATGCATTTGAGGTAAATATTTTACGAGTAGTGATACTTTTGGGTATACTCGTTGGGATGGCTATGGCCAAGTGATTGTTAGTATGAGTAGTTATTGAGGAAACTACTCGCTCTTGTCGATGTGACGTGTGGTATATGGTCACACCCATCCATGAGGGTGTGGATTAAATCCTAATGGATAGGATTGCCTTGTGATTGAGCAAGGACACCGAAGTGTCCTTTGTGCATTGGTATTAGAGAAATATTGGGTGATGACCCACTACTCTAATGGATGTTACGGTATGGTGTACCAGGATGAACGTATGATGCGTTGGTAGGTTTAGTATAAACCTAAGGAGGCAGCGACTTGCTAGGCAGGTATTATTGCAGTGCTATAGTGTGCATGTGATAGCCATTATACTGCTCGTTGGATTCGAGATTGGTGTATCGTATGGTGATAGGTTGAGGGTTTATGGTAGACTCTTGTAGTCTCTATGTGGCATGATGATTGAGGTAGGGAATACCTCACGGGGACGTTTATACGTCAATTGTTTTGAGGGACTTATACTGGGACAACTCAGTTTTGTTGGGAGTACCAACGTGAGTGTCGACAAGTCATTATTGGTTCTGGTTGAGAATCCTTGCATATAGAATGCAATGGGGGACACAATTGGATTGTGAGATATAGGTAGTGGGGTAACACTAATATATTGATTTCATCTCTTGGAGAGATTTGGATTGTACTGTCATGGAGACAGTTAATATTGGTCGAGGGTTGATTGTAAATCAGCCATGGTAAGCATTACTGGTGTTGAACCGAGTAATGGATTTCTTACCTTTCGGCGAGACGTTCGAGGAGACGTCTCCGGGGAAATGCTCGAGATTATGGAGTACTATGGTATTAGTACAGAGCATTGTTAGAATGAGTATACGTTGAGTATACGGGTTTCGATTGGTAATAGTTGCAAGGATGCACTATTCTGAATCGGTTGTGTATTTGTTGGTTTCAGGATATATATATTTTGGTCTAAATATATCTAGTTTTCCGAACGAAGGTTCGAGGTTGGGGGGTCATGGATTCATGACACTTTCCTTATGAGGAGAGCAGTATTGATATACCTACCGATTGGGAATCTTTGGGAGATTCAATAAGTTGGTTTGTGTGGTGTTGATGTTGGAATCACACCATTAGTCATTGGTCTGTCAATCATTATTCTCCGTGAGGTGAGAATAGCTGGGGATTTCGTTGGTCTGTCAATCATTATTCTCCGCGAGGTGAGAATAGCTGGGGATTGACAGTTGGTTTTGGGACTTTGGGTATGATTGGAGATACCCGAGTCTATTGCTTTGAGTATGCATGTTGTGTTGGTACTTAGGCATGTATACCAGTGTGTGTATACGAAGGCCAACATTTATTTGGTCCTCGTCGAGCATCGGGTTAGTGTGCTTGGATGAATGAATCTCAGGTGAGAGATTGTATCACCTTGAGATTGGTAATCTCGGTGGCACGATTTATTCTGAAGAATGATCGTGAGGTTTGGTTGACTTCCTCCGAGGAGGAATAGTAGTACCTTGGGTTCATGGAAATTCATTTCTGGATAATTCGATAGCCTCCATGTTTTAGGATTGTTGAATCCTAGGATAAACGAGGGATGGCCAGGATTCGGATTTGTTAAGTGTCGTGGTTGACACGTGTGGCGGAAATGCAATTGATTTTCTTGCATGTCCTTTTGAGAACATGAAACCTTGTGGAGTCTCGATAGTATGTTTGGACCAAGATGTGATTTCTTGGAACATACGGATGTAGACATCTTTGGAGATGTGTTTTGTGTTGATCGATGGCCGTGAGTTGCCCGATCCGAGTTGCAAAGTGGTGCAACTACTCCCATGTTGGAGATAGATTTGAAAAATGGAAACAAGATGTAGTTAGGTACACTGTTGTGTACTTGTGGTTTCATTGGTAACGATGTATGTTTAACATCGTAGGCTAAATCATAGAGATATCATCGAGGCGATATCTATTTTTGGAATCACGAATGATTCGTTTGGTTTGCAGTTAGGGTTGACTGACTGCTTTTCAGATGGTTAGCATCGGGGAATGCTGACGTCTTTCTTGAGTTTGTATTGGTTTGGGAGGTTACTCCATTCCAGGTTCTGGTACGAGTCGGTATCCTCGCGGTTGATGTGTCGTTCATGATATGTTCATGACTCGACAATGTGGATCCATTTGGATTGCGTGGTCTCGGCGATACGTGGAGTGCGTCTGTGCAAATTTCGGGGACGAAATTTTATTAGTGGGGGATAATTGTGATGCCCAGGGATTAATGGTGTTAATCCCGGTGTGGTAATAATCTTTAATGGATTTTAATTGTGACAATTATGAATTAATTACGGTTTCAGGACTCCCGGGGATTTTAAATCCGGTATTTGGAGTCGTTGGATCCAAGGGATGAGATGGTATTCTCATCGTGGTGATAACCTTGGAATTTGGTTTTGGTGGGATCTGGGGTCTGGAGTACTTTGTACTGGCGCTGGCAATGGAATTTGAGTTGGAGAGATAGTTATTGAAAACAGATGATTTTTAATGAATCATGATGTAATTGTGGAGGTATTGGTATTTTGGAGTTTTGGTACTATTTATACCAAGTAGACTCGGTATTCCGTCATTGCACGGAATCTCTCATCTCTCTTCCCTCTCTCTTCGCGCTCCACCACCTTCCCCAAACCCTTCTCTTTTCTCTTTGGAGAAAAATGGCTGGAAGCTTGGCTCGGGCTTGAAGAAAAGTTGGTAATCCTCTTCCCCTCGCCTTTACCTTCGATTTGATTATAGTTTTGTTGACTTTTGGTTAAGGTTTGGGTTGTATTTAGATTTGGGGATTTTTGGTTAAAAATCTCAAATTGAGTTTTTGAAGTTTTTATTTGTTTTATATGGAGTATTTGAGGTGTTGAATGTGTATGGGGTGTTGGTTTTGAGTTTGGGGGTGAAAAACACCATTAAAGCTCGAGTTTTTAGGAAAATCACAGGTCGCGATCGATCGTTGATTGTGTGCCGATCAATCGCGACGAGCAGCTGAAATTTTGAGGAAGACGCACAGTGCGGTGATCGATCGCGAGGAGTCAAGCGATCGATCGCGAAGACTTGGCGATCAATCGCGAAGGAGTTCTGCCCGGCAGTAAGGTATGGTGATCCATCGCGCGTAAATGGCGATCGATTGGTTGGAGCCAAAGTTTAATAAAACGGAATTCTAGGTTGAGTTTTTGGCTATCAGTTTAAACTTATAAAATGGAATATTTTGGGTATTATGCATGCTTAACCCGGGGTCTTTTAAAATGGTAAATCGTCATGGATTGACGATATTGTTTTTGGAGGTTGTAAACGTGCTTGGTCACGTGGTTGCATGCTTATGTTTGATTGTGAGTTATTTGCGTGTTAGCACATAATTCATCGGGTCGTGGGACTCAGGCAAGGTTGGACTCGAACTAAGGAATTATAAGGTACGTATGACGTACGAGCATAACTTTAATATATTATTGCAATTTGATTGTGACGAATCAATGGACATTATGAAAATGTATGGTGCCGCTATGGAGCGAGCAATATTTAGGATGTCGTCGCTACGGAGCGAACATCGATTTGGATGCCGCCGCTGTTGAGCGTGCGTGGTAATTGAACTATGGCTTTAATGTTTAGATACGTGGGATATCTATTAGCCATTCGTATTTGATTTTGATTCTATTAATATTGCAAACTGGTAATTGAGAACACGAACTTAGTTAATCAATGTAATGATTAACTGGCTATTGGGAATTTGATGGTTTTGGTTGTTTAAGAACAGGGACAATACAGAGAATCCCGGATGAGGATGATGCCATCCAGGAAGCATCTTTTATATTTTGTAGCATTTACATTTTTATAAATTATGAATTGTATTATTGTAATTATCAATTTGGTGGTATTGGTATGCTCACCCCGTGTGGGGGTTGTCTCTGTTGGGGCAGGTGGAACAGGTACAAGGGTAGCTCCGGAGTTGAGATCGAGCTGTAGATTGGAGGTACTTCCAGGATCGATGTACCGGAGCTGATATCTTACATGGTATTTTATACATTAGATATACACACGCTTACTTGATGCTCGCATGTGAGCACTATTATGTGTATATGGGTTGTATAAAGAAGGCAATGGCCTTTCTCTTTTCATTTATGTGTTGCATGCAATTATTTAGGAATTGCTAAATGAATTGAGGATATTTTAGTATATTATAAGGATGCATGCTGTGTACGTGGACTTGGTTGGGGGAAAACCGGTAAATTGAATGGAAAATGCAAGAAATTTTTATAGATGGTATGTGATGCCATGATTGCATGTAATCTAATTCCCTTGATATATGAATGTATACACTGAATGCATGATTTAATACACAAATAATGGGTTAAGGACTTCGTGTCCTTACATATAAGCGTTCTCGTGAGACATTCCCTGCTTCAATCCTTATGTCACATAGTGACTACAAGAGTCCACTATAACCCTCATCGTATCATCATACGATTCACCACACTCGGTTCCAACGAGCAGTATAATGGCTACAACAAGCTCATTATAATACTGCAACAATACCTGGCTAGCAGATCGCTGCCTCCTTAGGTTTATACCAAATGTAATGCCTCGATTTACTTTATATACGTGTCATATTTATTATGGCGTAATTTGGAATAATTACGGTACGATGTGACTTAAGTTCGTGTTGAACCAAGGATGAATTAATACATGTAGCAAATGACATATGACAATGAATGAAATATATGGCAATACATGTATAGTAGAATATAACATTGGTGTACATGTAGCATGCATTTGAAAGTGCATTAGAATGTACATGTGAGTTGCATTCCATAAGACATTTGCCATGAGTTTGAAGGGAATTACATGTGCATGTGAGTTTGGAATTCAAGGTGAGTATTTAGATGTAAAATCAGATTGTAAAAACACACAACTCACCTAAACTCACCTACAAATCTCTACATGTTCTTTGGAAGCTTTTGAGGGTTTGGTTTAGAGTTTCACTCTCAAAGATCTTTGTACACTAAGAGGAAGTGGTTTACTTGGTAAGGAGAATACCCATTCTGTGATATCCCCGAAATAATTAATTGCAATTTGAGGCGTTAATTATGTTTATGTGATATTATGGCGATAATTAGATTATGTGTTGGGACTAATTATCTTGGTATAATGCTTGTCACATGGTAGGAGTGACCCGGTAGAGCATTTCAGGGTGCATGTTGTACATGTGAGGAATCTTGGGTGTTAAAATGGTTTTAATGATATGGGTTGTGTTTATTTTGGGAAAACATGATTTTAATAGGGATTTTGATGCATTGTGGTAAAATGCTTTTAAAATATCATGTTGAGGTATTTTCTATATCATGCTTGTGTCTTGATACACATCTAAAAACCATATCATGGCATGAGCCACTTGCATACCCCCTTTACATCACATCACCCTCTCCTTATCAGCTTTTGCCCCAAAACCTCATCCATCCATCTTATCTCTTGCAAGAATACTTTCCATTTTCGTTTCTACATCTAAAGGAAAGGGGAAAACTTAGTGAAAGGGTTCATTTGGTGTTTTCTTGCTAGAAACTTGGAGCTCAAAGGGTAAGCTACCACCTTGGTTGAGTTTTGTTGAGTTTTGATTGGGTTTATAGCTTATTTTTGGGGATTTAAGGGTGGATCTTGGTCCAACATCTTGTTATGTTTGGAAGTTGCATTTTTAAGGTTGTTTTATAGCTTTAAGTTGAGCATGGTGGTTGTTCTTGGTTGTGCTTATGCATAGGTGAGGTTGGAAGCTCATTTAAGGAAATTTCTCGCGTGAACAGGGCGTCTCGATCGATCGGAAAATGGGTCCGATCGATCGAGAAAGGCAGTGACTGCCCAAGGCGAGGAATGAGCTTACCGATCGATCGAGATTTTGTCCCGATCGATCGGTGTGTGTAATCTCGATCGATCGAGATAAACTCTCGATCGATCGGCGGAGGCAGTACTTGGATGCCTGTATTCCTTCACTTGGCGATCGATCGGGACTTGGGGCCGATCGATCGGAAGGCTTATAAATGTGAATTTTGGGATTTTGTTCTAAATATTGATGTTTTTGGTAATGGTTCAATTATGGGTTTCTAATATGGATTCATGTGATTGTGTAGAACCATCCCAGGTAGCCACACAACAAAGGAGATAAAGTTCCACAATATCTCCACTTTTGGAACCAAGGTACGTAGTGAGACGTACGAGCATCGGACGGTAAAACGTATTTATTACGCTTTGTATTGATTATGCACTATGGTTGTGCACATGGAATTGATTATACATTGTGGTTGCATATGGGGTAATGTTTATACATCATGGATTGTATACATGATTGGTCATGCATTTTGGTTGCATGTGTATATTGGATGCATTGTTGCATGTGATTGTGAGTCAGGAATTATATTCCAGTAATGAAGAATACTTACCGCTAGTGGCGTAGCGATGTGAATACTTGCCGCTGTCATACCGTAGCGATGAGAGAATATTTGCCGCTAATATGAAGCGAAGAACACGACCGCTGTCATATTTATAGCGAGGGATATTAGTGCCGCTGGTATTGTCTTAAGCGAGGGGTATTTCCGCTGTCATGATAACGCGAGGGGTATTATGCCACTGATATAATAAGACTCGGGATTGAACACGGCATATATATGGGAATCGGTGCATGTCATGACATACATTGTTGGTAATATAATCTACTGATTATCATTTGGTACAGGGATAACCCAAGGGAGCATTTTAAATGTGTTACATACAGGAAGTGAATCAAATTTATAATTATGCATTTGAATTGCTGTCATATCGTTGTGTATATGATTTTATACATGCTCATGGTTTTGGGGTTGTTCCTGTAGGTACTTTTGGGCGGAAGGGCTAAGGCGAGTTGGTGCAGTGAGCTAGTGCGGAGTGCTCTTGTAGCAGGCACATTCTTTTGTATAGTATCTACTCTAGGAGTAGTGTAAAACTATAGGATTAACATTCATAGTTAAGAATGTAATTAATCCATTTTGGATCTTTATTTTGGCACTGTAACTTATTAGCTCAGAGCATCGACACAACCTTCATACTCTGTTTATGCATGGAAATTTTTAATTACGCCTTTAGTCCGCACTTAAGGAACTAGGGTCCTTACATTAGTGGTATCAGAGCAGTGGTTAGAGAACCCGGGAACGAGTGAAGGGTAGCCTTAGCATGGTTGGCTAGGTGCTTACATTTGAAGCATGTTTATGCATGTTGTGATGACCAGGGATTATAGGTGTTAATCCCGTAGTGTTAATAATCCCTAAAGTGGTTTTACGTGGCGATTTGGAATTTAATCGAGGTGTTGGGCCTTCTGGGCTCGTTTATTTGGGCAGTTGGGATCGTTGGATCCAGAGGTTGAGATTGTATTCACATTACGGTGTAAAACCTAAGAGTTGGGTTTTTGATGTGTCTCGGAATCTCGGGTGCTGTGTGAGCACCGGTAGGGGATTTTGGAGTTAGAGAGAGAGTTTTTGAAAACAGATGATTTTTAAGGAATCATGATGTATTTGTGGGGCTATTATTTTTTCGGGGTATTTTTGCTATAAATAGCAGTTGAACCCAAAATTTTAAGGAAAATTTCATTTTCAGCCCCAAATCTTTCTTCTCCTCCCCCGCGCGCGACTTTCCCGTCTGCCCTGCGCCCCCGCCGTTTCAGGCGCTCCGCCAGCCGCCGTCCGGCCGCCGATCGGCGCGTCCGACCTACCCACGGCGTCGTCTCGGCGAGGCGCTCCTTTCCCCTCCGTCAATTGAAGGTTTCGTCGCGTTTCTCGTTCGGATTTGGCAGAAAGGCGTCGATCCCCAAATTCTAGGGTTATCGATTTTGGTCGATTTTGCTTCCGATTTTCGATTGGGTAACGTTCTTTACCCCTTTTTCATCCCTCTCATGTTATTCCCTGCTTAATTTGGTGATTTTGGTTCGAAATTATTTTCGAAAATTGTAGGGTTTGATTTCGAATTTTGGGGGTTTTTGGCAGGGGTATTAATTCGTGCAATTGATCGATTATTGCATGTTTTAGGAGTATTATGATGCTTGATTGAGATCGAATTGAGAAGCTATGGTTCGAATTTGAAGAATTTTAAGGGTTCGAATTTAAGGGCTTGTTTGGGTTCGAATTTAATGGTTTTGAGTTCGAAAATTGGGGGTTTTTGTCAAGGGATGTTGATTCTTGCTTGGATAGCTTAATTGACATTTTAGATGAATTATGGTATTTTATTGGGTTCGAAATTGTGAGATTAAGGTTCGATTTTTGTAGGGCATTCTTGAACAAATTTCGATTGTCTCATTTATTCCTTCCCTGCATGTACCCTGCCCCGGGTCTTTTAAGAGGATAATTGTCGTGTGTTGACAATATTTTGAGGGATATGGGTGTGCTTGAGCATGGGTTGCATGTTCGTAATTAATTGTGAATTATTTATCGTGTTAGCACATCATTCCTCGGGGCATGGAACTCGAGCAAGGTTTGGCTCGGACTTCGGTAATTTAAGGTACGTGCGACGTACGAGCATTACTATATATATGTGAAATGCATAAGGTATTTTTGATTGCATTGAATGTTTTGCGTATGGTTATACATATATGTTAATATAGCCAAGGAATGACCCAAATCTTGATATCGCCGCTTGTAGCGTGCGTGACATTAGAGTAGGATGACTCTTACATGATATAAGGGGTACTGGGTTTATATGACTATATTATGAGACATTTGAGATGTCTAGGTTTGTAGAATCATGCATTCTTCGTAAGACATTTGAGATGTCTAGGTTCGTAGAATCATGTATTCATTATGAGACATTTGAGATGTCTAGGTTCATAGACTCATGTTTTCATTATAAGACATATGAGATGTCTAAGTATAATGGAAAGCAAGGTTATGAAATCAATATTAGATATTGATATATCTATTTTTGCATGTATATGAACTTGGAATCATTCATTATTGATATTGTAAATCAGGCATGCGATGTGTAAATCAATGTGTTGATTTACTGATTTATGAGATTTGATGAGTTTGATGTTGTGATAATAGGGACAGTACACGGAATCCCGGATGAGGATGTTGCCATCCAGGGAGTATCATTTAAATTCATTAGTATTTACTTGTGTTGTAAATTATGAATTTCATTATTATGATTATGGGATTTTGTGTATTGGTATGCTCACCCCGTTGGGGGCTGTCTCTGTTGGGACAGGTGGACAGGTACATCGATGGCTATGGAGCTGAGCTCGAGCTGTTGATTTGAGGTACTCCCAGGATCGTGGTACCAGGGCTTGATGGAGCACGGTATCGTATAGAGTACCTATATATACACCTGAGGATTTATACATATTCATGATGCTCGCATGTGAGCACGATTATACTTGTATATGGATTGTATATAAAGGCATGAGCCTTTCTCTCTTTCATTTAAGGTTGCATGCAATTAGGTTGAATTGCTAGAATGATATGAGAGTCATTGGTGTATTATGTGGGTGTTGGAACCCACTTTTGTTGACATATGTGTGGTGTCTTCCCTGGCTGGGAATCTACTTGTATTACTGCTTTCTGTTGAGTATTATGTGTTCCCTGGCCGGGAATTTTGTTATGTGTTGTACTCTTTTTTTTTGGGATAGCTCGATTTATGGGGAGACTCTGCCCAAATTTTTATAAAAGTTTACTATGTGAAAAGTGGCACCAAGGGGTTGGTAAAGGGCAAACATATGAGTCTTTCATTGACAGGCAATGATTAAGTATCATCAGAGCTTCCCGATTGACATTCTATAGAAAGCATGTACCACACATAGTGGTTAATACACTAATCAAGGTTTAAGGGCTTGGGGTCCTTACATTAGTGGTATCAGAGCAGTGGTTGCTCATTGGGGCTGTTAAGGGCCTAGGAAGTTATTGATAGCACATATTTATGCATGATGGCATTAATGTTATGACATAGCAAATTGTTTATGTGCTATTATGATATGAAAAGTGGTATTGCTAACCATTGTGGTTGCAGGAATCGTGTGGAACACGATAGGATGACATTTATGGGGATGTCTGGCACTCCGTGTGTTATGTGCCAAGGAAGCTGGTTTTAAGAAAATCAGATAAAGGAATATTTCCGAGGTAACATGTATTTTACGTTGTCTTGTTGACACATGATGAATGCAAAGTGGTGCATTGAGGTTATGATATATGTTATTGTGCATTGTTTTTGCATATGCATGTCTTGAGTCAAAGTTATCTTAGTAAGGATTTTAATGGCTTATGCTAAAGTCCATATGAAGCGATGAAGAGTCCCGCTTATATGGAGTAGCAATGCTAAAGTCCATATGAAGCGATGAAGAGTCCCGCTTATATGGAGTAGCAACGCTAAAGTCCATTGGAAGCGATGAAGAGTTCCGCTTACATGGAGTAGCAACGCTAAAGTCCAGTGGAAGCGAGGAAGAATTCCGCTTTCCTGGAGTAGCAAGAAGCATTAAAATGTACTAATGATAAGGGCTCAGGATGAAATAAGGATTTAAGGAAAAAGAATGTCATGACATTGCATATCCATACATTCATATAATGCGTTTTTATTATGTATTGAATGTTGATGCATAGCGTATATGGCTATTGTTGTTAACCCTGATGGTTGTAGGTTACAGGAAATAAGGAATACGAAAAGGAATGATGATTATACATATGTACGGGCATCCCAAGGGCAACATGTATTATGTGGTTAGTCATTTAACACAAGGTAAATCAAGGTATGCATAAGATAGTGCATTATGATATGATACATGTTGATACGCATTGTTTTGCATATGTATATTGTGAAATATAAAGTGAGGATTTCAATGCTTACACTAAAGTCCATATGAAGCGAGGAAGGATTCCGCTTATATGGAGTGGTGTGAAGCATTGAAATGCACTATTGATATTTCACGAGTCCAGGTTATCCTAGTGAGGATTTCAATGCTTGCGCTAAGGTCCATATGAAGCGAGGAAGGATTCCGCTTATATGGAGTAGTGAGAAGCATTGAAATACACTACTGATAAGTGACTCGATTCGAGGTTTATTTGTAGCGATGGTTCATTCCGCTATATCTATTGGCGATGGTTCATTCCGCCAGGTGTATTTATAGCGACGGTTCATTCCGCTATATTGATTGGCGACGGTTTATTCCGCCAGGTGTATTGATAGCGATGCCTCTTTCCGCTACTATGTGGACGATGATTCATGCTCAGGGTATAGCGAGGTTTCATGCCACTTATTATCTGACGAGGTGTCATACCGTCGATTCTATAGCGAGGGATCTTGCCGCTATGTACTCAGCACAGGATTTTTGCCGCCTTCGAGCGATGGGTGCTGATTACGCACTATTATTGAGCGACGGAGACAGGTATGACGCTATATCACTAGCAATGAGGTATGAGATATTGCTATTTTATTAGCTTTATTGTAGCTGGCATGCATTGATATACATGTTTTATTATGCCTATTTTACTAGCATGATAGTGGATGACATACGCTGATGTACATGTATCGTCACTAGTTGACAATGTTTTAGATGCCATGAGTTGGCATGTGTCGTCACAGGATGACGATGACGATGGTGTAGGAGATGTCTTATTAGACATGCATCATCGTTACGATGATCGATGCGTTGAGTATACGTATTCTGTGGTATGCCTTGGGTGCCAGTACCGAGCACAAGGTGGTGTGTGCGACACCGATTGACGTGACCCTTATACCGAGCGGGTTGCTCGAGGAATGGATGGATGCGCTGTACATGTGATTGTACCGCAGCTTACGATTGGGGTGATCATATTACGAGTGGTGATACCCTTGAGGTATGCTCGTTGGAATGGCTTTTGGCCATGTGATTTGACGACAGGAGTAATCATGGAGGAAATTACTCGCTTTCTGTCGATGTGACATGTGGTAGACATGGTCACACCACCCTTGAGGGTGTAGGATGGGTCCTAAGGGAGTAGGATCAGGTTATGTTAAGTACATAGGGACATTGGAGTGTCCAGGGTGTATCGGCATTGAGGAATGTTGGATAAAGACCCACTACTCTATTGAGTTTTCTTCCCATAGTATGTTATACCATGTGGAAACGTCCGTCTTATTGGTAGGTTTGAGGTAAACCTAAAGAGGCAGCGACTGGTTGTCTGCCGCGTTTGTGTAGCACCATGATGGGCTTGCTAGAGCCGTTACACTGCTCGTTGGAACCAAGTTTGGCAAATCGTAAGGTGATACGATGTGGATCGTGGTGGACTCTAGTAGTCACCACATCATTTGAGGTTGTGCGTGCCTCGCTGAAACGTGTATACGTTTACGTTTAATCTTGGAGACTTGTCTGGGACAGCTCAGGATGTTGGAGTACCAACAAGAGAGTCATCAGGTTGTTATTGACTCAATCTAAAGGAACCCGTGTATTGGGATACAATGGGTGTTATTGTATCCAGTTTTTCCGAACGATGGTTCGAGACTTGTGGATCTCGAGTTCGATGGCACTTCCCTTGCGAGGAAGGAGGTAGTATTATACCTATTTGGGAATCTTGAAAGATTCGGTAAGTTGGTGCAAGTGGTGTTGATTTTGGGAATCACACCGTGTATTGTTAATCGTCGATTTTCATCCTCCACTGAGTAAGGAATGACTCAGAATTGACGGTTGTGTTTGGGGCTTAGGGATATGTGGTAGATACCCGAGCCGAGTGCATTGAGTATGCATGTGATATCAGTGCTTAGGCAGGTATACCGGTGAGTATACGGATGCCAGTTATTGATTTCCTCTCTGTTAAGCATAGAGTTATGCTATTTTTTTTTTTTTTTTTTTGGATGGTTAAATCTCTGATGAGAGATATGGAACACCTTGAGATTGGGAATCTCCATGGCACGATGTTTATGAGGAACAATCGTGAAGTTAGTTGACTCCCTTGAGGAGGGATTTTCTTGTGAGGGTTAAGGTACTTCCCTTGTTGGTGTTTTCCTTCGAGTTATGCGACAGCCTTCCCAAGTTTGGATTGTTAAATCCGAGGATTTTCAAGGGATGGCAGGATTTCGGATTGGTTGAGTGTCGCTGACGACACAAGCGTTGAGGATGCAATGGGTTTATTGCATGCCCCTTAAGAAATTTAAACTCTGCGGAGTCTCGGTTGTTATTTATGATCAGGACGTGATTCTTGGAACATCCGTAGGTGGACATCTTGTGAGATGTCTTTTGTTTGAATTTGTGGCCGTGAGTTGCCCAAATTAAGTTGCAATGAGGCGACTACTCCTTCGATGGAGGAAGTTTGAAAGTGGAAACCAGGTTTGGTATGTGTACACCGTGGTTGTACTAGTGTTTCCCTCGTAACGATGTATGTTAGACATCGTGAGTCTTGGTAAAGATGTCATTGGATGATATCTACGATAGAATCAGGAGCGATTCGAATCCTTGCAGTTTCAGTTGACTAACTGCTTTTGGATTATTAGCGTTGAGTTGTACTGACGCTCTTTGACGTTATGATGGATTTGGAAGTCTATTCCACTCCAAAGTTTGACACGAGGTCAACGTTCTTACGGTTGAGGTGTCATTCAGGACGTGTTCGTACTGTTGTATTAGATCGAAGGATGACTGTCCGATCTACAGTCGTATGTATAGGTGGTTTTGCAGTCATGAGAGACTGACTTTTGGGATGACCTGCACCGAGGTACGTTTTGCCTCTTGGTGCTAGGTTGGTTTTGGTAAGTCGCTCTGTTTCAGAGTTTGATGAGAGGTAAGTATCCTCGCGTTTATTAATACGATTCTGATATGGTCAGGAATCGAGGTTATGGCTTCATGTTGTTGTGTAGCCTGGGTGTTACGTGATACACCAGTGCTAATTTCGAGGACGAAATTCTTTTAGTGGGGGATATTGTGATGACCAGGGATTATAGGTGTTAATCCCGTAGTGTTAATAATCCCTAAAGTGGTTTTACGTGGCGATTTGGAATTTAATCGAGGTGTTGGGCCTTCTGGGCTCGTTTATTTGGGCAGTTGGGATCGTTGGATCCAGAGGTTGAGATTGTATTCACATTACGGTGTAAAACCTAAGAGTTGGGTTTTTGATGTGTCTCGGAATCTCGGGTGCTGTGTGAGCACCGGTAGGGGATTTTGGAGTTAGAGAGAGAGTTTTTGAAAACAGATGATTTTTAAGGAATCATGATGTATTTGTGGGGCTATTATTTTTTCGGGGTATTTTTGCTATAAATAGCAGTTGAACCCAAAATTTTAAGGAAAATTTCATTTTCAGCCCCAAATCTTTCTTCTCCTCCCCCGCGCGCGACTTTCCCGTCTGCCCTGCGCCCCCGCCGTTTCAGGCGCTCCGCCAGCCGCCGTCCGGCCGCCGATCGGCGCGTCCGACCTACCCACGGCGTCGTCTCGGCGAGGCGCTCCTTTCCCCTCCGTCAATTGAAGGTTTCGTCGCGTTTCTCGTTCGGATTTGGCAGAAAGGCGTCGATCCCCAAATTCTAGGGTTATCGATTTTGGTCGATTTTGCTTCCGATTTTCGATTGGGTAACGTTCTTTACCCCTTTTTCATCCCTCTCATGTTATTCCCTGCTTAATTTGGTGATTTTGGTTCGAAATTATTTTCGAAAATTGTAGGGTTTGATTTCGAATTTTGGGGGTTTTTGGCAGGGGTATTAATTCGTGCAATTGATCGATTATTGCATGTTTTAGGAGTATTATGATGCTTGATTGAGATCGAATTGAGAAGCTATGGTTCGAATTTGAAGAATTTTAAGGGTTCGAATTTAAGGGCTTGTTTGGGTTCGAATTTAATGGTTTTGAGTTCGAAAATTGGGGGTTTTTGTCAAGGGATGTTGATTCTTGCTTGGATAGCTTAATTGACATTTTAGATGAATTATGGTATTTTATTGGGTTCGAAATTGTGAGATTAAGGTTCGATTTTTGTAGGGCATTCTTGAACAAATTTCGATTGTCTCATTTATTCCTTCCCTGCATGTACCCTGCCCCGGGTCTTTTAAGAGGATAATTGTCGTGTGTTGACAATATTTTGAGGGATATGGGTGTGCTTGAGCATGGGTTGCATGTTCGTAATTAATTGTGAATTATTTATCGTGTTAGCACATCATTCCTCGGGGCATGGAACTCGAGCAAGGTTTGGCTCGGACTTCGGTAATTTAAGGTACGTGCGACGTACGAGCATTACTATATATATGTGAAATGCATAAGGTATTTTTGATTGCATTGAATGTTTTGCGTATGGTTATACATATATGTTAATATAGCCAAGGAATGACCCAAATCTTGATATCGCCGCTTGTAGCGTGCGTGACATTAGAGTAGGATGACTCTTACATGATATAAGGGGTACTGGGTTTATATGACTATATTATGAGACATTTGAGATGTCTAGGTTTGTAGAATCATGCATTCTTCGTAAGACATTTGAGATGTCTAGGTTCGTAGAATCATGTATTCATTATGAGACATTTGAGATGTCTAGGTTCATAGACTCATGTTTTCATTATAAGACATATGAGATGTCTAAGTATAATGGAAAGCAAGGTTATGAAATCAATATTAGATATTGATATATCTATTTTTGCATGTATATGAACTTGGAATCATTCATTATTGATATTGTAAATCAGGCATGCGATGTGTAAATCAATGTGTTGATTTACTGATTTATGAGATTTGATGAGTTTGATGTTGTGAGAACAGGGACAGTACACGGAATCCCGGATGAGGATGTTGCCATCCAGGGAGTATCATTTAAATTCATTAGTATTTACTTGTGTTGTAAATTATGAATTTCATTATTATGATTATGGGATTTTGTGTATTGGTATGCTCACCCCGTTGGGGGCTGTCTCTGTTGGGACAGGTGGACAGGTACATCGATGGCTATGGAGCTGAGCTCGAGCTGTTGATTTGAGGTACTCCCAGGATCGTGGTACCAGGGCTTGATGGAGCACGGTATCGTATAGAGTACCTATATATACACCTGAGGATTTATACATATTCATGATGCTCGCATGTGAGCACGATTATACTTGTATATGGATTGTATATAAAGGCATGAGCCTTTCTCTCTTTCATTTAAGGTTGCATGCAATTAGGTTGAATTGCTAGAATGATATGAGAGTCATTGGTGTATTATGTGGGTGTTGGAACCCACTTTTGTTGACATATGTGTGGTGTCTTCCCTGGCTGGGAATCTACTTGTATTACTGCTTTCTGTTGAGTATTATGTGTTCCCTGGCCGGGAATTTTGTTATGTGTTGTACTCTTTTTTTTTGGGATAGCTCGATTTATGGGGAGACTCTGCCCAAATTTTTATAAAAGTTTACTATGTGAAAAGTGGCACCAAGGGGTTGGTAAAGGGCAAACATATGAGTCTTTCATTGACAGGCAATGATTAAGTATCATCAGAGCTTCCCGATTGACATTCTATAGAAAGCATGTACCACACATAGTGGTTAATACACTAATCAAGGTTTAAGGGCTTGGGGTCCTTACACATGTGGTGCATATTGATGTATATTCTGTTATACTAACGTGCTTATTCTCATTCCTGTTATCTAACGGCATAACATATATATTGCTTTGGACTTGTTAACATTTGTGTTACAGCATGGCTGCTAATGAGGAAGTCGGTGATATGGGGAGCATGAATGCTAGTGTTGGACAGACAAACCCTCTACCTCCACCGGCTGTGGGAATGGAACCAGTGGTTCAGTTATTGCTACCTGGTGAGATTAGCTTGACTCAGTTTCTATCGTATCACCCACCTCGGTTTGAGGGAACAGAGTCCGGAGAGGAGGCTGAGGAGTGGCTGGAAAGGCTTGAACAGATTTTTGTATCAGCTCCTTGTGCTGTTACAGCTTGGCTGAGGCTAGCGGAGTTCCAGTTAGCAAAGAAACCTTTAATGTGGTGGAGGAGCACTGTAATGGAACAGAGAGCACAAGGTGCAGTGATTGATTGGACGCTCTTCAGAACCCGGTTTCTGAACCGGTACTTCTCGGCAGCAGCAAGACAGACGAAGGAGGATGAGTTTGCAAGTTTGAAACAAGGAAGCATGACAGTGTCCGACTATGCCACGCAGTACTCTTCGTTACTGAGATATGTTCCACATATTGCCACCAATGGGCATGCCAAAATGAGGAATTTCATGAAGGGACTGCGACCGGAACTTTTTGATCGGGTTATTTCCAACAAACCCACTTCTTTTGATGATGCCCTCACCAGAGCGGAGCTAGCAGAGATCGGGGTCGGCGCCTATCCGGACGTTACACCCTCACAAGTCCCACCGCCGCGGCCAATGTCTAATAATCTGAGGCCACGAGGAGAATCATTTAAACCTCGTGGGGCTTCTTCTTCATCTTCCCGGTTTGGTGGGAGAAGAATGGATAACAGGAGGGGTGGTGCGCCTAACAACAGAGGGCAGACTCAAGTGAATAGGAGTGGAGTAGTGAAGTGACATTTTTGTGGAGGACCGCATCACATGCGAGACTGTACTGCTTGTTATAAATGTGGCCAGATGGGCCACATATCCCGGTTTTGTCAGAATAGTGATGGACAGGTAGATCTGAGAGGAGGCAGAGGGAGGTTTTCTACCGGGACAGTACAGCAGAGGCCACCGATGGTACCTCGTCAAGGGGGAGGACAGGTGATGGGGCCACCCCAGGGACAGGTCTATGCATTGACCAGAGAGCAGGCCGATGCAGCTCCAGAGGAGGTTATAGCTGGTACGTGCCTATTATTTACATATTCCGCCTTTATTTTGATAGACACAGGTGCTTCCCATTCCTTTGTGTCTGCGGACTTTGTGGCGAGACATCATATGTGCACGTCTCCGCTACCCACGTCTCTCTTGGTCTCGACACCCACCGGAAAGAAAGTTGTTGCGGATCAGTTTCTAATGGACTGCCTCATTTATTTTGAGGGCAATGAGGTGAAGGCAGATTTGATTGTTCTGAGCATGTCAGATTTCGACTGCATTGTGGGCATCGACATTCTGAACAGATATCAGGCAGTAGTGGATTGCCGACAGAGGACAGTACGGTTCAGATCTCATTTGGGAGTTCAGTGGATTTTCTATGGCAACGGTTCTCGTGCGAAGATTCCGTTGATCTCAGCAATCCAAATGTCCCAACTATTGGAACGTGGACACATGGGCTATCTCATTTACGCCGTGGATCTGTTGGGAAAAAGCAAGGAGTTAAAAGTGGAGGACATACCAGTAGTAGCGGAATTTGCTGATGTGTTCCCGGAAGAGATTCCAGGATTCCCACCGACTAGGGAAGTCGAGTTTGGGATTAAGTTATTACCGGGGACATCCGCTATATCTCGTGCCCCTTACCGAATGGCACCGGCAGAATTAAGAGAACTGAAGGAGCAGTTGCAGGAACTCCTTGATAAAGGATATATACGCCCTAGCGTATCGCCTTGGGGCGCACCAGTTCTTTTTGTAAAGAAGAAGGATGGTTCGATGCAGTTGTGCATCGATTACCGGCAACTGAATAAGGCTACGGTAAAGAACAAATATCCTCTTCCAAGGATTGATGATCTGTTTGACCAGTTGCAAGGTACCAGACTTTATAGCAAGATTGATCTGAGATCCGGGTACCACCAGATACGGGTCAGGGAGGAAGATGTACAGAAGACAGCATTTCGGACTCGGTATGGACATTACGAGTTCTTAGTAATGCCGTTTGGTGTGACGAACGCCCCGGTTGTCTTTATGAGCTTGATGAATCGGGTGTTCCAACCCTATCTGGATCAATTCGTCATCGTATTTATTGACGATATACTCATCTACTCCAGGAGCGAGGAAGAGCACGTGAAACACTTGAGGACAGTGCTCCAGATCCTCAGAGATCACCAATTATATGCCAAGCTCAGCAAGTGTGAGTTTTGGTTGAGTAGAGTAGTATTTCTGGGGCATGTCATATCCAGCAGTGGGATTTCTGTGGACCCCAGGAAGATTGAGGCCGTGATGGAGTGGGCTGCACCCACTTCTGTACCCGAGATTCGGAGTTTCCTTGGTTTGGCTGGCTATTATCGACGCTTCGTCGAGGGATTCTCTAAGATTGCTAAGCCACTAACTCAGTTGACTCGGAAAGGGGTACCGTTTTATTGGTCTGAGGCTTGCGAGCAGAGCTTCCAGGAACTGAAACACCGGTTGACCACAGCACCTGTTTTGGTAATTCCCTCAGAGAATAAGAGGTTTGTTCTGTATACTGACGCGTCACTTCAGGGCTTGGGATGTGTATTGATGCAAGATAAGCATGTGGTAGCTTATGCATCAAGGCAGTTGAAACCGCATGAGGCTAGGTACCCAGTCCACGATTTGGAGTTGGCGGCTATTATATTTGCCCTGAAGATTTGGAGGCATTATCTGTATGGTACCTCCTTCACCATTTATACAGATCATAAGAGCCTGAAATTCTTGTTTACTCAGGCGGAATTGAATATGCGTCAGAGGAGATGGATGGACCTACTTAAAGATTATGACTGTGAAATAGAGTACCATCCGGGGAAGGCCAATTTGACAGCAGACGCCTTGAGTCGGAAGGTGAGGAATACTGCTGTGGATGTCATGCATTTGTCGGCTATGATGACTTCTTGTTGCCATATGGGCTATGACTTCGATGTGGACGCATCACCGGTTAGGGTATCGACCTTATTAGCTGAGCCAGATATCTATGAGAATATCAGGAGAGCTCAGAGGACAGATGATGAGATTCAGAGATGGTCGTCATTGGCACTTCAAGGGCAGCCATCAAAGTTCAGAGTGGCTGAGGATGGTTCCTTGAGACTCGGTAACCGATGGGTAGTTCCAAATACGCCGGTGTTGCGTAGAGGAATCTTGGAACGGGCTCATAGTAGCCGATTTAGCATCCACCCAGGAGGAAGAAAAATGTATAAGGACTTATGTGATCAGTTCTGGTGGAAGCGGATGAAGCGTGATGTGATCGCTTATGTCAAGAGATGTTTGATCTGCCAGCAAGTTAAGGCAGAGAGGCAGAGACCCGGTGGCGAGCTAAGGAGCTTAGAGATACCGGAGTGGAAGTGGGAACACATATCTATGGACTTTGTGACCCACCTGCCGAGGACTACTTCGGGCTGTGATGCCATTTGGGTGATCATTGACAGACTGACGAAGGTAGCTCACTTCATTCCATACTGTATGACGTACACATATTTTAGGATGGCTCAGTTGTATGTCCGGGACATAGTGAGACTACATGGGATTCCAGTATCTATTGTGTCAGACAGGGACCCACGGTTCACATCTCATTTCTGGGGAGGTCTTCAGTCAGCTTTGGGTACTGAGGTGAGATTGAGTACGGCATATCATCCCCAGACGGATGGGCAGACTGAGCGTACCATTCAGACGCTGGAGGACATGCTGCGAGCTTGTGTATTAGAGTTTGATGCTTCATGGCAAGATTCCTTGCCCTTGGTAGAATTTTCATACAACAACAGCTATCAGACGAGTATTCAGATGGCACCATTTGAGGCTTTGTATGGTAGGCGTTGTAGGTCGCCATTATACTGGGATGACTTGACCAGTAAAGCTGTGAGAGGACCCAAATTGATTCGGGAGATGGAGGATAAGGTAAAGGTTATCCGACAAAAAAATGAAGGCAGCCCAGGACAGGCAGGCAGCCTATGCGAACAAACGACGGAGACCGTTAGAGTTTCAGACGGGAGACAGGGTCTTTTTGAAGATTTCACCTTTCAGAGGTGTGGTTCGGTTTGGCATGCGTGGTAAACTGTCTCCGAGGTTTGTGGGACCGTATGAGATTTTACAACGCATTGGTACCTTAGCTTACCGTTTGGCACTACCACCGTCGTTGTCTGGTATTCACGACGTGTTTCATGTATCTATGCTACGGAAATATGAGCCGGATCCGTCGCATGTATTACAGCCTTCTCAAGTTCAGTTAGATTATGATGTATCCTATGAGGAACGGCCAGTCAGGATCTAGATAGGGCTGATCGCAGGCTTCGGAACAAAGTGATACCTATGGTAAAGGTACAGTGGGATCGCAGGGGTGTCGAAGAGGCCACGTGGGAGACGGAGCAGCATATGGTGCAGCACTACCCGGAATTATTCTCTGGTATGTGATTTATGTTTAGTTTTGTTTTGGGTAAGTGCATGCGATTTCGAGGGCGAAATCTTGTAAGTAGGGGAGTATTGTGATATCCCCGAAATAATTAATTGCAATTTGAGGCGTTAATTATGTTTATGTGATATTATGGCGATAATTAGATTATGTGTTGGGACTAATTATCTTGGTATAATGCTTGTCACATGGTAGGAGTGACCCGGTAGAGCATTTCGGGGTGCATGTTGTACATGTGAGGAATCTTGGGTGTTAAAATGGTTTTAATGATATGGGTTGTGTTTATTTTGGGAAAACATGATTTTAATAGGGATTTTGATGCATTGTGGTAAAATGCTTTTAAAATATCATGTTGAGGTATTTTCTATATCATGCTTGTGTCTTGATACACATCTAAAAACCATATCATGGCATGAGCCACTTGCATACCCCCTTTACATCACATCACCCTCTCCTTATCAGCTTTTGCCCCAAAACCTCATCCATCCATCTTATCTCTTGCAAGAATACTTTCCATTTTCGTTTCTACATCTAAAGGAAAGGGGAAAACTTAGTGAAAGGGTTCATTTGGTGTTTTCTTGCTAGAAACTTGGAGCTCAAAGGGTAAGCTACCACCTTGGTTGAGTTTTGTTGAGTTTTGATTGGGTTTATAGCTTATTTTTGGGGATTTAAGGGTGGATCTTGGTCCAACATCTTGTTATGTTTGGAAGTTGCATTTTTAAGGTTGTTTTATAGCTTTAAGTTGAGCATGGTGGTTGTTCTTGGTTGTGCTTATGCATAGGTGAGGTTGGAAGCTCATTTAAGGAAATTTCTCGCGTGAACAGGGCGTCTCGATCGATCGGAAAATGGGTCCGATCGATCGAGAAAGGCAGTGCCTGCCCAAGGCGAGGAATGAGCTTACCGATCGATCGAGATTTTGTCCCGATCGATCGGTGTGTGTAATCTCGATCGATCGAGATAAACTCTCGATCGATCGGCGGAGGCAGTACTTGGATGCCTGTATTCCTTCACTTGGCGATCGATCGGGACTTGGGGCCGATCGATCGGAAGGCTTATAAATGTGAATTTTGGGATTTTGTTCTAAATATTGATGTTTTTGGTAATGGTTCAATTATGGGTTTCTAATATGGATTCATGTGATTGTGTAGAACCATCCCAGGTAGCCACACAACAAAGGAGATAAAGTTCCACAATATCTCCACTTTTGGAACCAAGGTACGTAGTGAGACGTACGAGCATCGGACGGTAAAACGTATTTATTACGCTTTGTATGCACTATGGTTGTGCACATGGAATTGATTATACATTGTGGTTGCATATGGGGTAATGTTTATACATCATGGATTGTATACATGATTGGTCATGCATTTTGGTTGCATGTGTATATTGGATGCATTGTTGCATGTGATTGTGAGTCAGGAATTATATTCCAGTAATGAAGAATACTTACCGCTAGTGGCGTAGCGATGTGAATACTTGCCGCTGTCATACCGTAGCGATGAGAGAATATTTGCCGCTAATATGAAGCGAAGAACACGACCGCTGTCATATTTATAGCGAGGGATATTAGTGCCGCTGGTATTGTCTTAAGCGAGGGGTATTTCCGCTGTCATGATAACGCGAGGGGTATTATGCCACTGATATAATAAGACTCGGGATTGAACACGGCATATATATGGGAATCGGTGCATGTCATGACATACATTGTTGGTAATATAATCTACTGATTATCATTTGGTACAGGGATAACCCAAGGGAGCATTTTAAATGTGTTACATACAGGAAGTGAATCACATTTATAATTATGCATTTGAATTGCTGTCATATCGTTGTGTATATGATTTTATACATGCTCATGGTTTTGGGGTTGTTCCTGTAGGTACTTTTGGGCGGAAGGGCTAAGGCGAGTTGGTGCAGTGAGCTAGTGCGGAGTGCTCTTGTAGCAGGCACATTCTTTTGTATAGTATCTACTCTAGGAGTAGTGTAAAACTATAGGATTAACATTCATAGTTAAGAATGTAATTAATCCATTTTGGATCTTTATTTTGGCACTGTAACTTATTAGCTCAGAGCATCGACACAACCTTCATACTCTGTTTATGCATGGAAATTTTTAATTACGCCTTTAGTCCGCACTTAAGGAACTAGGGTCCTTACACATTCATTACTTTGTCATGGTATTTAGAAGTTATTTGATTATGCTTGATATCTTGAAGCATGAAAGCATATGATTTTTAGTTATTGCTTAAAGTGTATAGAAGCTAAGACACAAGGTATAAAAGTATGTAAACATGTTTGTTTGATGTTAGAGATGTAATGAAATAAGTTGTGATGGTGAGAAGTGAGGTGTAGGAGAAACACCAAGAAAAGAAGTAGAAATCGCCATGTTTTGTTTCTGAAAACAGAGGAGGCGATCGATCGCGACGTGTGAGGAAATCGATCGCATGTGGCTAAACATGAGAATGGCGGTGCATTGAGCGATCGATCGCTTCATGTGGCAATCGATCGCCTCGAGGCAGAATGTTTTTCAAAGGAGAGGCGACCGATCCCCTCAAATCATGAGATCGATCGCCATGGTTAGGTTTTGAAAAATGTTATATTTTGTAGAGTTTGATTTTAGTGCCTAGCATAACATGATATATTATTGGCATTGTTGTAGCACCATCACAGGGGACAGGACAACGAGGCAATTAGCCAGTGACGGCTGATTTAGCTCGTTTGTGTCGCTTTCCAGGTACGTGTTGACGTACGGAGTATAGATATTATGTGATGATGATGTTATGGTTTTGAAATCATATGATTTATGTTAGCTTTGTGTCATATGATTGGTAGTATCATATGCATGTACATACATGGATTTCATATGATTGGGATGGATGCCTTGATAGATATGTGTATATGCTTTGGTAAGATCATTGCCTTGATAGATATGCCAGGTTTGGTATATGCTTTGGCTGGGATCGTTGCCACGATAGATATACTACATATGCTTTGGCTTGAGAGATATACGCCTGGTTTGGGTATATGCTCTGGCTATTATCACAGATGAGTACGGTACTATGATATGTGCTGCTAATATGAAGATGTGATGTGGTTCCACTGACATATTGAGCTGAATAGGAATATCATATTGGGCTCGTGATAATAGGGTGATTGTTGAGACATGTCACATTAGATGACTTATTGTGCTTTATCATTGATATTGATATTGTGTTTTGATATCGCACTGAAATATTTATTATCTAAACTCACGTTGTGTGAATGTTTCTGTAGGGACTCATAGATGTGGGAGGACGGGATGTGAGTCATTTTCCGCTGCGAGCTGAAACCACTGCCTAGGAGTTATCTTGTAGTAGGTTGTTGTTTGTACAAATGACATGTAGTGGATAGGTTTTTATAAACCCTGTAACAACTTAACTAGTACGATACTCTTAATCAGTGCCTGTTATTACTTAGTTCAGACTCACATATGTATGTTAACATGATACAAAATGGATTAAGTAACGAGGACCCCACATTAGTGGTATCAGAGCAGTGGTTCGAGAACGGGATGAACATGGGTAGAGGAAGTGTATTAGGGAGTTACCGAAACACTTGAAAACATATTGAGAATGGTAATATCATGTTAGGATTTGTAATGTAATGTTCTTCTAACATGTTTTATCATTTTGAATGTTATTGTTAACCCTTGATATACAGTTATGACAGACAGAGGGTATCATGAGGATGTTGGGGATGCCATGAGTGGCAATGCTAGTGTGAGAATGGCGCCTGTGCCACCACCACCAATTGAGCAAGGGCCAGTGGAACAGGTATTGTTGCCTGGGGAATTGACGTTGACTCAATTTCTGAGTTATCAGCCACCCAGGTTTGAGGGGAATGAATCAGGGGAACTGGCGGAAGAATGGCTGGAACGTGTGGAACAGATATTTGTATCAGCACCGTGTGCCAAGACTGCTTGGTTACGCTTAGATGAATTCCAGTTAGCTAAGAAAGCTATGATGTGGTGGAAATCCACAGTGCTTGAGCTGAGGGCTCAAGGACAGACAGTTAACTGGATGTGTTTAGAACGAAGTTCCTTGATCATTATTTCTCTGTTGCTGCAAGGCAGAGGAAAGAGGATGAATTTACAAACTTGAGACAGGGATCAATGACAGTATCGGACTATGCTGTACAATATTCTTCTTTGCTCCGGTATGTGCCACATAGTGCTGTAAACACAAAGGCAAAGATCAGACAATTTGTGAAAGGTTTGAGGCCTGAATTGTTTGATAGGGTCATGTCCAATAACCCTACATCATATGAAGAAGCATTGACTAGAGCCGAGATGGCTGAGATTGCCGTAGGGGTATACAAATATGTTGGACAAGCCCAACCACCTACATCTGAGAGTATGAGACCTATAGGAGAACCATTTAAATCACCACGAGGTGAACGAGGTTCAAAAGGACAGTCCCAAGGAAGTAGTAGTAGTAGTGGACGAGGATTACAATGTTTTAAATGTGGAGGGCCACATTTTCAAAGAAATTGTCCACAGTTTGATACAGTGGTTTGTTTCCGTTGTGGGAAGCCAGGACATGTGATCCGTGATTGTCCTCAAGTGGGTGGACAACAGAGAAGAGGACCCATGTCAGAGAATACAGTACAACAGAGACCACAGGGTGTACCACAGTCTGGTGGAGACAGAGGACAGGATCACCTCAGGCTCAAGTGTATGCATTGAACAGGGAGGAAGCAGAGGCAGCTCCTGATGCTGTGATAGCGGGTAATTGTACTTTGATTACTTATCCAGCTTTACTTTTGATTGATACTGGTGCATCACAATCTTTTGTTGCACAAAATTTTATTGACCGGTATCATATATGCTCGTCTCCACTGTTGATGCCTCTTTATGTTTCGACACCCATGGGAACTACTGTGATGGCTTGTCAGAGTGTGTCTGATTGTGATATTCAGTTTGAGACTGAGTATGTACTACAAGCTGATTTGATTGTGTTAGATATGACAGATTTTGATTGCATCCTTGGAATCGATGTGTTGAGTAAATATCAGTCTATTGCGGATTGTTGTCAGAAGATAGTGAGATTTCAGTCTGATACTGGAAATCAATGGTTCTTCTATGGCCAGGGATCGAGGGCAAGGATTCCTTTGATATCAGCAATCCGAATGTCGCGTTTGTTAGAACGTGGACATGCGGGTTATTTGATTTATGCCCTTGATGTAACTGAACAGAAAAGAGAAAGGAAAGTGGAGGAGATACCAGTGGTTGCAGAATATGCGGATGTGTTTCCAGATGAGATACCTGGATTCCCACCGAGCCGAGAAGTGGAATTTGGTATTGATTTGATACCTGGTACTTCTGCAATTTCACGAGCTCCTTATCGGATGGCACCAACTGAATTGAAAGAATTGAAAACTCAATTGCAAGACTTATTGGACAAGGGTTACATACATCCTAGTGTATCGCCTTGGGGTGCTCCTGTTTTATTTGTTAAGAAGAAGGATGGGACAATGCGACTGTGTAATGACTATCGACAATTGAACAAGGTGACAATAAAGAATAAATATCCCCTTCCTCGTATTGATGATTTGTTTGATCAGTTGCAGGGATCAAGGATTTATTCTAAGATTGATTTGAGGTCAGGATATCATCAAATACGTGTGAGGGAAGGAGATATACAGAAGACAGCATTCAGAACTCGTTATGGACATTATGAGTTTCTGGTGATGCCATTTGGAGTGACAAATGCTCCCGCTGTCTTTATGAGTTTAATGAATCGTGTGTTCCAGGAATACCTTGATCGTTTTGTCATTGTCTTTATCGATGATATACTGATCTATTCGCAGAGTGATGCAGAACATGTTCAACATTTGCATATGGTATTGCAATTGTTGAGGACACATCAGTTATATGCCAAACTCAGTAAGTGTGAGTTTTGGTTGACTAGTGTCGGCTTTTTGGGGCATGTAATTTCAGAAGAAGGTATATCAGTTGATCCGAAGAAAGTCGAAGCAGTGTTGAATTGGTCAGCACCTACTTCTGTGCCAGAGATTCGTAGTTTCTTGGGTTTGGCTGGCTATTATAGACGATTTGTTGAAGGATTTTCAACAATTGCCAAACCATTGACACAATTGACACAGAAAGGAGTACCGTTTCGATGGTCGGAGGCATGTGAGCGTAGTTTTCAGGAATTGAAACATCGATTAACTACAGCTCCAGTTTTGATTATTCCATCGGAGCATGACAGGTTTGCCTTATATACTGATGCATCATTACTAGGTTTGGGTTGTGTATTGATGCAGGATAAACATGTAGTGGCTTATGCATCACGACAATTGAAGCCACATGAAATGAGATATCCAGTACATGATCTGGAATTAGCTGCCATTGTCTTTGCCTTAAAGATATGGCGACATTATTTATATGGTACATCGTTTACCATATATACAGATCATAAGAGTTTAAAGTTTTTATTCACTCAAGCAGAGTTGAATATGAGACAAAGAAGATGGATGGATCTGTTGAAAGATTATGATTGTGAGATTGAATATCATCCAGGAAAGGCTAATCTTACAGCAGATGCCTTGAGTCAAAAAGTACATCATACGGCTGATGAGATGATTCATTTATCAGCGTTGATGACTTCTTGTTGTACTTTGGGTTATGATTTTGATGTGGAAACAGTGCCAGTACGGGTATCAACATTATTGGTTGAACTTGACATTTTTGACAAAATCAGAAAGGCACAAATGACTGATGATGAGGTAAATCATTGGAAATAAATGATAAGTCAAGGACAAACATCGCAGTTTGTACTTGCAAATGATGGAATTCTGAAATACAGGACTTGTTGGGTAGTACCTGCGATATTAGGACTACGCAAGGAACTACTACAACGTGCTCATTGTAGTAGATACAGTATACATCCTGGAGGAAAGAAAATGTATCATGATTTACGTACCCAATTTTGGTGGAAACGTATGAAACAGGATGTGTTGAGCTTTGTGAAACGGTGTTTGATCTGTCAACAAGTGAAAGCGGAAAGACAGAAACCAGGAGGTGAATTACACAGTTTGGAAATTCCTCAGTGGAAATGGGAACATATCACGATGGATTTTGTGACTCATTTGCCACGGACGTCTTCTGGTTGCGATGCTATTTGGGTGATCGTTGACCGACTCACCAAAGTATCTCATTTCGTGCCATATTGTATGACATTTACATATCTGAGAATGGCACAGTTGTACATTCAACATGTAGTGAGACTACATGGTATACCAGTTTCCATTGTATCGGATAGGGATCCGAGATTTACTTCTCATTTTTGGGAAGGGTTACAGACAGCGTTGGGAACTGAAGAGCGGTTGAGTACAGCATATCATCCTCAGACAGATGGACAAACAGAGCGTACGATACAGACACTTGAGGATATGTTGTGTGCCTGTGAATAGAGTTTGATAACTCGTGGCAAGAGTCATTGCCATTAGTTGAATTTTCATATAACAACAGTTATAGGTCTAGTATACAGATGGCACCATTTGAGGCTTTGTATGGGCGACGATGTAGATCGCCATTGTACTGGGATGTTGTGGATCAGTCTTTCTTACATGGACCGGATATGATTCATGAAATGGAAGAAAAAGTAAAGTTAATTCGATTGAAACTTAAAGCTGCTCAGGACAGACAGACTGCTTATGCCAATAAGCGACGTAGACCACTTGAATTTCAAGTTGGTGACCGTGTGTTCTTGAAAATCTCACCTTTTAAAGGTGTAGTATGGTTTGGTAAGCGTGGAAAATTGTCTCCACGATACGTTGGTCCGTATGAGGTATTGCAACGTATTGGTACGTTGGCATATCGATTGGCACTACCACCGGCCTTGAGTAGTATTCATCATGTCTTCCATGTTTCAATGTTGAGGAAATATGAACCAGATCCAAGTCATGTATTACAGTTACCTGATGTACAGTTGGATACAGATATATCGTATGTGGAATGACCAATTATGATCTTGGATCGAGTTGAACGCAAGTTGCGTAATAAAGTGATTCCTATGGTTAAGGTACAGTGGGACAGAAGGGGTGTCGAAGAGGCAACGTGGGAGACGGAGCAGCATATGATACGACAGTATCCTGAGTTGTTTACTGGTATTATTTTTACAGTTTTATGATACTGTTGGTACATACGTACTGTACTGTTGCATATATGATCATGTTTCCTATCTTCTTGTAGTAGGATTGTTGAGTTGCATATCAATATATGCATGTTTGTATATGCAATTTCGAGGACGAAATTCATTGAGTAGGGGAGAAATGTAATGCCTCGATTTACTTTATATATTAGTCATATGGTTATGGCGTAATTTGGAATAATTACGGTACGATGTGAATTAAGTTCGGGTTGAACCAAGGATGAATTAATACATGTAGCAAATGACATATGACAATGAATGAAATATATGGCAATACATGTATAGTAGAATATAACATTGGTGTACATGTAGCATGCATTTGAAGGTGCATTAGAATGTACATGTGAGTTGCATTCCATAAGACATTTGGCATGAGTTTGAAGGGAATTACATGTGCATGTGAGTTTGGAATTCAAGGTGAGTATTTAGATGAAAAATCAGATTGTAAAAACACACAACTCACCTAAACTCACCTACAAATCTCTACATGTTCTTTGGAAGCTTTTGAGGGTTTGGTTTAGAGTTTCACTCTCAAAGATCTTTGTACACTAAGAGGAAGTGGTTTACTTGGTAAGGAGAATACCCTTTCATTACTTTGTCATGGTATTTAGAAGTTATTTGATTATGATTGATATCTTGAAGCATGAAAGCATATGATTATTAGTTATTGCTTAAAGTGTATAGAAGCTAAGACACAAGGTATAAAAGTATGTAAACATGTTTGTTTGATGTTAGAGATGTAATGAAATAAGTTGTGATGGTGAGAAGTGAGGTGTAGGAGAAACACCAAGAAAAGAAGTAGAAATCGCCATGTTTTGTTTCTGAAAACAGAGGAGGCGATCGATCGCGACGTGTGAGGTAATCGATCGCCTGTGGCTAAACATGAGAATGGCGGTGCATTGAGCGATCGATCGCTTCATGTGGCAATCGATCGCCTCGAGGCAGAATGTTTTTCAAAGGAGAGGCGACCGATCGCCTCAAATCATGAGATCGATCGCCATGGTTAGGTTTTGAAAAATGTTATATTTTGTAGAGTTTGATTTTAGTGCCTAGCATAACATGATATATCATTGGCATTGTTGTAGCACCATCACAGGGGACAGGACAACGAGGCAATTAGCCAGTGACGGCTGATTTTTCTCGTTTGTGTCGCTTTCCAGGTACGTGTTGACGTACGGAGTATAGATATTATGTGATGATGATGTTATGGTTTTGAAATCATATGATTTATGTTAGCTTTGTGTCATATGATTGGTAGTATCATATGCATGTACATACATGGATTTCATATGATTGGGATGGATGCCTTGATAGATATGTGTATATGCTTTGGTAAGATCATTGCCTTGATAGATATGCCAGGTTTGGTATATGCTTTGGCTGGGATCGTTGCCACGATAGATATACTACATATGCTTTGGCTTGAGAGATATACGCCTGGTTTGGGTATATGCTCTGGCTATTATCACAGATGAGTACGGTACAATGATATGTGCTGCTAATATGAAGATGTGATGTGGTTCCACTGACATATTGAGCTGAATAGGCATATCATATTGGGCTCGTGATAATAGGGTGATTGTTGAGACATGTCACATTAGATGATTTATTGTGCTTTATCATTGATATTGATATTGTGTTTTGATTTCGCACTGAAATATTTATTATCTATACTCACGTTGTGTGAATGTTTCTGTAGGGACTCATAGATGTGGGAGGACGGGATGTGAGTCATTTTCCACTGCGAGCTGAACCACTGCCTAGGAGTTATCATGTAGTAGGTTGTTGTTTGTACATATGACATGTAGTGGATAGGTTTTTATAAACCCTGTAACAACTTAACTAGTACGATACTCTTAATCAGTGCCTGTTATTACTTAATTCAGACTCACATATGTATGTTAACATGATACAAAATGGATTAAGTAACGAGGACCCCACAATATCATACGTTTCAACCCTGTATACCATACCGTAACATCCATTTAGAGTAGTGGGTCATCACCCAATATTTCTCTAAAACACTAAAGCATAATGCACATTCCAATGTCCTTACTCAAACACAATGTGCTCCAAATCCATTAGGATTTATTCAACACCTTTATATGTGGGTGTGACCATGTCCACCACATGTCACATCGGCACATGCAAGTAGTTTCCTCAATAACTACTCCTACCACCAATCACTTGGTCAAAGCCATCCCAACGAGTATACCCAAAGGTACCACTACTCGTAAAATATTTACCACAAATATGTGATGCGGTACACTTACCTGTACGGCGCATCCATTTATTCATCGAGCAAACCTGCTCGGCATAATGGTCTCGTCAACGGGTGACGTAGACACCACTTTGTTCCCACCATCGGCACTCCAACCACACGACTAAATACATATACCTACACGTATTCTTCATCGTAACGACGTCACACGTCCATATAGAACATTCTCTAAGTCATCGTCATCCCGTGACGGTACATGTCAACACATGACATCCACAACAACATCGTCAACCCGTGACACTATATGTCAATACATGACATCCACAATCTCATCGTCAAACACGTGAAGGTATATGTCAATACATGACATCCATAATAACATCGTCAGCCCGTGACGATATGTGTCAATACATGACATCCACAATAACATCGTCAGCCCGTGACGGTATATGTCAATACATGACATCAACAATAACACTAACAGAATAATGTAAGTAATCCAAGAGCATACAACGCAGCGGAATAAAATTTTATGGATTACTAACCAGCAGATCTATACATAGGATTCATATCGGATAAAGGAATTACAAGTGTCTTACCCTTGTAGCGTGTTTGAAGCAGAATCCACGGAGCAGCACCACGTCCTACGCCTTCTCCGAGTCACTAGCAAAACTCAATGAGTTTTGCCTCAACGGTATCCACACGATCAAATCGGGTGAAGGGGTAGTTTAATAACAAGTTGCTAGACAAGTTATTAAACCGGAACAAGAAAGACACTCGATTCTAAATCAAAAGGCACGCCCAAAAATCACAAATTCTCTTCGGCTATGATTAAGAAGCCGAGAGCTCTTTTGTTGGTTTTGGAGGCCGTGTGTCTTGCTTGGTTTTTAGGTTGAATGATATGAAGTTGTGTCTTACAATTAAATCATAACCTTGTATTTATATTAAAAGGCTTTTAATTAAGGTTCAAGACTTTCTTAAAGTCTTATGGGCCCAAACCCATGATTTAATTAAAACCTTTTAATCACTTAATTAAGACTCTTCTTAATTAATTAATTCATCCAATGAATTTAATTTCCCTTCTCGATTTAATCTTTTGTGCTACCCGATAGGATCTTGTAATGTTGGCAGTGACATAAAATCTCATTTTATGTCGCAAGCATTGAGCGGTATCTAGCAACACATCAATGCTACCCAAATTACAAGAATGTCAATGACTCGACATAACCTTTAGAACTTGTGATAATATTAATCATGTAACTTAATCCCTTTGTCCTTTGTGTTTAGATTGAACACGAGTCATGGAATAGTAATACTCGTATATCCAATCTTTATTTCTTGATCCCCAAGTAGAACTAGAATAAACGAATAAGCTCGATATCTCATATCAACTCATTCGAGCATGGCCATGCATTTTAGTTCTCACTTGATCAAGGGCCTAACACATCTCCTGTTATATAGGAGGGACAAATCCTATCTCGATCAGTCAACATCCCTCTACATAATTCGTAGTGTATCCAATAGTCGCCTTTATAGTATACCCTGTTACGGGTAACGTTTGACGATATCAAGATACATAACTCCTTATGTTGGGATCTCTGATGGTCACAAGTCGTAAGGATTACATACATTATTATCACTATGAGAATTGCATATGACGATCATATAACTATCCATGTTGCATTCTCATGGTGGGTCTGTCCAGTACATCGTTCTCTAACATGTACCTATATGTTGATTTGATATCTCATATCAATGAACAATTCATCGATCAACACATACTAGTCTCAACGTATTATCATTATCCCTATTCATGATAATACTTGACTAGGGACATCTTTAAGAATAATACAATATTATTCTAAGGACATTAACATATATATTAATTCACATTGCACAGTTAAAAGAATAATATATAATAATGAATTGCCATTCATAACATCATATTACATTGTATGTCATAAACAATCATCTAATGATGTGTCTTAGGGCATATCCCAACAAATCTCCCACTTGCACTAAGACCACTCAGACATATACCTAATGCCTAGAGATCTAGTATGACGATCAGGCTTCTGCTGTGACAGTGGCTTCGTCAATGGGTCAGATACATTATCATCTGTTGGTACTTTGCATATTTTAACATCTCCCCTTTCAACGATTTCTCGAATGAAATGGAACCGCCTAAGTATGTGTTTGGATCTTTGGTGAGATCTTGGTTCCTTAGCTAATGTGATCGCTCCATTGTTGTCACAATAGAGTTCTATCGGATCTTTAATGCTAGGACCACTCCAAGTTCAGAAATGAACTTCCTCATCCAAACAGCTTCCTTTGCTGCATCCGAGGCAGCAATATACTCAGCTTCCGTTGTAGAATCGGCTACTGTTTCTTGCTTTGAACTCTTCCAGCTCACAACCACCTCCATTTAGGCAATACACATATCCAGATTGCGATCGAAAATCATCTTTGTCGGTTTGGAAGCTTGCATCAGTGTAACCCATTACATTGAGCTCTTCCTCACCTCCATAAATAAAGAATGTATCCTTAGTTCTTCTCAAGTACTTTAGGATATTCTTGACAGCAATCCAGTGACCTTCACCTGGATCAACTTGATATCTGCTAGTCATGCTCAAAGCATACGATACATCGGGACGAGTACATATCATGGCATACATGATAGATCCAATAGCTGACGCGTATGGAATCTTGCTCATGCGTTGTCTCTCATCTGGTGTTGAAGGACACTGTTCCTTCGAGAGATAAATACCATGTGTCATAGGCACGAATCCTTTCTTGGATTCTTGCATGCTAAACCTTTTAAGCACCTTGTCTATGTATGTACTTTGACTTAGACCAAGAAGCCTTCTCGATCTATCTCTATAGATCTTGATTCCTAATACATAGGTGGCTTCTCCCAAGTCTTTCATCGAAAAGCAATTCCCTAGCCAAATCTTTACAGATTGCAAGGCAGGGATATCATTTCCAATAAGAAGTATGTCATCTACATACAACACTAGGAAAATGATTACGCTCCCACTGACCTTCTTGTAGACACAAGGTTCATCTTTGTTTTTGATAAAACCAAACTCTTTGATTGCATCATCAAAACGAAGATTCCAACTCCGAGAAGCTTGCTTCAATCCATAAATGGATCGTTGTAGCTTGCATATCAGCATCCTTTGGATCGACAAAACCCTCGGGCTGTGTCATGTACACATCCTCGAGCAGATTTCCATTAAGGAAAGCTGTTTTGACATCCATCTGCCAGATTTCATAATCATGAAATGCAGCTATTGCAAGTAAGATCCTTATGGATTTAACCATGGCCACTGGTGAAAAGGTTTCATCATAGTCAATACCATGAATTTGTTTGAATCCTTTTGCAACCAGCCGACCTTTATAGGTTTGTACGTTACCATCCATATCGGTCTTTTTCTTGAAAATCCATTTGCACCCTATGGGTCGTACCCCTTCAGGTGGATCAACCAAAGTACATACTTGGTTTGCATACATGGATTCCATCTCAGATTTCATGGCCTCTTGCCATTTCTCAGAATCATTGCCCATTATAGCTTGTTGATAAGATGACGGCTCATCCTCATCAATAAGTAGTAAGTCACCTTGTTGAGTCACAAGAAATCCATATCTCTGTCGCTCCCGGTGTTCTCTTACAGACCTACGCTGGGCTTGTGTCTCTTGAGCAGGTGCTTCTTCCACAACAGCTTGCGGTGCCTGCTCTGTTTCCATCTCAATCTCAGGTTCAGTGTTTTCTTGTGGTTGAACTTCACTAAGTTCTCTTTTTCTCCCACTGGTTTTTCTAGAAATAAATTCTCTTTCAAGAAATACACCAGTCCGAGCAACAACTACTTTGTTCTCGGTGGGATAATAGAAATAGTATCCTTTCGTTTCCTTAGGATACCCCACAAATAAACACTTATCAGATTTGGGTCCAAGTTTGTTAGTGGTGTGACGTCTAACGAAAGCCTCACAACCCCAAATCTTCATAAAAGACATACTAGGACGCTTCTCAGTCCATATCTCATATGGTGTCATTTCCACTGATTTAGATGGAACACGGTTCAGTAAGAAAATCGCTGTTTCTAGAGCGTGTCCCCAAAACGATATCGGAAGATCTGCATGACTCATCATTGATCTAACCATGTCTAACAAGGTTCGATTTCTCCTCTCGGATACACCATTCCACTGTGGAGTATACGGAGGAGTGAGTTGTGGGACTATCCCACACTCCTTTAGATAGTCATGAAACTCTTGGCTTAAGTATTCTCCTCCTCGATCTGATCGAAGGATTTTGATACTTTTGCCAAGTTGGTTTTGTACTTCATTCTTGAAATCTTTGAACTTTTCAAAGGTTTCATGCTTATGTTTCATTAGGTACACATACCCATATCTACTTAGGTCATCAGTAAATGTAACGAAGTATTGAAAACTACCTCTAGCTTGTGTACTTATTGGTCCACATACATCACTATGTATTAGTCCCAATAAAACATTTGCCCTTTCAACATGTCCCTTGAAAGGGGCTTTAGTCATCTTGCCCATTAAACAAGATTCGCATGTTTCATATGATTCAAAGCAAATGAATCTAATACTCCATCCTTATGAAGTTTAGATATGCGGTTCTCGTTTATGTGGCCCAAGCGACAGTGCCAGAGATAAGTCGGATTACAATCATTATTTTTAATCCTTTTAGTATTTATGTTATAGATAGGCATATCAAGATTTAATACATAAAGACCATTCACCATTTGTTCACTAGCATAAAACATATCATTTAAATAAATAGAACAACAGTTGTCCTTTATTATAAATGAAAATCCATACTTGTCCAAACAAGAAATAGAAATAATGTTTTTAGTAATTGAAGGCACAAAATAACAATCTTTCAAAATCAATGATAAACCAGAAGGTAAAGGTAAATGATAATCTCCTATAGCTAATGCAGCAACTCTTGCTCCATTTCCAACTCGGAGATCAACTTCGCCTTTCGCCAACAATCTACTCTTTTTGAGGTCCTGCATATTTACACAAATGTGAGATCCACATCCAGTATCTAATACCCATGATGAAGAAGTAGATAAATTGACTTCTATAACAAAAATACCTGAAGCGGAAGTCACACTTCCTTTCTTTAGATCCTCCAGATATACTTTGCAGTTCCTTTTCCAATGGCCGGTCTCACCGCAATGGAAACAGTTCCCTTCCTTTGCTATCCCTCCCTTTGGCTTCAGTGCATAAGACTTTGGCTTAGATTTAGCAAAGACTTTCTTTGCTTTCTTGTTGCCTTTAGCTTTGGCCCTTCCTTTGCCCTTATTCACAATAAGGACATTTGTGGCCTTAGTCTTCTTAGTATTTGCTTCATATGTTCTCAACATACCAAGCAATTGTGGTAGAGTCTTTTCCATGTCAGTCATATTGTAATTTACTACAAATTGACTGAAGCTCTCAGGCAACGATTGCAAGATCACATCGGTGGCCAACTCTTGGTCCAATGGAAAACCCAGCTTGTCCAGATTCTCAATGTTCCCAATCATCTTGAGCACATGAGTTCCAACTAGGCTTCCTTCTACCATCCTGCACTGAAATAACGCCTTAGAGACGTCATACCTCTCTTGTCTTGCTTGCTGTTGGTACAACTGCTTTAAGTGTTCGATCATATTGAACGCCTCCATTTCCTCATGTTGCTTCTGAAGCTCAGAGTTCATGGTGGCAAGCATGAGGCACCCAACATCAAGTGCGTCACTCTGATGCTTCTTGTAAGCATCTTTTTCAGCTCTTGTAGCTGTTAGGGGAGGTTCCTCAGCGGGCAAGGGTTCCTCTAGGACATATTGTTTCTTTTCTTGTTTGAGGACTATCCTCAAGTTCCTATGCCAGTCTAGGAAATTCGTCCCATTTAATTTGTCCTTCTCAAGGACCGATCGCAGTGATAAAGTGCTAGTAACGTTGTTAGTTGCCATGGATATCTACAATATAAATATGCAAAATAAGTTTATGATTTAAATCATTTAACATGGTCTTGTATTAAATGATACTCCCACTATTTTGTTTAAAAAATATCAACCCTCTAAACCTTTAGTGGGCCAAGATCCATATTTCATTTAATCATGAGTTAGCTTTTGCTAATCGCCCAAGACTCGGTTATTTAGGATAGACAACACTTTGTCAATTATATCACATATAATTCTTGGATAGTTGGACGAACAACACTTTGTTCAATTCATCAAATGAATTATAATCCAACCCATGCCTATAGGTTCCCAATCCTATTAAGATAACCTAGTTAATGTTGGGATATGCCCTAAGACAAGTCATTAGATGATTGTTTAAGACATACAATGTTTATGGTTTTATGAATGGCAATTCATTATTATATATTATTCTTTTAACTGTGCATTGTGAATTAATATATATGTTAATGTCCTTAGAATAATATTGTATTATTCTTAAAGATGTCCCTAGTCAAGTATTATCATGAATAGGGATAATGATAATACGTAGAGACTAGTATATGTTGATCGATGAATTGTTCATTGATATGAGATATCAAATCAACATATGGGTACATGTTAGAGAATGATGTATTGGACAGACCCACCATGAGAATGCAACATGGATAGTTATATGGTCGTCATATGCAATTCTCATAGTGATAATAATGTATGCAATCCTTACGACTTGTGATCATCAGAGATCCCAACATAAGGAGTTATGTATCTTGATATCGTCAAACGTTACCCGTAACAGGGTATACTATAAAGGCGACTATTGGATACACTACGAATTATGTAGAGGGATGTTGACTGATCGAGATAGGATTTGTCCCTCCTATATAACAGGAGATGTGTTTGGACCTTGATCAAGTGAGAACTAAAATGCATGGCCATGCTCGAATGAGTCGATATGAGATATCGAGCTTATTCGTTTATTCTAGTTCTACTTGGGGATCAAGAAATAAAGATTGGATATACGAGTATGACTATTCCATGACTCGTGTTCAATCTAAACACAAAGGACAAAGGGATTAAGTTACATGATTAATATTATCACAAGTTCTAAAGGTTATGTCGAGTCATTGACATTCTTGTAATTTGGGTAGCATTGATGTGTTGCTAGATACCGCTCAATGCTTGCGACATAAAATGAGATTTTATGTCACTGCCAACATTACCAGATCCTATCGGGTCGCACAAAAGATTAAATCGAGAAGGGAAATTAAATTCATGGGATGAATTAAATAATTAAGAGGAGTCTTAATTAATAATCATAATGATTAATTAAATCATGGGCTTAAGCCCATGAGGCTTTATGAAAGCCTTTAATTAATTATATAAAATATGATTGCAAGGGGTTTAATTTGTAAGACAACTTCATATCATTAAACCTACATCCAAACTTGAAGCACACGGCCTCCAACTTCAAAAATTGCTCTCGGCTTCCACTTGATAGCCGAAGAGGATTTTGTGAAATATTGGGCGTGCCTTTCGATTTGGAATCGATTGTGTTTCTTGTTCCGGTTTAATAGCTTGTCTAGCAACTTGTTATTAAACTATCCCTTCACCCGATTTGATCGTGTGGATACCGTTGAGGCAAAACTCATTGAGTTTTGCTATTGACTCGGAGAAGGCGTAGGACGTGGTGCTGCTCCGTGGATTCTGCTTCAAACACGCTACAAGGGTGAGACCTTCGTATACCTTAATCCGATATGATAACCTATGTATAGATCTGCTGGTTTGTAATCCTAAAAATTTTATTCCGCTGCGTTGTATGCTCTAAGGATTATTTACAGTTAAGTCGTACCCAATTAAAGTATAACGGACATCACTTTTATCCTTTCGCGCCTTACTAAGATTGCCACGGTGCTTTGCTTTGGCAAACCCACACATGTACAATCGAAGTTATTGACGAGTACTTTTATTTTGGAAGGCATCTAAAACTTAATATTTTAGAGGGATTTATTGATCTCATGATTAATTTGATAATTTAAAATATGTCCACTACATATAGTTGTATACATATCGAAATATATGTGTAATACTATTATCAAACTAAAACATAAGATAAATCATGCATCAACATACATAATTAAACGTGACAAAGTTATAGCCCCTACTAATGATTTTCTCAAGCCAATGAGAAAATCCTATGAGTCAACCTAAGGTAACTTCACAAGCACCTTCCTTTGGCTCCAATTTGTGAATGGCCTCCTCATCCCGGCACGATGCTCCATCTTCATTGATCATCATCAATAAAATAAACTACACTATTTACAAGATATAGAATTCCTCGATTCACATTCGAGGGGAACATAGGGGAGGGATTACATTTAGAATGAAATAGAGAAAGGAACGACACGCAGGTCGTATTATAAATTACAAACATCCACAAATCCTATCTAATAGATCAAAAGGGCTATAACCACGTACCATGCTCAAACAACATATAAAGGCTTTTAATTAAGGTTCAAGACTTTCTTAAAGTCTTATGGGCCCAAACCCATGATTTAATTAAAACCTTTTAATCACTTAATTAAGACTCTTCTTAATTAATTAATTCATCCAATGAATTTAATTTCCCTTCTCGATTTAATCTTTTGTGTGACCTGATAGGATCTTGTAATGTTGGCAGTGACATAAAATCTCATTTTATGTCGCAAGCATTGAGCGGTATCTAGCAACACATCAATGCTACCCAAATTACAAGAATGTCAATGACTCGACATAACCTTTAGAACTTGTGATAATATTAATCATGTAACTTAATCCCTTTGTCCTTTGTGTTTAGATTGAACACGAGTCATGGAATAGTCATACTCGTATATCCAATCTTTATTTCTTGATCCCCAAGTAGAACTAGAATAAACGAATAAGCTCGATATCTCATATCAACTCATTCGAGCATGGCCATGCATTTTAGTTCTCACTTGATCAAGGGCCTAACACATCTCCTGTTATATAGGAGGGACAAATCCTATCTCGATCAGTCAACATCCCTCTACATAATTCGTAGTGTATCCAATAGTCGCCTTTATAGTATACCCTGTTACGGGTAACGTTTGACGATATCAAGATACATAACTCCTTATGTTGGGATCTCTGATGGTCACAAGTCGTAAGGATTACATACATTATTATCACTATGAGAATTGCATATGACGATCATATAACTATCCATGTTGCATTCTCATGGTGGGTCTGTCCAGTACATCGTTCTCTAACATGTACCTATATGTTGATTTGATATCTCATATCAATGAACAATTCATCGATCAACACATACTAGTCTCAACGTATTATCATTATCCCTATTCATGATAATACTTGACTAGGGACATCTTTAAGAATAATACAATATTATTCTAAGGACATTAACATATATATTAATTCACATTGCACAGTTAAAAGAATAATATATAATAATGAATTGCCATTCATAAAATCATATTACATTGTATGTCATAAACAATCATCTAATGATGTGTCTTAGGGCATATCCCAACAAATCTCCCACTTGCACTAAGACCACTCAGACATATACCTAATGCCTAGAGATCTAGTATGACGATCATGCTTCTGCTGTGACAGTGGCTTCGTCAATGGGTCAGATACATTATCATCTATTGGTACTTTGCATATTTTAACATCTCCCCTTTCAACGATTTCTCGAATGAAATGGAACCGCCTAAGTATGTGTTTGGATCTTTGGTGAGATCTTGGTTCCTTAGCTAATGCGATCGCTCCATTGTTGTCACAATAGAGTTCTATCGGATCTTTAATGCTAGGCACCACTCCAAGTTCAGAAATGAACTTCCTCATCCAAACAGCTTCCTTTGCTGCATCCGAGGCAGCAATATACTCAGCTTCCGTTGTAGAATCGGCTACTTTTTCTTGCTTTGAACTCTTCCAGCTCACAGCACCTCCATTTAGGCAATACACATATCCAGATTGCGATCGAAAATCATCTTTGTCGGTTTGGAAGCTTGCATCAGTGTAACCCATTACATTGAGCTCTTCCTCACCTCCATAAATCAAGAATGTATCCTTAGTTCTTCTCAAGTACTTTAGGATATTCTTGACAGCAATCCAGTGACCTTCACCTGGATCAACTTGATATCTGCTCGTCATGCTCAAAGCATACGATACATCGGGACGAGTACATATCATGGCATACATGATAGATCCAATAGCTGACGCGTATGGAATCTTGCTCATGCGTTGTCTCTCATCTGGTGTTGAAGGACACTGTTCCTTCGAGAGATAAATACCATGTGTCATAGGCACGAATCCTTTCTTGGATTCTTGCATGCTAGACCTTTTAAGCACCTTGTCTATGTATGTACTTTGACTTAGACCAAGAAGCCTTCTCGATCTATCTCTATAGATCTTGATTCCTAATACATAGGTGGCTTCTCCCAAGTCTTTCATCGAAAAGCAATTCCCTAGCCAAATCTTTACAGATTGCAAGGCAGGGATATCATTTCCAATAAGAAGTATGTCATCTACATACAACACTAGGAAAATGATTACGCTCCCACTGACCTTCTTGTAGACACAAGGTTCATCTTTGTTTTTGATAAAACCAAACTCTTTGATTGCATCATCAAAACGAAGATTCCAACTCCGAGAAGCTTGCTTCAATCCATAAATGGATCGTTGTAGCTTGCATATCTTTCCAGCATCCTTTGGATCGACAAAACCCTCGGGCTGTGTCATGTACACATCCTCGAGCAGATTTCCATTAAGGAAAGCTGTTTTGACATCCATCTGCCAGATTTCATAATCATGAAATGCAGCTATTGCAAGTAAGATCCTTATGGATTTAACCATGGCCACTGGTGAAAAGGTTTCATCATAGTCAATACCATGAATTTGTTTGAATCCTTTTGCAACCAGCCGACCTTTATAGGTTTGTACGTTACCATCCATATCGGTCTTTTTCTTGAAAATCCATTTGCACCCTATGGGTCGTACCCCTTCAGGTGGATCAACCAAAGTCCATACTTGGTTTGCATACATGGATTCCATCTCACATTTCATGGCCTCTTGCCATTTCTCAGAATCATTGCCCATTATAGCTTGTTGATAAGATGACGGCTCATCCTCATCAATAAGTAGTAAGTCACCTTGTTGAGTCACAAGAAATCCATATCTCTGTCGCTCCCGGTGTTCTCTTACAGACCTACGCTGGGCTTGTGTGTGGGGTCCTCTTTACTTAATCCATTATGTATTCAATTAAACATACATATGTGAGTCTGAATTAAGTAATAATATGCACTAGTTTAGATTATCTTACTAGTTAAGTTGTTACAAGGTTTACAAAACCTTAACCAACTATACATCAAATGTACAAGTAACAACCTACTCTAAGATAACCCCTATGCCGTGGTTCCCCTCGCAGCGGAAATCATGACTCACGCTCCCCACGTTTATGAGTCCCTACAGAAAACATTCACACAATGAGTATAGAGAACAACTATCTCAGTGCAATATCAAAACACAATATTAATATCAATGATAAAGCACAATAAATCATCTAACGTGAATGTTCTGTATCATGCATCCACAAATGCACTATGTCATGACATGTCTCAATAATCACCCTATTATCACGAGCCCCATATGATATGCCTATTCAGCTCAATATGTCAGTGGAACCACATCACATCTTCATATTAGCAGCACATATCATAGTACCATGCTCATCTGTGACAATAGCCAGAGCATATACCCACACCAGGTGTATATCTCTCAAGCCAAAACATATGTAGTATATCTATCGTGGCAACGATCCCAGCCAAAGCATATACCACACCAGGCATATCTATCGAGGCAATGATCTCACCAAAGCATATACACATATCTATCAAGGCCTCCATCCCAATCATATGAAATCCATATATGAACATGCATATGAACGACCAATCATATGACACAAGATAACATAAATCATATGATATCAAAACCATAACATCATCATCACATCATATCTATACTCCGTACGTCAACACGTACCTGTACGGCGACACAAACGAGATAAATTAGGCGTCACTGGCTAAGTGCCTCGTTGTCCTGTCCCCTGAGATGATGCTACAACAATGCCAACAATATATCATGTTATCATAGGCATTAAAATCAAATTCTACAAAAATATAAAATTTTTCAACATTCTGCCATCACCGATCGATCGCCCCGAATTCTCGATCGATCGCTGAACTGTTCACTCTTCCCCGATCGATCGAACAAAATCACCGATCGATCGCCACATGCTCACCGATCGATCGCCTCAATTCACCGATCGATCGCCTCATGCTCAAACCGCCTTAAAACTTTACTGTTCGCGGCGATCGATCGAGATCACATGCCGATCGATCGGCGCGATCAGAAAAAATGAGACAATGGCGATTTTGAGCTTATCTTCATGGTACTTCTTACACAACTCATTTCCTATCATGTAACCATGATTCATGCACTCCCTAGTATCATATAAACATGTTCCTAACATCCTAGAATCCAATTCTTGGCAAAGAAACAAGTTATGATTCTAAGCATCAATAATTGATATTTCCCCTTCACATAAATCAATACCAATTACATAATTCAAGTGTAAAACCATGAAATTCTTACCAAGATAGTAAGAAAGCACTTCACACACCTTCCTAGCTCAATTTACAAGTGAATCCCAAGCTCAAACCACAAGAAAGTTGAAAGAGATGGAGAGGAGCTTGGTAGAGATTTGTAGGTGTAAAATGGTGTAGTATGTGATTCCACCTCCCTAATCCACTTGATATAGATCCTTAATCCCCTAATTTACTTGCTATCATGTTATGTAAAGGTAATTACATGTTAAGTAACATGTACATGAAATGAACTCCAAATTCAAATGTAAGTCCAATTGTAAGTAAATTCACATGCACATGTAATGCCCTTCAAACTCATGTCAAATGCAACTCACATGTACATTCTAATGCACCTTCAAATGCATGCTACATGTATTAATTCATTCTTAGTTCCACCCAAACCCCCAATATCATACCGCCACGTGATATAATTACACCATAATCATATCACACGTATATAACATAAATCGAGGCATGACAATTCTCCCCCACTCATTGAATTTCGTCCTCGAAATTGTATATACAAAACATGCATATCATGATACGCAACTCAATCATCCTACTATAAAAAGATAGGAACCATAATCATGTATGCAACAGTCCAATACGTGTATGTACCAACAGTATCATAAAACTGTAAAATCATACCAGAAAACAAATCCGGATACCGTTGCATCATATGCTGCTCCGTCTCCCACGTTGCCTCTTCGACACCCCTTCTGTCCCACTGTACTTTAACCATAGGAATCACCTTATTACGCAACCTGCGTTCAGCTCGATCCAAGATCATAACCGGTCGTTCCTCATACGTCACATCTGTATCCAACTGTACATCAGGTAGCTGTAATACATGACTCGGATCTGGTTCATACTTCCTCAACAATGAAACATTAAAAACATCATGAATACTACTCAATGCCGGTGGTAGTGCCAAGCGATATGCCAACGTACCAATACGTTGCAATACCTCATACGGACCAACATACCGTGGAGACAATTTTCCACGCTTACCAAACCGTACTACACCTTTAAAAGGTGAGATTTTCAAGAACACACGGTCACCAACTTGAAATTCAAGTGGTCTACGTCGCTTATTGGCATAAGCAGTCTGTCTATCCTGAGCAGCTTTAAGTTTCAATCGAATTACTTTCACTTTCTCTTCCATATCATGAATCATATCTGGTCCATGTAAAGTAGACTGATCCACATCATCCCAATACAATGGCGATCTACATCGTCGCCCATACAAAGCCTCAAATGGTGCCATCTGTATACTAGACTGATAACTGTTGTTATATGAAAATTCCACTAATGGCAACGAATCTTGCCAAGACGTATCAAACTCTAATACACAGGCACGCAACATATCCTCAAGCGTCTGTATCGTACGCTCTGTTTGTCCATCTGTCTGAGGATGATATGTTGTACTCAATCGCACTTCAGTTCCCAACGCTGTCTGTAACCCTTCCCAGAAATGAGAAGTAAATCTCGGATCCCTATCCGATACAATGGAAACTGGAATGCCATGTAGTCTCACTACATGTTGAATATACAACTGTGCCATTCTCAGATATGTAAACGTCATACAATATGGTACAAAATGAGATACTTTGGTGAGTCGATCAACGATCACCCAAATAGCATCGCAACCAGAAGACGTCCGTGGCAAATGAGTCACAAAATCCATCGTGATATGTTCCCATTTCCACTGAGGAATTTCCAAACTATGTAATTCACCTCCTGGTCTCTGTCTTTCCGCTTTCACTTGTTGACAGATCAAACATCGTTTCACAAAGCTCAATACATCTTGTTTCATACGTTTCCACCAAAATTGGGTACGTAAATCATGATACATTTTCTTCCCTCCAAGATGTATACTGTATCTACTACAATGAGCACGTTGTAGTAGTTCTTGGCGTAGTCCTAATGAAGCAGGTACTACCCAACAGTTTCTGTACTTCAAAGTTCCATCACTTGTAAGTACAAATTGAGATGTTTGTCCTTGATTTATCCTTTCCTTCCATTGTTGTACTTCATCATCAGTCATTTGTGCCGTTCTGATTTTCTCAAAAATGTCGGGTTCAACCAACAATGTTGATACCCTTACTGGCACTAGTTCCATATCTAAATCATAACCCAAAGTACAACAAGAAGTCATCAATGCGGATAAATGAATCACCTCATCAGCCGTGTGATGTACCTTTCGACTCAAGGCATCTGCTGTACGATTAGCTTTTCCTGGATGATATTCAATCTCACAATCATAATCTTTCAACAGATCCATCCATCTCCTTTGTCTCATATTCAACTCGGCTTGAGTGAATAGAAATTTTAAACTCTTATGATCTGTGTATATGGTAAACGACGTACCATATAAATAATGTCGCCATATCTTCAATGCAAAGACAATGGCAGCCAATTCCAGATCATGCACTGGATATATCATTTCATGTGTCTTCAACTGTCGTGATGCATAAGCCACTAAATGTTTGTCCTGCATCAATACACAACCCAAACCAAGTAAAGATGCATCAGTATATACTGCAAACCTTTCATGCTCAGATGGAATGATCAAGACTGGAGCTGTAGTCAATCGATGTTTTAATTCCTGAAAACTACGCTCACAAGCCTCTGACCATTGAAATGATACTCCCTTCTGTGTCAAATGTGTCAATGGTTTGGCAATTGCTGAAAATCCTTCAACGAACCGTCGATAATATCCAGCCAAACCTAAGAAACTACGAATCTCTGGCACAGAAGTAGGTGCTGACCA